>JAGDYQ010000288.1:476567-873482 GCA_021962125.1 Bulinus truncatus | reverse complement strand
AGTTACGTATTGCTATAAAAATTACCTTGGTTGCATTGACCTTTCAGCTGAATTTGGATCTCTTTCTAAAGTAAACACACTGATTTAAATGGCGAAACCCCGGAAGGCCATCCATATCTTTCTGCCAGTATATGTGATGAATTTATTGAGTTAATGGAATCCAAAGTATTGATGCTGACACTGTCTGAAATTAAGAATGCTAAATATTATGGAATCAGTATCGATTCCACTCCTGACATCAGTCATGTGTATCAGCTGACAGTTGTTATTCGCTTTGTTCTTAAAAGTGGAACTGTTATAGAGCGTTTTCTTCATTTCATTCCAATTCAACAACACTATGGTAAATACCTTTTCGATCTGTTGGTGAGTACTCTAAGTTTTCCAGCGTATAGATATCGGCAATAGCAGATTCGCCTTAGAATGACAATGCGAGTAATATGAGTGGGATTTATCCGGGAGTACAAGCTAGATTTAGAGAGATTGCTAAATTAGCGGAGTGGGTGTCAAGGACAATGCCCACAGCTTCTAATTTTGTAGGCTCATCTGCTGTGCAGAGCTGTTCATCTTCAGTCAACTACTTTGCTATTGTTCATATTGAATACACGCCGCTTTCACCGCAGCGATGGTTAAGATTGACAAAGTGCCTGAAAGAAAAAAACCCTTTATGTTGCAAGGGCTATGATAATCCAAGTGTCGGTACTAATAGAGCTTTTGAAACGCCAACGGTAAGATTTGACAAGCATTGTCTGATGTTGCTACAAGCGATCTTCAACCACCAAGCATTGTCTGATGTTGCTACAAGCGATCTTCAACCACCAAAGACTTCTCAGTACTGAAGCCAAATCAACAAGAAAGAAGTTGGACCATTTCGAGAAAAGCGTTAATGTGTGTGACGTTGAAAGACTTGCTCCAAAAAAATTGATATTGTCAATAAAGCTCTACAGGAGCCTCCGGATTAACCCAATCACCAACTTGTATGACTGTCTCTATTCTTAACTTTCATGATACACGCGATAAATTTGAAATGTACGAAGGTATAGCAAGAAAGAGCTCTCACAAACGGAGCCAAATAAAGAAATGTACACAACGCAAACGACAGCGATACCGATTTCATTAATAAGTTGTGGATGATAATGATCCGGTTAAAAAACCGCAAAGATAAAAAAAACTTAATTGTAGGCTACTAATGAACAGTGTACGCTAGTAATTTATAATGTAGATGTATGCAGAGAAATTAAAATTGTTCATCCTATACCTCACTATTATTTATTTTGTTGACAAATGTGAAAATTTATTGTAGAGACAGACATCGAGGTATTTACAACATAGCCTAGCCCAGGCTCATACATATGATCTGCCCCATAGCTAATGGCAGTGTGAGTAAAAAAGCAAACAACTAAAATTTATGCTAATTCCAACCAAATTTATTGTAAAGAAATATTCCTAAATCTGAAGACAGTTATTCGTGGTCCGAGAAAATCTTGAATTCATATCGATTTCTGAACCAAATCCACTTAACGAATCTCACTTTCACGTCCAGTTATGTCCATTAGTTTTTTTGTAGTTTTTCAGCACAGCTTTAATTTCTTATTAGTAATCTTTGGGCAAACAATATTTCAGTCTCCGAAATCGGTCACCAATATTTTACCGCTCTCTCCCCTCTTGACTTTTTTAGAGGCTGCACATAGTGTGTTTGTGCACCCCTTGTTCCAAAGTACTCAGTGCGCCTTGAATTAAGGTTGGGTTTGATTTATAGGTATGTATTGAATGCCGCAGCCGAATAAAAATTATATTTAGACCATTTTTTTTGAAATATTGTTCCGGTACAACTCTCGCTTGGAAAATCTTTGCTACTTATCATATTTTGTACTAGCCCTGAAACAATCGCTACTGCGTAAGTCCTTACATTTTTTTAGGTCTGCATTGCTGACAGTCAGACCCACTAACAAGGAACCGGTCATGAGGCCATGAGTTATGCGACTTAATAGTTGTGGATGAGAGGGGCCCACGCTGTCACAGATAATTAGGGGCAGGCACGCCGAGAAGGGGGCAGGTGGCCATGCCAAGAAGTCCGCATCTGTAAGGGGCCCGGCCGCCCCGACCATGCCAATTTTTTCACCACTTATGGCTTATTAAGGGGCCGCAATCACGTCCTGCTCTGGTGCAGTGTTGGTTCTTCTATAGCCACTGATTAGGGGTCCCATTTGCGGTAATGTCGGCCTAACCTGCATTTTTTTCCCATACGGCCACCAAAAGTTACTTAAACTCAGACCCAGCCACAATAGACTAAAGGCCCTATACTATACTATACTATACTATACTATACTATACTATACTATACTATACTATACTATACTATACTATACTATACCATACTATACTATACTATACTATAATATACTATACTATACTAGACCCTAAAGATTCCTTTTCCTGGGAACCCCACTAATAAAGGCTCTACAAATGATACCCAAAGGTACAACATAATTTATCACATTTCCTAAAGCAGTAGCTCAAAAAGAGAGGGAAGTCCTCAAGTAATAAGATTGGACCGGCTTTTATATATTTCAGCCTAGGTGGCATGGTGTGTGAACATTTTCAAACCTTTAAAAAAAAAAAAATATGACATTCAACATAGATCACTAATTGAGAACAAAAGGTCAATTGTAATAGTAGTTATTTTTATTCTTAAAAACTACAAGAAGCCTTCATCATATCTTCTATCAAAATACCGGTATTAAAAAAAAAGATAGATACAGACATTGAAGAGGAGTTAAAAAAGCACAACAACCTAAATTTAGTGCGAAAAAATTGACTAAGACACGCTAAAATTTATTAGAATGTAACCGGTGGTTAGCTGACTAGCGCTGTATGATATCATGGATGGTGTCATGACAGATGATTCAAAATGAAATATCTCACGTGTTGTCTTTATTGAACTAAAGCATGACGCAAAAAGTTGCAAGATAAATAAATAAATAAACATATTTTAATTCCTTTAAATTATATGTTTCTGAAAACACCCGTTTAAAGTTTAGAATGTGAAAATCATATATCTATTTACAATCTAATGGATGTGATAAAAAATTGAGTCTAATTATTAATGAAAGTCTAAAGTCTAAACATTAAAAAAAAATTACTTCAAAGATGACTATTTCATAAGAAGCTAAGATTTGTTGAATTTAATTCATAGTATTCAGTTGGAGAAGATTGATATACTTTATATTTGTTTAGAGGCAGTGTGGAATAATTAGTTAATCTACTAAGTAGGATTATCAGTAATTATAGTAAACTAGTTCGATGAAATTGACCAATCATATTGTCACATCGTGTTTTTGTTAGATATCACAGTTAGGAAATTGCCATAATTAAAGTGCTGATCCATACGAATTGGTATGTAAATGAATATATATTCTAAAGCAATAACTCTGTCAATATGTGGATTGAGCCACAGATAAATAGTGTAGGCCTACATAGACTAGCTTAACAAAATGTGAATTTTATTGCTCGTTTTAGATAGGCTTAGGCAATTTTAAAATATTGCACTGGTGCTATCTTGAATCCAGAGGCATAATGACATAAAAAAGTATGACAATGAAACCAATCAAACTGAAATGTATTATAAAAGTACTAAAAATATTTCATCTACTTAAGTATCCTATATAACATTGCAACAATATCTCAGATTTATCCTATCATTATCGCCCCTTACTCCAAATTTGTAAACTTCTGTACTGACGAATATTGCATGTAACGGTAAATAAAAAATTCTCATTTTCCCAGCTGAGCCTTCACATCCAATAATCTTTAAATATTGTATTGGGGAATTCGTTAATGTTTTATACTGTCCTGCATATAAGGATGAAATAAAATGATGCTCTTGACATGAATGAATACAACAATTCAAATGAATATTTTGAATCTGAGGTAAGAATTGTAATGAAAACATTGGCATTGTTTATACACAATAGAAGTGATGCTATTGTTATATTAAAAAAATGATAACATATACATTAAAACAAAAACGTGTACAGTTACTGTAATATGTGTTTCCTATCTATATCCACATTGATATAAGTAATACTTTACATGTCTTAGTAAGTTAATTGCTGCTTACAGTTTCACTATAGCGATGATTTGTTTCGTTTTTTACAGACAACAACATTATTTGCTGACATTTTGAAGGGCAGCAGCCAGAACACATACGGTCCCTAACAAACTATGTCGTTTGGGGCCTTATTAATCCCCTCTATAACTATGTCGTTTGGGGCCCTATTAATCCCCTCTATAACTATGTCGTTTGGGGCCCTATTTATCCCCTCTATAACTATGTCGTTTGGGGCCCTATTAACCCCCCTCTGAATCTATTGCAAAACAACGCTAATATTCTTTTCAAAATATTTTACAAACATTTATTTCTCTCTCTCTCTCTGTCAACCATATTGTTTATCAATCCAACTTTCTATCTATTAATCTTCTCCCAAAGACTTTGCTATATTAGGCATGTTAATCTCAAAAATAAGGTAATTTATTGGCTTACAATGAAGAAGCCCATAAAATACACAAATAAGCCGACAGCTATCCTAAACGCTTCAAACTGAATCTATCAATTCTGCAGACCTGTTAATAAAACGTCACATTGTGTCCATACATTTAGTTAATTCATGGTCGACGCAAAATTTGGCAACTTTTCAAACTCATAGATGGATCATGCTTTCATAATTTAAATTCTGTATTTGTTAACCCTCTGTTCACAATAGAACCAGTATCATATCTAGCATTAGTGGCCCCTGGGGGGAGGCTCTAAATATTGCGCCCCATCCCTGTGACAAAAAATAATTAAATGGTGCACATGGAACCGCTTGCTACTGGTCAAACAAGTGCTGCCCTGGGTGGACCAAACCCTCCCACACCCCTTCCTAATTACGCCATTAAACCTAAACGTTGTCACCATTATAACAGTTGTGGCTCTTCTATTCACCATTTTAACAGTTGTGGCTCTTCTATTCACCATTTTAACAGTTGTGGCTCTTCTATTCACAATTTTAACAGTTGTGGCTCTTCTATTCACCATTTTAACAGTTGTGGCTCTTCTATTCACCATTTTAACAGTTGTGGCTCTTCTATTCACCATTTTAACAGTTGTGGCTCTTCTATTCACCATTTTAACAGTTGTGGCTCTTCTATTTAACAATGTCGTTGCTTGCTGCGTTTTCTCCATCTGTGTAAGTCAAAAATTGACCCCCCCCCCCAAATCCCATCCCAAAACAAACGAGTATTTTACTAACTTAAGTCTTTTTTAGCTCGCAAAGAAAACTTAGTTGTGGATATACAATGCATACCTAATTTATGTATCTGACAGTTACAGCTCGAAGTGAAAGCTCACATAATATATTTTTTTTATTATACTTATCATTGCTATCTTCTTTAAAAAGAAATAACAGTACAATGTACGGCTGTCTCGATATATAACAACAACAGCCTAACACTGGGATTACTCGCAAGTATAAGAAGACTAAAAAGGCTATAAATATATGAGTCAGTAAGGATACATATTTCCCTTTGGAATCAGTTTAAAGATGCACAAAGCAGTACCGGAAGTTAAGGAATTTGTGTGAGTGTGTAAATACCCAAAGTTATATAAACGTTTGGGGAAAGGTGGTTTGAACTGGTGTATCTTGAAAGTGTCTGATTAAAATTTAAAAGCAATAATTTTACTGTACATAGTAATACACAGACCTACAATAATATTATAAAATACTGTACATCTTTTGATAAAAAAAAACAACAACTTACACAATAAAGTCAATACACAGAAAAAAATAAACGTCATGATAGTCCGAATATAATCGATACACTAATAAATACATTAACGTGATAGTCTAGAAACACAGTTAGTGGGACGCACCGATGATCGATTGCTGATTAATCGACGTGAATTAACTGTTCGATACTCAGTATAACATTCAATCAATATTATTATAATTAGATGTGGCAGATAATTTTTTTTTCTAATCATTTAGTAATCTATATATTTTTTTTCTAATATATATAAATATAGTTTCTCAAATAAAATTTAATAATTATATCAGCAGGCAGAAGGGACGGTGACCAGACGTCCCGGTTTACCAGGGAAACGTGCCAGTCCCAGTTTTTGAATCGTCCGTCTTTTTCTCTCCCCCCCCCCCCCCCCCCCCCCACCGTCACAGACTCAGAAAGTGTTTGGCAGAGAGCTACATGTAATTGGAGACCTTAAGCAAAAGAACTTGTCGAGGTCCTCTAAGCATCACATTAATAGGCATTTATCATGTAAAAGGGCTCCAATGTATTTATCATGTAAAAGGGCTCCTATGTATTTATCATGAAAAAGGGCTCCTATGCAGCTGTCTATCCAAAAGTGGGGTGGGAAAGGGCAGGGTGGCTCAAAGAGTGCCCCAGGATACCCAAGAAAAAAAATCTGGTCACCGTGATATATCAAATAAAAAAGTAACAGCTTGTTATCCACTATTGTGGCTGGGTAAAATTAAAAGGGCAAATACTTCTAGTTCAGTTTGTTCTGCCACTAGACAGACTAAACTGCCTGCTAGGCCGATACGGCCGATAAACGATAACCCCGCAGCTCACTTGGTGCGTTCTTGATATATACACATACATATATATATATGTATCATACATACAAACGAAATACGTAGTAAATTATTAAATATAAAAGTGTGTTGACATTAGCTGGATGCTCCACCGACGATATGAGGATTTACAGTTTTAGATATCACTTCGTCAAAATAGATACATTAAAGTTATACTATTCTGTCCAATTATTGATGCTGTTATTGATAGCCCTCTTTTTTTTTTTTCAAAGTGTACACGTGACAAGTCGAAGTCCAGGGGGTGGAGGGAAAGGGGGGGGGGTCAAGTCATATAAGAGATTTGATCCAGCCGATGAGAATCCTGATTTAAGACTATTACAGACGACTGGAGTTCTCCTCCCTCCGCCACAGTTCGAACGCTTCATTGTCCATTCCATCCGTCCAGATAGACAGTGAGAGACATTGGGTAAGTTTAAAAAAAAAAACGTTTTGTGTAACTTTAGAAATATATTGTACATCAGTTCGTTAACCTAACTGATAGAACAGATGAGTTTTATTTTTAGCAGCCAGTGATGTGGATATTGTTGCGTGCAATTCAGTCAAGGCCTAAATAAATATACTTATATAATTTAACACTGACAGAAACTACATCAATAGTTGTCCCTTTCTTTCTTTTTTTTTTTTTGAATATGTCACGATATGAGCCCCACTGGTGACTTCTGACCGGTGCACACATACACTATCAATGTCAGAAGGAGAGATATTTTACTGGCATGAAAGTGAGCGGCGCCGTTCTCGTGGCTTCTGGCACTCTTTTCCGACTCGTGCACACTTTGATTGGTTCCTGAAAAAAAAAAGGGAGAGAATTCTCAGCCAAAGGAATTTCGCAAAGAAATTATTGGATGGAGAATAATCTCTACAATAACCGTTTAAAGACACATAAAACATGATATTTTAAACACCCGAAATGATCCAGTGGCGTCGAATTGGACCCACAAAAATTTCGCAGGAAGGCTTAAGGCATGTCAGCGACACCACTGAGATTATCCAAGGACAGTGTTTAGGATAAATAAAAATACTACTTGTATAAAAGTGTCCTATGACACCAGAACACATATTATAAAACAACACTAGTATAAGTGTGTTCTAATGACACCAGAACACATATAAAACAACACTTGTATAAGTGGGTTCTAATGACACCAGAACACATATAAAACAACACTTGTATAAGTGTTTTCTAATGACACCAGATCACATATAAAACACCACTAGTATAAGTGTGTTCTAATGACACCAGAACATTGATTGATCCTACCTCTTCTTTTGTTGGGTGATTCCGCTGAAATAAAGAGAAAATACATTCCATAAATAGTGAGCTCTTTTAGATTTTTTTCCCCTATATACAAATCAGTTTATGAAGTATGTATTCATCTAGATTTGTCTACGGAGTTGAAGGGGAGATCAATGAACTAAAGAGATATACAATCTCGTCGCGGTAGTTTACCCTGATTCAATTTGACATTTCCAATTATTATTATAATAGACATATGATTAGGAGAAAAGATTCCGCGCATACAAAAATAGGTAGATTTTGGGCAGGTGCTACATTTGCATTTTATACCCACATTCTTGTCACTTTTTCATGTAAACTGTAAAATTAAAAACTAAATACACGAATTTGATGCTAGTGAATATTAAAATATTTTTATAGTTTCAATACAAATCAATAATCGCAATTTCCTCCATAGAATAAATAATACACGATGTTCTTACCATGTAATACAGTGACCCTCAGGTTGGCAATGTCATCAGTACTACTGCGACATATGTAGTCGCCTGTGTCCGAGAGGCTGCTGTGATCGATGATCAGCTCTGAGATGAAAGATCGATCAGCCATTGATTGATATTTATCTATCGTCACATGACTGTGGAATAATATGACAGTTAGGTGATGCCAGTAGCATGACACTTAAGAAGTTAGGTAAACTAAATGACACAACAGCAGTCATGTAATGTCACTGACATGACATTCAAACAGCTATGTAACATGACATTAAATCATTTAGGCAACTTCTTCCAGACATCTAAAAAGCTTAAATTTTTTGTTTTCTTGAAAAATTAAATAGTTTTACATTAATAATGATGTTTTTTTAACATATGGAATTTGCTAAAATGCAGAGTTTACTAGCAACAACAAAAAAAAAAAAAATAATCTATTACCAGCTTAACTGTTGTAGTGTTTGTACGTTCAATAAAACAATACCCCCCCCCCCCATCCACATATTTTTCTCTTCCAATGTATTTGCTAAAACTGAAGTCTGCAGCGCTATCGAATTGTATAAAAGAGCAGGCAATCTGTCAATGTCACAATTTATTCAACAAAACCGAGACTGTCTAGTCAGGGTGTCCCCTAGACAATCTAGTAAGGTGTCCACCGAGACGGTCCAGCGAGGTGTCCACCGAGACGGTCCAGCGAGGTGTCCACCGAGACGGTCCAGCGAGGTGTCCACCAAGACAGTCCAGCGAGGTGTCCACCAAGACGGTCCAGCGGGGTGTCCACCAAGGTTCAAAGGTTAAAATCGGTAAAATATCGGGCCACGTGAGGGTATCTACCGAGACTGTCTAGTGAGGCCGAACCCTGGCACTAACTAGTAAGTATGTCCACCACAGATTGAGTTTTTCCACCACATATTGAGTTTGTCCACCACAGATTGAGTTTGTCCACCACAGATTGAGTTTGTCCACCACAGATTGAGCTTGTCCACCACAGATTGAGTTTGTCCACCACAGATTGAATTTGTCCACCACAGATTGAGTTTGTCCACCACAGATTGAGTTTGTCCACCACAGATTGAGTTTTTCACCACATATTGAGTTTATCCACCACAGATTGAGTTTGTCCACCACAGATTGAGTTTGTCCACCACAGATTGAGTTTGTCCACCACAGATTGAGTTTGTCCACCACAGATTGAGTTTGTCCACCACAGCTTGAGTTTGTCCACCACAGATTGAGTTTGTCCACCACAGATTGAGTTTGTCCACCACAGAATGAGTTTGTCCACCACAGATTGAGTTTATCCACCACAGATTATTTGAGAGTGTCATCAAAATGATTTTATTTACCTCAATGATATTGTCTGGTCTATGATAAAGTTGGTAAAACCACAATATCTATGATTATAACCTGAACGTAATCTAATAAAAGGGGGCTAAATATGTATCTTGTATTCGCCAGTAGTTTGAAACAGAGACTGTCAAATAAATTGAAAAATTACATCTGGTTCACTTATTATTTTTTTTTGGGGGTGGGGGGGGGTAAAGGTAAATATTTAAACATTTTCTAATGACAGAGTTTATTATCTTCATATGTGTCATTGTATGAGTTTGTCACCTTGATATGTGTCATTGCATGAGTTTGTCACCTTGATATGTGTCATTGCATGAGTTTGTCACCTTGATATGTGTCATGCAGCTGAGTTTGTCACCTAAATGTGTGTGTCTATTTGCATGAGTTTGTCACCTTGATATGTGTCATTGTATGAGTTTGTCACCTTGATATGTGTCATTGCATGAGTTTGTCACCTTGATATGTGTCATTGCATGAGTTTGTCACCTTGATATGTGTCATTGTATGAGTTTGTCACCTTGATATGTGTCATTGCATGAGTTTGTCACCTTGATATGTGTCATTGTATGAGTTTGTCACCTTGATATGTGTCATTGTATGAGTTTGTCACCTTGATATGTGTCATTGTATGAGTTTGTCACCTTGATATGTGTCATTGTATGAGTTTGTCACCTTGATATGTGTCATTGCATGAGTTTGTCACCTTGATATGTGTCATTGCATGAGTTTGTTATCCTTATATGTGTCATTGTGTGAGTTTATTTTTATGTATCATTGTGTGAGGTTGTCACCTTGATATGTGTCATTGTTTGAGTTTGTTATCTTCATATGATGTGTCATTGTGTGAGTTTGTTATTTATTACTTTTGCATCCTTACAACCGTATCGCCGATACAGTTAGAGCTCTGACCTTTGCGAACATGTTTCATGAAAAACATGATGACAGTGTTTTATCAAGATTATTAAAAATTTGAAATTCAATGCAGATGGAAGCAATGACCCATTGGTAAGAATGAGAAACATTTTTTATACATTAAATATTTAGTGCCAGTAGGCCATTGATTTTTTTCTTGGAAAGTTCGGACATCTAGGAATGTAAAAAAAATAAAGTCATTAATTTCCAGTAGCTTCAGCTGGTTCAAGGTTTTAACTAAACTAAGTAAAACACCCTTTCTATTGGGAAGACATAAGTACTATTTTACTATATTTATTTGGTTATAAGTCATGTAATATAATCAAAAGTTTTATGTAGGTCTATATCAGTAACTTGCAATTTAATAGATACTTTAAGGTATCAGGTCATTTTGGGAAATAAAATATTTAAATCGGTACAAAAAAAATAATAATTTCCATAAAACAACCAGAAAAAAAAAATCTATTACCAGCTTAACTGTTGTAGTGTTTGTACGTTCAATAAAACAATACCCCCCCCATCTACATATTTTCTCTTACCAATGTATTTGCTAAAACCAAATTCTGCAGCGCTATCGACTTGTATAAAGAGCAGGCAATCTGTCAATGTAACAATTTATTCAACAAAACCAGACTGTCAGTCAGAATTGTCCCCTAGACAATCTGGTAAGAGGTGTCCACCAAGACAGTCTAGCGAGGTGTCCACCGAAACAGTCTAGCGAGGTGTCCACCGAAACAGTCTAGCGAGGTGTCCACCGAGACGGTCCAGTGAGGAGTCCACCGAGACGGTCCAGCGAGGTCCACCGAGACGGTCAGCAAGGTGTCCACTGAGACGGTCTAGCGAGGTGTCCACGAGACGGTCCAGCGAGAGTCCACCGAGACGGTCTAGCGAGGTGTCCACCGGGTGGTTCAAGGTTAAAATCGGTAAAATATCGGGCCACGTGAAATTTATCTACCGAGACTGTCCTAGTGTGGCCGAACACTGGCACTAACTAGTAACTGTGTCCACCACAGATTGAGTTTGTCCACCACAGATTGAGTTTGTCCACCACAGATTGAGTTTATCCTATAGTTATTTGAGAGTGTCATCAAAATGATTTTTTACCTTAATGATATTGTCTGGTCTATGATAAAGTTAGTAAAACCACAATATCTATGATTGTCCCAGACGTAATCTAATAAAGGGGGCAGAAATATGTATCTTGTATTCGCCAGTAGTTTGCAACAGAGACTGGCAATAAATTTAAAAGTACATCTGGTTCACTTATTATTATTTTTTTGGGGGGGTAAAAGGGGAATTTTAAAACTTATTCTAATGACAGAGTTTATTATCTTCATATGTGTCATTGTATGGAGTTTGTCACCTTGATATGTGTCATTGCATGGGTTTGTCACCTTGATATGTGTCATTGCATGAGTTTTGTCACCTTGATATGTGTCATTGTGTGAGTTTATTTTTATGTGTCATTGTGTGAGGTTGTCATCTTGATATGTGTCGTTGTGTGAGTTGTCATCTTGATATGTGTCATTGCATGCGTTTGTTATCTTTATATGTGTCATTGTGTGAAGGGTTTGTCATCTTGATATGTGTCATTGCATGCGTTTGTTATCTTTATAGTGTCATTGTGTGAGGTTGTCATCTTGATATGTGTCATTGCATGAGTTTGTTATCTTTATATGATGTGTCATTGTGTGAGTTTGTTATTTATTATTTTTGCATCCTTACAACCGTATCGCCGATACAGTTAGAGCACTGACCTTTGCGAACATGTTTCATGAAAAACGTGATGACAGTGTTTAATCAAGGTTATTAAAAATGTGAAATTCAATGCAGATGGAAGCAATGATGACCCATTGGTAAGTGGAAACATTTTTTATACATTAAATATTTAGTGCCAGTAGGCCATTGATTTTTTTCTTGGAAAGTTCGGACATCTAGGAATGTAAAAAAATAACCCAGATTGTAAATTCATTAATTTCCAGTAGCTTCAGCTGGTTCAATTTTAACTAAATTAAGTAAAACACCCTTTCTATTGGGAAGACATAAGTACTATTTTACTATATTTATTTGGTTATAAGTCATGTAATATAATCAAAGTTTTATGTAGGTCTATACCAGTAACTTTGCAATTTAATAGTTACTTTAAGGTATCAGGTCATTTTGGGCAATAAAATATTTAAATCGGTACAAATAAAAATAATTTCCATAAAAAGACACAATTAACACTGGTAAACAGTGAATTCGTTGCCAATGATATTTGAATCATTTTATACAAAGTCAACGATGCTGATTTAGAATATGTAAGTGCTTTTGCTAGATTGGCTCTATTTTACGAGATAATTAAAATTAATTAAAAAATGTATGCACCGTATCTGGAGATTTGTCAAGAATTGCATGAAGTATAATAGTATACTAACAAATAGTAGTGAAAATGTTAATAGTTACTCAGAAATTTGTTCAAAAATATGTGTAATAATGTTATAGAAGAAAACATTTTCATTTGAAAAACTAATTATGTCTAATTAATTAATTAATTAATTTGTTAATTGTCTATGGTAATGCATTAGCAAATCGCTGTTTGCTCGACTTCCTTTAGTATGTCGTTGGTGCAATTGCGTTGGAGGCTCCAACAGTAGTCAGCCATCATATGTATCTCCCATCTTCATGATATCTCTCCTCCATCACCCTCATATTCTGATGGAACCTCTCGCCTTGTTCCTCACTGAAGTTCCCAAAGGTTACCTGGAAATTTGTCTAAATGACTGTGCAGGTAATGTACCTTGATGCTCATATTTGTTCCAATGTTTCTGAAGTTAGCGAGCATATCTTGCACCAGTTCTTCGTAATTCTCTGTTCTGTTATTACCTAAGAAGTTCCTGACAACTGAAACAAAATTGTTCCATGAAGAAACTTCAATGTGATCCATGAAATTAGTAAAGAATTTTGATCATTGATGAGTTTTCGAATCTGAGGACCGTCAAAAATCCCAGGTTTCAGCTTCTCCATGCTCCAGTCAAGGGAATGATCTGCAAATATACCTGAAGCAATTGCCAGATTTGTCCAAAACCTTAACAAATTGTTTCATTAAAACTCATTTGATATGAAGCGGTGGGAGAATGATCTTATTTTCTTTACCTACATTCATGGTTTCCCTTGCAGGCCATGTCACTCTTGTCCAAAGATCTTGCCTTGCCCTGCTATCCCAAAGGCACATGAAGCATGGGTATTTTGTGTATCTGACTGCTGTCCAAGCAAGAAGTTTACTATTTTAGATCAACAAAAATTGACCACTGATGCTCATAATAACGGACTTTCTGCAATACTGTTTTGATATTCTCATACTCTTCTTTAAGGGTTGTTGAGTGAGCAATGGGAAGAGATGCATAACGGTTACCATTGTGTAACAGAGAACACATTCAAGCTTCTGATGGAACTGTCCCATTTGGAGCAGAAGTCCAGGGATGTCCAGTACGGTTAACAAGATCTTCCTCTTGGCTGAAATATGGAAGAAGAAACTCTTCTCTATTCCGATAAATGTTATTTTAACTTCTGGTTTGAGAAAATTTCTTTCATTGAGCCTGGACACTAAAAACTCAGATGCTTGCTTGGACAGATTTAGGTCTCGTATTAGGTCATTGGGTTCTTCTTGGCTGAATGGTTGGTGTTGAAGAACTTCCTTCATAATCGCTTCCACTGTTTTCACCTGCCAAAAACTCCAGATCTTGCCCTTCGTCGAGTCCTGATGGTAAAAGCTCTAATAATCCGGTAAACACTGGTATAGGAACTTCACTGCTATGTGGAATTGGTCTCCTTGCAGATTCAAGATCAGGATAATCCCATAGATTTTCTTGTGAGTGATTGAAGCCTTTAACATTCACAATACAAAAATAAAAATCACCAAAATGGTCTTTCCGGCTCTCGCCATACCATTGGTACACCCAAACTTAGACTTTTCTTCTCACCATTTGTCCACTGCTGTAGGCTCTCTCACATAGTTTTTCAGACCTTATGGGGAGCTCAAGACTTGTCTTGGTTTCCCAGCTTCACCGAAATAAGCCAAATATGCCTGCTGCACAAATTCGGTTATATTTCTTCGTTACTTTTCAATCAAGTATTCTCCACAGATGTAACAGAATACATTCAGTTATTTACTGCAGCATCTTCGTGATGAACTCGTGATGTCTTTAGAAAGCAGCAATAAAAGAAAAAAATAAACAAGTTATAACTTGGTATATTTAAATTAAACAACAGACACCAAACTTATTGCATTTGTTTTACACAATAGGTACAATCATATTTTTAAGGGTGTCCAATATCTCAGAAACTAGAGCCAATTCAGCAAAAGCAATGGCAGTTTTTTGAAATCAGCACTCATGAATTGCTATAAATTCATTCAAATATTCTTGGCAACTCGCAAAAATTTTTTTGTTTGGGCTGTGTAATTATGTTCACTTTTTCACTAACAAAAGAAAAAATAACATTATGTCTCAAAAAATTATTTTGATAAAAATAAATGCTGCAATTTGGATGCAGTAATGAGAAAAGCAAACAAACTTTTAACTACAGACACTGGTGCTACAACTTACATCTCTATCTTATTTTTGTCAAAACCTAGTTCACTATCAACTACAGACTTACACCTCTATTTTTACCGTCACTACGACTACAAAAGAAATTTAAAAAAGCTTTTTAAAGGTAGAAATCTTGTAATTCCTAGCCTATGATTTTTTTTTTCTTTCGTTATTGATTTTAACTGAAAGAATCAAATAACTCTCTGAAAGTGAGCTGAATATCCACAGCTTTACATATATATTAAACATTTAGAAAAAAGTTCATATAACGAATAGTCTAGGAAAATGTGAATAACTTTTATGACAAGTGTTGAACCTAGAAATGAAACTAAAACCAAAATCAACTTGATGTTTAAATATTAGTCAGAATAAATCCAACTTGGAACTCGTGACAAACACAAAAATGAGAAAACATGAAAAAAAAGTCTTCAACATAATGTTGGAAAGAAATGAATGTAACATGCTTTATTTTATATATATATATATATATAAACCCAGCAATAACACAGTCTGAAACTTTAAGTCTATTGAATAAGATTTAACGAAACATGACAAGCTACTCCAAGCGTATATTTAAAAAAATAAAGCTGCCGTAAATATTTAACAAAAAAAAAACAATAACGAAACAAAACAATAACACAAAGATTAAAATAAAAAGTCACGACATCCTGTCTGCATTAAAAAATAATTCCTGTGTAAAATGTCGTGTAAACATGTAGAGTATTGTGACATTAACATGTCCTGCATTCTCCACGTAGTAAATTGTGAACTGACTGAAACTTATGTTCCCCAATACATTTAATCAGTTATCATTATCTCAAGCTACACACTAAACTAAATTAGAAATAAAATAACGCGGTCCTGTTATGTTCTGATGTAGGCAGGGCTTTTTAGTCTTGAAAAAGAAGTATTTTTAAACTTTGTCTATTTATAAAAGAACAGAATAAATGCTGCGTGATGTCTTATATCTATATCAGCTGTTCTCAACCCTTTTTTCGTAACTGTACACTAAAAGGTTGCGATAGTATGTCCGCAGATATCCTCACACGTCAATTCGCGAATAAATGTATTTATTTTCATGATGGAATCTGCTTATCTTTTTAATGTAAAAAATTGGTCACATGGTTTGTTGACGCGTCAATCAGGAAACTGGAGACTTTCTTCAAACCCATTGGTTGTTTTAAACGAAATTTATTTGTCGTTTGCATTGCCTTCATAACCTTTCCCCGTACCAATTGGGGTAAGTGTATGACCTATTGAGACCCTCGGTTCTATGTACTAATGAAGTATTTATTCTATAAGATAAGAAATCAGCACAGGCCCATAGCGTGCGGGGGGGGAAGGGGGCGGCCTCCTGCGTTTTTGTCTGGTCCCCTCTGCTTGTTTGCTCTACTTAGTAAAATGTATTACCTGCCCCCACCCCTGCTATTGTCTGGCCCCTGCTGTAGAATGCCTGGCCCCTGCTGCAGAATTTTCACGCTACGGGGCTGAATCAGCCACACATAGAATTGCAGTATCGCTCTTCAAACCAAATGCCCATCTTCTTATATATAAAAGTATGTCAAAAAATATATATATATATATATCATGGACAGAAAAATATTTGAATTAAAACATTAAGCATAAACTCTAATGATCATACTCTCTCCATACCGGGTATTTTGTAAACATGAATCGTGGATGAAATGATTTTACCATCCGGATACCGTGTGTAAATATAAAGCATAGATGAAATGATCCTACACTGCTCATTCCCGTTGTTGTTTTTTTTTTCTGGTATTATCTTTCCTTACAATACATTATTTTGTAAATGAGAATTATAGATGAAATAAACCTACCTTATATATATAAACACACACAGATTTTTTTGTAAATATGAATTATAGTTGAAATAAACCTACCCAATGTATGCCGATTTTTTCTAAATGTGTATAATACTTAAAAATGATTCTACCCAATGTATACCGATTTTTAGAGCATTTTCGAAAAAAAATGATCTATTGTCCCGTTTTGTCTGTCTGTCTGTCTGTCCGTCATCACCCTAGATCTCAACAACCATAAGTCCTAGACCCATGATGTATATATATCATTTTGTAGGTCTTGGCCTGCCATGTGTGCAGCAAAAGTTCATTTTCGCGATAGGACCTCTGAGGCCAGACCAGAGCTCCGAAAGGGCTAATATATTATATATATGGCCCCATTCTACACCTTGTACGTTCAATAACCCATTCATTTGGTGCGAAATACTGCAGCACGTAGTTTCACCAAGATTTATTAAGAAACTCATCAAATGAAATAGTAAACTTGTGTTCTGAGTTTAATTGAAAGTATCAAAGCTATGCAACAATTGACGGAGTTTTCGGACGATTAAATGACTACAATTTCGAATGTTTTCAATTATAGGTCCTATTTCAGTAACCACAAACCACTTGTAGTTAGATTTAAGAGAAAATAATTTTTTTTTCAAATGAAAACGTCTTTATAATATTTTTTTTACAGATATATGCATTACACAATTGAATTTATAAACATTTCCAAAATTTACAAATATTTACTGAAAGCTAACAAACATTACTGATACATAACATGAAAATGCGCTAACACGTCCTGTGTCAGAAATGGAACAGACTTAATTGCTTGTTTTTCTGTGTATAACACTTAAAAATGATTCTACCCATTATATGCCGATTTAAAAAAATATGAATCATAGTTGAACTGATCATAACTTTTATACATTACGGTATTTTATAAACAATGAATCAAGGATGAAAAAGGTCCTACCCTATACGTACCGGTATTTTGTGGAGTCTATCTTATCACCGCCTTTAAACCAGTCGATCTCGTCCGGGAATTCTGGGACCGCCTGTAGCATTGCATCGTAAATGAATCTTCTCTCCTTGGTCCACGTATCTCTTACCAGTGATTGATATGGCTGTAGACGTAAAAGAACAGAATGCAACATCTCATACAAACACACACACAATAACATACAATATATATATATATATATATATATATATATATGATGGAGCAAAAAAAGGTAAGACATCACATAACATACGAATTATTTAAAAATACAATTTAATTAATTGTATTATTTCATGTAATTTTGTTTGCAAAGTATTTAGCCAATCAGAACTCCTGTTCAATGTGTCACTCCTGCTCATCAACAACTTTTCTAAGCGTACAGCAAAACAAACTTTGATACAATTATATTACTTTCAACGCAATGTTCTCATTTTTTGGCCCACTCTGTATATCTTAGATGGAATGGATTGATTTAATTAAATAATGAATAATTAAATAAAGTTTTAAAAAGTCCAGCTTTCATATTAAAGCAATAGCTTTGAGCAGCTATTTCACATTGTCGAGTTTCATATTGTTATAGACTTATTAATGCAAAAATATATTAAAGTTATTAAATGAGTAGACATAAAAAAGGAAATGCAAAACAAACTACAAAAAAAACATTTTGTTTTAATCTGATTGGACAATCTGAATGAGTCTTAAAACATTTTTTACAGAGGAAATTTTGATGCAAAGATTTAAGAAAACACATGGCTAAAACCTGCTAAGCAAATGTACTATTTGAGCTATAATCCTGCTAGAATGTAAACATATGTACTATTTGAGTTGTAATCATGCTAGAATGTAAACAGTTGTACTATTTGAGCTATAATCCTGCTAGAATGTAAACAGATGTACTATTTGAGATGTAATCCTGATAAATGTAAACAGATGTACTATTTGAGTCATTGTCTATCTTGGTAGAGGAACCGCTGTTTTAGACTGTTCATAATAATGAATTACAGCAATGTTTTGGATAATTTATGTCGATAACTTTTCTGAGCGCTTCTAGATATAGAAAAATACTTTCAGTTTATAGTTTTAGATATTATTTAACATTATTCAGTTAAATATAAAGTTTTAATTATTTGCTATATTTAAATATATGTATATCAAGACATTTAAAAATGTTTTTTCTAAATAATTATTCGGGAAAATAGTTGGCAACCGTGCTATATTAGTCCTAATTCTGCAAGTCGATCTGCCAATGAATAACAATACTAGCCAAATATCTACCAGTAAAATTAGCAGCTGTATAGATCTGGTAGCCATAATCTGTCAATATATCAGCTGATTTATAGCACTGTTTGTCGAAATCTACAATCACGAAGGAGTATGCCATACATGTACCTATTTGGGTTGATTTATAAAAAATATTTGTCAAAATCTACCACAATGAAGAAGTACCAGTCGTATATCTGCCTGTATGGTTTGAAGGTAAACAGTGTGATCCACAGCCAAAGTTTACAAAAAACAAACAAACAAACAAATAACAACAGCAGAACCAAATATACAATAATGTTAAAATGTGCGGTGAAGGATATTAATAATAGTTTCAGTGCCACTAAAACAGCGTGTAGTTTCCGACAAAACGTGAAAATTATACCTACAAAAAACAATAACCAAAATTCAAAGCATGAGTTTATCTTCTTAAATATTTATTTCCACTTATTAGAGTTTAATAAAAAAATATGGCCTGTATTTAAAAAACGCAGTGGCTACAAGTACAGCCAACTGGAATTATTATTTTTTTCCGCCGTCCAGCTATAGATGTGCGTCTGCGTAATGAAGGCAGACGGACTGCATATTATTGCATATTTTTGGTTTTCGGGGCTGAGGTAAGGTTTAGGAATAAGGGTTAGGATTAGGGTTAGGGTTAGGCGCAATATCTATAGCCGAACCCCGATAAAAATAATACGGAGTCCGTCTAAAGCGCATGCGCACATCTATAGCCGGACCCCGGTGAAAATAATACGGAGTACGGTTAGCCGAGCACACATCTATAGCTGGACTGGCGGAAAAAAATATCCACTTGTAGCCACTGCGTTAAAAAAAATCCTTGCTTAAGAGGAACGCTAAATATGTTTGGATACGTTAATACGGCTGGTGTAACGCAACGTACGTACAATAGCAACGTAAATAAAAATAAAAAATGATGCCAGCCATTAATGACGTTAATGGAAATAAAAATCCATACAGGTTTAGTTAAACAAAAAAAAAGATGCAGCAAATTAAAGTTTACTGAAAAGGTACAAAAAACATTTATCTAACCTCGGAAAACTAACCATAGACACAAAAGAAATAAAATAAAACATATGTAAATTGATGTTGGTGTGTGTACGTGTGTGTGTGTCTGTATGTGTGTGTGTATGTGTGTATGTGTGTGTGTGGACATTTTCTATACATTTAAATAATCGGTCAAAACCGAAGATGAAGCATTCAACGAAATAAATAAACTTGTATTATATTAATTCCTCTTGTTCACATAGTAATGAGTTGAAGGATTGGACGCCAATATGTTGTTGAACATAATACGTATGTCTATTAATAAAAACCCAAAAACTTCTAATCTCAATTAACTGCCCTTTTTGAATATCACGAAATAAGGAGGTAGTGGTGCTGTTCGCTCAAGTTCCATAACTCTAAAAGGGCATTATCACAATGTTTATATTTACATTGAAAAGATTTGAAGAAATAAAGTTTGAAAATTTTAAAAGATAACTCATGCAGTAACGTTATACAGTTTTTGCATAAGTAGCTCTTTGATTGGCATATAGCTCCTACAAAAATACTTTTTTAAATTGTTCTTTTCATGGCATCAGACAGATATCTTTATTTGTAAGTAAAAACAATTTATTGGATGATTTATGACTTCACAATTGATCGTGAACACTGCAGCCATCAGATGAATAGAACTGCCACACCAAGATATAGGAAGAAATAAATCAATGTCTGAATGTCAATTATATTTTTTTTAATTTCTAGAAGGCGGCTCTAATAAACAAAGAAATAATACCAAACTTATAAAATAAAATGTTGTGCATTGTTTTGAAACATTCAAAGAATAATTATTATAAATCTTAAAAAATGCGTAAAACTTGAAAAAAAAAAATGTAAAAAAACAAATAAACCCAAAACAACAACAAAAAGACAGAAAAATCAACTTCATGACCATGAAATCTGTGATCAGTTTCAGTCAATTGAAAGTAAGACTATAATGTGAGCTACAGCGGTCGGAAGGCTGCAAGGTAGCCTTTGTGTTCATTTCAAACGGTCAATGTTATAGGTTGTTCCAATGAATATTTCAGTAGGGTGAAATAGAATCTGATTAGATTGGCTAATGTCAAACGGTTTAAACTCCAAACTGAGCTGAGAGCAAAATATATCCTTGAGAGGTACCATAAGCTTTACTGTCGTATCGGTTTACTCGCAGATACGTCCATTGTGTCCTATCCACTGTGCCCTATCCATTGTGTCGACAACATGACTACTAGTCAATCCCAGAAGACTGGGACATACATATAACGGATAATAAATGATTAATGTAAAAGTTTAGACTCACAAACCAATACAATAACTGTCCTCATATAAGTTAGCGTTAAGACATTGTAGAGAAAACTAACAATTTTTTTTAAAATTTACTTTATTCTCTGCGAGGTTCCTAACTGTCAGTTAATTCTTTTGAATCATAATTTCTTTCAGTTTCATCTTTAAGTCAGCTGTTGACCTATGTTTAAAGTACATTGTAAAATAAACAGTTGAAGTCATATGTTTACAGTACATTGTAAAATAAACAATTGAATTCCTATGTTTACAGTAAATTGTAAAATAAACGGTTAGTCCTACGTTTGCAGTAAATTGTAAAATAAATAGTTGAAATCCTATGTTTGCAGTAAATTGTAAAATAAACAGCTGAAGTCATATGTTTACAGTAAATTGTAAAATAAACAGATGAAGTCATTTGTTTGCAGTAAATTGTAAAATAAACAGTTGAAGTCCTATGTTTGCAGTAAATTGTAAAATAAACGCGAAGTCCTATGTTTACAGTAAATTGTAAAATAAACAGTCCTATGTTTACAGTAAATTTAAAATAAACAGCTGAAGTCATATGTTTACAGTAAATTGTAAAATAAACAGTACAGTATATTATTAAAAAACTAAGTTTAGTTGCCGATTAGTCAGCGTTCAACATAGCTTAGTAGGCCTATTGTACTACTCGAAATAGCCGTTGATTGACTAAAATATTTTCTGATCTTACGAAACTTCAAAAGTTTAAAAAGTGTAATAACAAAAAAATTACATAAAAAAAAATCAACAAAAACTATGAAAAACAACAGTAAAAGGTACTAAACTACAAACTTGAAGACACAAATGATGAAACCGATATTGTGATGGGACAAACACTGTGATGAAACCGATATGTTTATAAGACAATACAAATGATGGAAGAAATACAACGAGTAATGTTTTTAGTCTGGATGAAACTTGTGTACATACAACATCCATGTGAACCTTCGGCTGAACGCTGACCGTCAGGTTAGCAATATTATGGCATCTGACCACTGGTAGCCGTATGCTCAGGCAGGTGGCCGGAACCTGAAAACCAATGAATGCTGAGTAACATAGCTCACAGCCAACTCAGCCCAAGAATTAAATTCAAGTAATTCTACACAAATGTAACCAAAGGTACTGTAGCCTGCATAATTATGAATGGGGCAACATTTTGAAAAAAATGATCTTTGATATGAAAATGATTATGAAAAGTGACCATCAATAAGAATAAAAAGTTGAGAAAGTCAATGAAAAAAAAAAAAAAAATTAAATGAACATGGGACTTGAAAAATGGAATTAAATATGGAATCATGTTTAAGAATTAGAATCTGTAGCAAGTATACGTATGAATACATATTTTGGTGTTATAAATAATTGAATGAAGTAACTGATTGTATATTTTTGTATTTAATAACAATCAATAAAATGAAAGAGGTACATGAAGAAAAGGTTATATAGCTAATTATAAATCTTAATTTTGTAGCTTTGGAGCAGAATAGATCATGGAGACGATGTTTTTTAAAAACAAATATGATGATCGGGATTAATTGAATGGCTCAACTTTTCACATTTTTTTGTTTATCAAACATTTTGGTTGACGAAGAATTACTATCAAAGAAATTTCACAAATAGTAATAGAACTAGTATGTCTTACTATAATTACATCTACTAAGAGCAGAACGATGGGAAACACATTTCCTAGTTTTACGCAGGTGGTCTGCATGCAGTAATCTATGTACAGCTTCTTAGTTACAGTTTCACATTAAAAGCAGTCAACACTATATTTTGTAGATAACATTACATTATAAAAATTCTGATGTTTAATTCACGTGATTATTCATTACTTTGTGGTTCATTATCTCGACTGGAATTATAAATAGACCTAAAGTCTTCAATATGCGATTACCTGATTATTGACACAAAATTAAAAAAAATAATTTAACATTACGTAAATTTAAATTTAAATTACAAGTTTATTATTCAAAATATATGTTAAGAATATTTTAGTAAAAATATGCTTTTCATTCAAGAATAAATAAATTTCCCACTGAAATAGCTAATGCATGCACACACACTTAAAAAAAAAATAAAAAAAATTGTTGTATATATTGAAACATGTAAATAAAAAGCAGCACAAAAAAAAAACAGATTGAATTTTACCAAGAATATTTTATTATTTTAACAAATTTCTAATAGTACCATCCGTTTTTTTAAAAGTAAAATGTGAAATTGAGTTTTATGACAGATTGACCGGAGTTGGAGTTTTCACATGTAATATTCCTGGTAGACGTTTGTGCCAGAACCATGTCGTTGTCAATTAGTTTTCTTGATATCAACAATTGACTTAAATCTATCTATCTATCTATCTATCTATCTATCTATCTATCTATCTATCTATCTATCTATCTATCTATCTATCTATCTATCTATCTATCTATCTATCTATCTATCTATCTATCTATCTATCTATCTATCTATCTATCTATCTATCTATCTATCTATCTATCTATCTATCTATCTATCTATCTATCTATATATCTATCTATCTATCTGTCTGTCTATACTGTCTATCTCTATCTATCTATCTATCTATCTATCTATCTATCTATCTATCTATCTATCTATCTATCTATCTATCTATCTATCTATCTATCTATCTATCTGTCTGTCTGTCTGTCTGTCTGTCTGTCTGTCTGTCTGTCTATCCTATCCAATGGTATCTCTGCTTCAATGCACAGAACAATAATGGCAATAATCATGCAACTATATGATACACATAACTGATATTATTACTACCTATGAAGTGTTGCCAGAAAATAGCAGACAAAGAGAAAAGGGGGAGGGAGACAGACATTTTTGGAACAAAAGAATATTAACTAAATCTCCCAAATATTTAAACAATAGTTAACAGCTTTCTTTAAGCAAGAGTATTTGTCATATATGACATTATCTCAACCATACACATAGCTGTACTAGGGGAGAGAGAGAGAGAGAGAGAGAGAGAGAGAGAGAGAGAGAGAGAGAGATTGAACATGTCACAAGAGGTCACGTTTTAAATCTGTTCTTTAGTCTTCCATTTGGTTTGCATTTAAGTACATGTACTAAGTGTATAAAACTAATATACAAAAATAAGAAGTAATGATATAGTAACGGGAACACGAATTGACCCGCGGAGTCTCTCTAAAGACACAGCATAACTGTTTCATATTCATATACCATTTTTAAAATTGTTGAATTAGTTTTCAGAATTTGATGTTTTCATTCATAAGAAGCACACACACACACACACACACATATATATATATATTATTTGTATATATATAGGCCTATATATATACACACATATATATTTGTGTGTGTGAGTGCCTATCAGTGTGTACAGCTCATGTTTGTATTGCCCTAATGATAATGTGTGACGTGTCTATAAAAATAATGTGTACATGTATTCTACTGTACTAGTCTTGAATGTATGTACTACACAAACGTTTACTGTGTATATTTACTGATATAAAAATATTAAGGTAATTGTAATAGAGAGGTCGAGGCAATATGTCTTAACACACAGTAATTTCTGACTTATGTCTGTCTGCTTAATTTATGTATTTCTATTTGAAATAAAAAGTGCATAATTGTGTAAGTGGGTAAAAAATTACAACATATTATGAATAATTTTTGCATCATATGAATGAATGATCACATATATGTAACATATCAATACGAGCGTTAAGAAATGTCATTTGATTCATGTTTTATCGCCGTTGTTGTATTGACATTATATCTATGGATATGCCAGTTGAACTTAGTAGAACATTATTCACTTTCATTCCAGACCAACAGGGAAACAATATTCTGTACAAGTACAGTAACCATGACCTCACTGTCATTCCCCAGCCATGGTCACACACACACACACACACACTCATACACACACACATATATATATTAGCATTTAATCATTGGGCTGACTGTAAAGATAAACAACGAATCATGCTAATATGTTATAAATTGGTGATAAACTGTATCACTATCTCAGGCCCCCTGCCCCCTCCTTCAACTCTCCGCTCCTGGTTCACTTAACATGTAAACTATCTGGTCGCCCAACGGACACTGAACATGGTCTCTGGCATACGCTGCTTTGTCCCGTAGGGTGGGCTTCTGATAAGCTTTCTATATGATAACATATTCAGTTCCAAGCTCTAATAATCTTTATCACACATGGAAATATATGCTAGCTGTTGAGTTGCCTCCCCCCGCCACCCTTTGAGCACCGGAAACCTGGTCCAGGAACAATCCATATGAATTTTTATATGTTGTTTCTTGTGAACAAGACAGGGAGACCGGGGTGGGGGTGTGGTGTGTGTGGGGGTGTGTGTGTGGGGGTGTGTGTGGGTGTGTGTGTGGGGGGTGGTGGTATAGTAAGGGAATATTTTTGATTCATTGAAAGATAGATAGCCTGTGTGAATCTGCCGGACCTTGAATATTGTCCTGATTGTTGAGGGGGGAGAAACTGGCCAGTGTCCAGTAACAAGTCTTTTCATAAAATTCAGGGAGACGAAAAGACGTGAGTGCAGACCAGGGGTCAGTGAGTATTGACTCTGATTATATGAAACTAATTGTGTTTCCCGATTCGCTGACCACAGCTGTCTGGATGGCCAAGGGCTACCATTATTTAAATGAATTTTTCGATAGTGTAAAGATATAGCGCACTTTGTCATATGTTTCTTCCCATGAACATATCAGCTGATTTAATTAATTGATATTGGTATAAAGTTCAATACATATGTTAGTTACCAGTTCAATACATAAGTTAGTTACCAGTTCAATACATAAGTTAGTTACCAGTTCAATACATAAGTTAGTTACCATCGGATGAGATTCTGAGATCAACGCCATGAATCTGTTAGTTCTTTTATTTTTTACATTTTTATTATGAACTTTAAATTATTGTAGGTTGAAACCGGCAAGAATCTCTTGTCATTTAATTCCAAATGTAAAGTAATTTAAAAATACCTGATGAACGACTATTATGTAAGACTAGCTGTACCCTACAAAACCTTTGCATAGAGTTATATCCCATTAGGTTTGATCAGTAGGCTAGGTTATTTTTGGTTTTCGGACAAATCCGATTTTTTCATGATTTTATTACAATTTACAGATGCAATATGTTGTAGAAATAAAAACAAACAAACCAAACAATTAAATATCTAAATGGAATTGATAACACTTCGGCCTCTGAGTTCAGTGTTTCAAAACCGCAGAAACTATTCAAAACTGTAGATTTAAAAAAAAACACTTTTATCGAATTCTTGTTTTCCACTTTCGATTTAACATAGAACCCAAACCGCTATTATTATATTAGACTCTTCGTCTAATGGAGGGAAAAACAGCCCTTATAAATAATGCTGAAAAAACCTTTAGAAATAAATGCATTACAATAACTGTCAATAGTCTTTTTGTTAAGGCACTGACATGTTTCTTTTTTTAATCAAAGCGACATAAGCTCTCTGTCCAATGTTAATTTCAAGTCAGCCGCCCCTGAACTGTTGGGCCAATTACTGTTGATGTCTCTAAGTGTATATCACATTCATGAATTATTATCGTTATAGGCGACCTGAGTAATACGGTTAAATGCTCGGGGCCTAGGGCAAGTGTGAACCGTAAGCTAGAAACGTAACTGTAGGCTTTATATCGTATCACCGTGAGGGGCCTCCATTAGGATCAGGGGCGTAGATTTGTCGCCCCTATTGCCCCACCCTAAGACCGCTAATGTTGTTGTTGAAGGTAGACGTAGTTTGTTCTTGCTGACTACCAAGGTTATTAAAAAAGGGAAAAAAAAACATTTCTCTAAGACAATAATAATGATGGATACATTATGTGGCGATCAATTAGTTTAAATTCCTGATCTCTACTGAGAGTGTGATTATAAGAAACGTGCCATGCCAACAGATTGTACTGATGCTCTTGACATCTGCCTACTGCAAGACACAAATAAAAAAAAATAGCCAACAACAGCAATCAGTCAAGATCACCGACAATCTGAAGTAAAAAAACACGTAGACTTGCTGCTGGAGATGAAAATATCACTTGACTTCTATTTCAAGTTGGTTAGCAACCTAGGAACAAGAATTTTGTTACGTAGGCTGGTTGTTAAGTGCATTATGTCTATAATTTTGGTTGTACTTATAGTACTTTTGTTATTTAGGCTGGCTGTTTAGTACATTATTTCTGCAACACAGATTGGCTGTGACTTTTTTAAAGAGTATTTCTATAGTAGGCTGATTTTTTTAGTACATCATTCCTGTAACATGGATTGGTAGTTAGTACATTAGTTGTACACAAGTTTATCAGTACATTATTGTTTAAAACGTAGGAAAACTGTTTATTAATTATATTTCTGTAACGTGATTTTTGAATGCATTATTTATATAACATAGTCTTGTTGAGTTTTGTAGAGTTGCTAACAACTATATACATAGATATATAGTTATAGATATAGATATATAGTTTAAAGGTTAGAAGATACAAAGATATATACAACATATAGATAGATTGATGCCAGGTACACCTCTAGATTTTACAGGTAAATGTTTTAATTACTTTTAGCTCAAGTTATTAATAGCTTATTCTTATTTAGACCAAACATTACATTGAAAATATCAATATCCAATATCAATATTTGTCAATAGTATTTAAAACCATATGCAGGCTTGCGGAGCCGCCATATTTTCGGCTCCGGCTCCCACAAATTTGACGGCTTCGGCTCCGGCTCCGGCTCCTAATGAATGGTATCACACGAGACAAAAATTGTTGTAATTGCTCCACGCTAACATGCCGCTGATAAAAAGTTATGCAAATTTTGCCACGTTCATCACCATAGTCAGGAACTTGAAAAATATATGCATTGTCGGTTTTACTAAAAACAAACCATTTCAGTGCATCCAGAATCATATCATTATTTTCGATCGAGAATTCACTAGTGGCCATTTTCATAAGTACTAAAAATTATTTCAATGATCAAATTAGCCAATAGTAAAATAATACATTATTTAAAATATTTTGAAACTTGGTATTTATATTTATTATTGATAAATTCGAAGTGACTATTCGGACCCGGGCAGGCCCGTAACCAGGATTATTGCATTGGGGGGGGGCGAAGAAATTTTTCGGGGGGGCGAATATTTTTCGGCCCCGGGGGGGGCAAAGAACTGATCTAGAGGTACAGAGGCGGATCTAGAAAACTTTGGCAAGGGGTTGAAACTATTTTCATTGTTGAAAATTGGTCTTTGAACGATAATTTAATGATGTATTACCCTAAACTTCCGATAACGGGGAGGGGGAGAGGGAAATACTGACTACCCCTAATTTCGCCCCTGGTGCTAATATAAATATTTTAAAAAGTTGATTAGCCAGCTCAGTCCGGGCCCCTAAAACAAAATTGAACAAAAGGATTGATGTTTTATAGCAGTTATTATTAAAATTTTGTCAAAAAGCTCAGGTCATGAACGGGGGGGGGGGGCTTAACCCTCCTAGCCCCCTCTTGCTATGAGCCTGGACGGGTATCAATGGTGTATGATTTAATCGTTACTCAGTGTCTAGGGTTCCATTAAGCGGACTCTGTATTATTATTTTTCGGGTTCCGTCTAATAAAAGTTTAAATATAGCTAAGCTTAGTGCATATTTGCCACGGGTCCGAATAACAATCGAATTTTATTGGGACCCGGGTCCGAATTTACCACAGCCTTAATATTTATCTACTCTATTTGATATTCTGTTTATAATAAAATTGTTAAATACAGAAAGCGACCATTTTGTTTTAGTCTATTACAAATTCGCGGTCAAACAATACACGAAATGACGCGTTCTATTTGTCGTCTTAGTAAAAATTTATTTTAAATGATTGATACAATTATTCTATGAAATAAAACTGTTTTAACTTTATATATAGAACAAATAACATGCCATTAAAAAAATTTCGGAGGTAAACAAGATTTAAAACGGAGCACAAAACGATTCCCCATTAAACATTTCTTGTGGTGATGTATTAATTTTACTGTTGTGGAGTTCGTAAAACGCTGTTTGCAACATTTCAAATTGTAGGAGGCAAACAATCAAACAAATTTGTAATTTTAAAGCTAAAAAAAAAATTCTGCTGTAAAAAAAAAACATTTGGGAGCCGTGGAGCCGCCAGAATTTTTCGGCTCCGGCTCCGGCTCCAGCAAAAAGTAGCGGCTCCCCGGCTCCTCGGCTCCGGCTCCGCAAGCCTGACCATATGGACCATTTATTTTATTGATTTCTTTTTATTTAAGAATGGTAATCTGTATAAATACATATGTTCAAAAGAAACCAACCCCTTAAACTCCCAATCATATTTAAAGGTTTAGTTTGTCTTAGTGTTGACAATACTATGGATCTCTCTTTTTGCTCAACGATAGAAACAATAACTATCATGACCATTTCAAGACCAAATAATATTCTTAATGGTTTTCTCTTGTATAGAGCTAAACAAAACAAAATCTAATATAATAGTGGCGATTTTGGGGTTTTGCGTTAAATCGAAAGTAAAGAATTAATAGGAATAGTATTCAGTTTAAAATACAATCATGAAAAAATCGGATCTGCCCGAAACCAAGAATTAACCTATCCTACCGATCAAGCCTGAGAAGGAGATATAACTCTATGCAAAGGTTTAGCAGGGTACAGCTAGTATAACACACTAGCGTTATAACTAAACATGACTGAACAAAGACATGGTCGACCCAGCTAATAATAATAAGCTCATACTATGGTCTTTGTTATTTAACGTCCAGAACTGCTGATGGAATGAGTATCGTAAATCTCCCCAACATTCCTTATCAGTACCGGGTCAGTTTTTCCCATGGAGGCACCGAAGAGGATTTCAGAGATTTAATTCCTCAAAAGGGCTATTTTTTTCGTCTTATACGGTTTTCGGCAAGAAACATCTGTAAAGTCTTCGTTAATATAAAGGTCAAAGTTATTGTGACCAGCGATAGGCACATATCTCAAGGTTATCTCGGGGACAGTAAAATATTCATCAATCCGGGTCAGTCAGAGGGCTAATAACAGGTTTCTAAAAAAGACCATTTACTAGAATAAAGGTTGACTATTTTATCCCAGGTTGTGCTTAGGTAGCTTTTAAATAATTCATGTACTCTTTTAACTATGTTAAAGATTCAACGACAATGAAATTGTAAACCGTGACACAAGAGACAGAACTCAAGGTAACTTAACGAAATACGTGGAAGTGTTGATAGTTTTGTTAATTATTTCCCGTATCTGAGTAATAACCTTCACCTACTACCTTTCTATATGCTTACCGATCTATTTACCTACATAACAACTTACCAACATACATACCTACTACCTACTCATCCAGCCACCCACTCACCCATCCATCCGTCTGTCCATCAAATCCGCCCTTCTATCTGTCTGGCCTGTCTGTCAGTCAGTCAGTCTGTCTGTCTGTCTGTCTGTCGTCCGTCTGTCTGTCTATCTATCTATCTATCTATCTATCTATCTATCTATCTATCTATCTATCTATCTATCTATCTATCTATCTATCTATCTATCTATCTATCTATCTAGTCTGTCTGCCTGTATGTTTTCCGTCTGTCTGCCTGTCATTTGTCGTTTGTCAATCTGTATGCGTATGTAGACATACAATAGGGCGTATCTTAAACAATATATTATTTCAGTAACAAATATAATCTGAGACCCACCAATATAAGAACCTGAATGCATAACGCTTGGGATAAGATAACTCTTGAATTACTCGATAAAATTGTCCTGAGCCGTATCCAGAAATGATAGTCGGTTGTCGTTACTGGGAAAAATTTGTTTGAAAACCGATTGGATAGAGACGGCGTGGAGATTAAATAATAATAATAAAAAAAGGTTTGGTTATGTGGGTTTCTAAGAGTTGGTGAAGTTAGAAGATTTGGTTGTATGTATGTGTATGTGTGAGTGTGTGTGTAAGGTAAGGAGAATCTTACACAAAGGAAATTAATTGGTTTTTGAGTACGGGAAATGAAAAAAAAGAAAGACGTGAAGCGAAACAAAGATATCAATGAAAGTTTAGAAACAGTCACTGAGTCAGGTAATATTTTGTTTTGTTTATTAGACTAGACTAGTTTCATGACAAAAGTAGAAAGATCATCTTGAAGTTTTTATTTGTACCTGGTATAAAGCAAATCAATAAGATGTTTACTAGTTTATTTCAAATACAAACACATTTCAATTCGTGTTGAATATGACTTACTGTTAATTGAAAATAGCAGTTCTATTTTTCTCAGTTATTGTAAATTTTGTTTAAGGAATATATATATATATATATATATATATATATATATATATATATATATATATATATATATATATATATAAATATATATATATATATATATATATATATATATATATATTTTAAAATCGGTTTAAGATTTATCATCTGGCTGAAGCTTTGAAAATATATTTACTTCAGTTACGTTTGAATCTATTGATGGGGTTGGTCAGCGGAAGACGCAAATATAATCAACTTATTGATCATACATAACTCATAGGCACATTTAAAAATGATTGAAACTTTTTTTTTACGGTATATCTTTTTCATTACCGTTTGTTTGTGTGTGTGGGGATACACAACTAGTCCTATTACAGAAGGAACTGATAGAGACTTTGCAGTTTGGATATTAGGTAACTCTGATTTGGTAGCACAGAAATTATTCCAGATTTTGAACCATAGCAGTTCAAATGGTGTTTTTAAACGTCTGTACAATCTGGCATATTGGGTTGTACCAGAGTTAACGTTTTATTTTGGCTTCAACTTAAAAAAAATAAATAAAATTGTAGCTTTCAAGTTGTCCAGGGGTTTTCAGCATTAGAAGTCAAAGTAAGCATTCATAAAATGTGCTGTGAACTATTTTAGTAAAATTATGAAAATTAAATCTTGTTGTTATTTAAATTTTAACGTAGGTCAGATTTAGCAGCCTATGAGGTGTCATTTACATTTCAAAAAGTAAGAAAAAAAGACTTAAAAAAAAAAACAAACCCTCCAACTGTGTTAATCAACTTAATGACAGCATTATGTGTGCCCACCTCGTCATTCGTAACTTCATGAAACAATTTTAGCAACATAACTCAACAAGGGTTATTTAAATAATCCACTTAAAGAAGTTTTTTAACGCAGTGGCTTCGAATACGACCGGGTGTGTTTCGTATTTTTTTTCCCGAGACACGACCAACAAACTTTGATGACGTCAGTAAACAGAATGAATGAGAACTCGTATTTACTGCGAACTTTGATGACGTCATTTGCTGCAATTTAATAATCGGAGATATTTTTATATTTGGCTTTAATTTTTTTCAGATTCTGTCAAGCCTAATAAGCGGACTCTGTATTATTGTTTTTTCGGGTTCCGTCTAATAAAGTTTAAATATAGCTAAGCTTAGTGCATATTTGCCACGGGTCGAATAACAATCGAATTTTATTGGGACCCGGGTCCGAATTGCCGCAGCCTTAAATATTTATCTACTCTATTTCAGATATTCTGTTTATAATAAAATTGTTAAATACAGAAAGCGACCATTTTGTTTTTGGTCTGTACAAATTCGCGGTCAAATAATACACGAAATGACGCGTTCTATTTGTCGTCTTAGTAAAAATTTATTTTAAATGATTGATACAATTATTCTATGAAATAAAACTGTTTTAACTTTATAACAAAAATAACATGCCATTAAAAAAATTTCGGAGGGTAAACAAGATTTAAAACGAACACAAAACAGAAGTCATTTGCTGTTAATAATCGGATATATTTTTATATTTTTTTAAAATAAATACGGCTTTGAATTATTGAATTATATATTTTAGTTGTCGGGATATGTCTAAGACTAAGAGTAAAGATGTGCTTTTTTCCAGGGCTGCCCAAGCTAATAGAAGTAGGACAGATAAAACAAAAAAATATGCGCTAAATTAGTATCTATCGTAACCCCCACCCCCAAGCTAACACTCGTTAATTCGTCTCCGTGGTATTTGGTTCGATTCTCGGATATAAATGCTTCCCCATCCCCTCTATTTTCGATTCTTAATCTTATTATTGTTAAGTAATTTTGAAATATGTAGGCGTCTCTGAATTTTTTAAGTGTGACGCAAAAATGATGGTAAGGAAAAGTTATGTAATATTTAGCCTTAAGGACTAGCTATACCCTGCAAAGCCTTTGCAGGAAGATCGCTCCTATTATCAAAGCCATTGCCGAACCTAGGATTTGGGGGCCTTGCATTTTGACATTCGATACCATGACATGAGATTATGTACTAAATATTTAATGTTAAAAATAATTTTGGGGTCTCCCTCAGGGGCGGGACTTTCGATTTTGGACCCCCCTCATAAAATTGTTACGCCTCTGTGTGTTCAGCTTGTTATATTTCAAAATATTTTTTTTAAAGTTATGAAATAGTTAAAAAAACCTAATTAGTTGTTGTTTCTTTTTTTACCACATCCTAAAATATAAATTATTTCAATTAAAAAAAATGTCAAAGATATCTAGTTAGTTAATTTTCATTAAAACAACTAAAAGGATACATTCTGAAAAAAAAAACACAATAAAAAAATATTATGTTTCTGGGAGATCGAACCTGGATATAGTCAGCATAAAAATGAGTCGCGTCTAAACAGCTTAACCATTGTGCTGGCAGAACACACAATTAAAAGTTTAATTTTAATGTATAACTTCTAGAAAAAATTGCTCGTTCCCGCGAAAGAAAAAAAAACTTTAAATCATAAAGGTTCTTTCTATCTGTTTACTGACGTCATCAAAGTTTGGTCGTGTCTCGGAAAAAAATACGAAACACACCCGGTCGTATTCAAAGCCACTGCGTTTTTTTTTAAATTAAAGAAACAACAACAACAACAAAAAATAAAAAAAAAAAAAAGAAAACAGCAAAGTAGTGTCTCCTCCCCGCCTCCCCTAAATCAATTGTTGTAAAACAGATGGCGCATTTTATGATTTGAAAATTGTAGAACATGATTTGTCTATTCCTGAAAAAAAAAATATTCATTGATCCTTGGGTGAAGGAAGATGGTCAATTGCTTCCCCCTGCCCTTCCCCCACCCCTCCGGCATTTGACGCCCCTGAATTTCACTGAGCTACACATAGCTTATACATATTCTTTCATTGTTTCTATTACCAGTTCAGCATGGAGATGCCTACGTTATCATGTCCTTCTACACAAATAAAACAATATGTATTTTTAACCAACTTATTACATTTCAGAATGAAGATAAAAGTATACATATTCAAAGCTTCTACGATCTTTTTTTTTTGTCTGTTGAAAAACAAAATAAATTGCGATACTCAGTGCACTTAAGATTTTATGTCGAGGCGCTCAACCCTTGTGCCACAAGTACCAACAATACTCTATATTTCAAATAGAGATGCCAACAATTTTCGTGAGTGTGGGGAAAAAACAACACCATCTTCTTTCTCTAGCTGGAACTATTGACACGTGATGCATTTTTTTTAACGTTTTAAGTTTCAGGTCGTGCGAGATCCATCTCAGCCTACAGCTCCAAAGCTACCGGTGCCCGGAACCTTAACTCATCCCAAACACCTTGTCAGTTACCGCACCTCCACAGTCGCCCGCCCCCTCCCGCCCCCACAGACCTTTTGTTCTATCTCCACGTTTCATCTTTGCCGAAGACAATAATACAGTCTCTTCCTCCCCCCCGCCACCAATATATTTGCTCCTTCGCCTCACCTCCCCAAACAACCCGGGTTATTTTTTTCACAAGATAGTGTGAGGGAGGGAGGAACGGGGAGGGGGGACTAAGGTGATGAGGGCACGGTCTGCATCAATTATGGGGGAGATAAAAACGTGTGATCAGGGCTATGCTTAATTAACGTTTGTAAAAATCGGCGTGGCGTCCATGGCGTCCCTGGCAACTGCCCAGATAACCGGGAAGGGAGGACCATCGACGACGATTAACGAAAATAAAAGCAAGCAGGAAATTGTGAATCACTTATAGGCGGTCAAAGGGCGAAACGTAAATTAGTATTATTGTGTTTTGAAGGGAGGTGTGTTAACCTGACGTGTCACATTCTGATTGGTCCGCAGCTGTGTTTGGTTGAGTATACTTGTAGGCATGACATTATTTAGGTAATTAATGCATTAGAAAATGATAACTGGAGAGGTTCATTTGATGATTAAATGAGCACTTCACCATAGTGAGATATAAATCCAATTTTATAATTCTCGCACTGATTATAACTCATTAGATTCACATTTCAAACTAAATGTATTATGAATATAACTCATTCGATTCACATTTCAAAACAAATACAATATACGAACAGATATAAAAAAAGGTAAGCCCCAAGACATTCACAGAAATGAACTATTTAGTACAAGATGCTCTAGAAATTAGCTAAATTGGCAACTATACCGCCAGGTGAGACAAGGTAGTCAAGAATCATTTAATTACCAAGCGATGTTTTTTAAACGTCTGTATACAATCTGGAATATTGGCTTGCGCACGTTAGCGTTTTTAATATTTTGGCTTCAACTGCGAAAATAAAAGTTTGTAGCTTTCAGGAATTGTCAGAGTTTTTAGCATTAGCAGTTCAGTTCAAGTCCGCATTCACAAAGTGTGTAGTGAAGTATTTTGTGGAAAAGTTCGAAAATTAAATCTTGTCTTATTTAAACTTTACCGTAGGTCATATTTAGCCACTTATGACATTATTTGAATCAAAAGTGGAAAAAAGCCTTCACCAAAACAACAACCTTCCACTGTGTTAATTAACTAATGACAGCATTATGTATGCTAACTTCGTAAATGCCGTGAAATAATTTGTAGAAACACGCTCTTGTTACAATATTGCAGCAGATCTTTGCAATATTAGCAGTCAAACTTCTATCCTGGTAAGATGTTAATAGTTATTTTCCAACAGTGGTCAATAGGTGATGAATTTAACTTATTCAAACTCTGGCTATAGACATTCAGCCTTGATTACAGATATATTCTCTTGTTATAATTTAATTCATTTCTTTTCTTTAGAGACCATTCACTTATTACGTAACGCTATTTTTTTCCCGATAGCCAGAAAACCCTTACCGAGTAACACTTTTTATTTATCATTGCATGTCTCACACTCCGGTGGCCCCCAAAATTTGCAATATGTGAACGACCCCACATGACATTCTTTTGTGTATGGACCGGAGGTTGAAACTGTTTCGTTGCAATATAGCAGATTATGTTATTATTATGGGGGCTGGGAGTTGGTAATTATGAATGTTAAAACGGGCCTTAAAATCATCCAGGATTATGTTTAATTGTATACTCAAATTACGCAACCATGGTATTTTTATTGTCACTGGAGCCGCTGTCTACGTTAGGAAGGCCAGAGCGAAATGATTTATGGCCACTTCCTGCCATTGCCTCCGATAGATATAGAATGGTCAGAACAAAATGTCTCCACGAGCTTTTCAACTACGTACCCTTTAAATTTAGGAATGCCTTATCGAATTGTTTCTTTAGTTACTCAGCCTCTAGCTTTGTTGGACATAGAAAGTCAGAGCAGAATGTTTCTATGTTCACTTCAGTCCCTACTCTAGACATTGAAAAGTCAGAGCAGAATGTTACTATGGTTACTTCAGTCCCTACTCTAGACATTGAAAAGTCAGAGCAGAATGTTACTATGGTTACTTCAGTCCCTACTCTAGACATTGAAAAGTCAGAGCAGAATGTTTCTTTGGTCACTTCAGTCCCTACTCTAGACATTGAAAAGTCAGAGCAGAATGTTTCTTTGGTTACTTCAGTCCCTACTCTAGACATTGAAAAGTCAGAGCAGAATGTTTCTTTGGTCACTTCAGTCCCTACTCTAGACATTGAAAAGTCAGAGCAGAATGTTTCTATGGTCACTTCAGTCCCTACTCTAGACATTGAAAAGTCAGAGCATTGGGAGAGACAAATAAACAGCAACACTGGAAGTGGGATTTAGTAGATTATCTATTAATTTGTTCGTCAGCTTTTAAAAAAAAACAATTGATTGAATTCCTGTTGTTTATAAAGAACTAGTATATATTATTTGAATATTAATATGATACATTATAATTTATAGTTGTGTTGTATTAGAATGATATACAATGTATACAGCTAAACCATTTCAAATTGATAAGCTATGCAAAAAAATATATCTATAATACAAATAATGTTTTCATTGTCTGTTTGTGACTTGATGTAGACATTTGATCCAAGCTACTCGCTGGGGATGGATTTGAAAAAAAAGAAAATGATTTGATTTGATGTCTAGTTCAAGAATCGTGCCACTGTGAATAGGTCAGTCCGTCTGCTTACTCGTGGCCCGTATTAAAAATATTTGGGACAATAAAAAAGAAAATGAGAATCAAGCTATATTTCTTGAATGAAGACAATTTAGAAATGTCTAGAAAGTTTCAACCACATTTTCTCCCAGGTCAAAGTTTAAAAAACAAAAACAGCACGCGCCGAACACCCTAACACGTGACTATCACACAAACATCACCCCCCTCTGGTCCAAAAGAAAAATTGAAGTAAAATGATGAATGCAATGATTTTAAAAGCTTCTAGTCTTCATAATGAAATGTACATACCAGTAACTTTTGCTTCAAACAAAGCAACTCAAGCTTTTGCTTCAAACAGAGCAACTCAAACTTTTGCTTCAAACAGAGCGACTCAAACTTTTGCTTCAAACAGAGCAACTCAAGTTTTTGCTTCAAACAGAGCAACTCAAACTTTTGCTTCAAACAGAGCAACTCAAATCTAGTAAAAAAAAAGCGAATCGTATTTCATTGAAACTGTTGTATGTTACTAATAACAGAGGCAAAATATACACACTAAACCCGAAGTAAGTAAGTAAGTAAAGTTCCCTTAACCCTAACAGGTCATCGGGGCAGATGAAGTGTAGAATTCATCTGTTTCTATAACCTCGGCATATGAAGGGGTTGTGTGGTTAGCACAACGTCCAGCCGCCTTTACTCCCCCAACTTAAAGTCAGAAACCCATTTAAAGCTGGGTGGACTTGGGGACTATCACCAGGACCTGAAAAAATCCTAAGGTTCTCACTGAGATTCGAACACGGGACCCTCCGGTCGACAGTCGAGCGCTCATCCATTTCATTGAAACTCTTGCATGTTAATAACAGAGGCAAAATATACACACTAAACCCGAAGAGCTGTCGCTTTTGTCTTTTGATGTTATAACGTTTTACTTTGATGGAAATATGAAGAAGAAATTTAAGGGAATGTTCCGGAGCGAGTCATAAAATAAAAAAAAAAGAACCCATTGATTGACAGACAAGACATAATGCCCATCAAATAATCAGCATGATGAGGATCAAGTCAGAAAGTAAAGCCATTTACTCATTAGCAGCATAGCTCTCTTCAAGTTGTTGTTTTTTTTTAAATATGAATATAGTTTTGCATTGGGGTTGGGGCGTGAAAAGGGGTAAAAGTATGAAGAAAACATTTGATATGATATAAAAATAGATAAAGAAAAATAAAAATTCAAATAAAATATCATACATTACAACGGTTCGAACTGTCTCACACCAATACAGCCAGCCGTCAATTGAGACGTTTATATAAGGGTTATGTAAAATTGTAACAAAGGTCAAGGTTTTGATAGTATACCATCATTATGATGCTATTTTATTATTTGGCAAAATCATTTTCTTCGTGTGTACGCTTTCGCCTTATTGTATGCTTTGTCTGACGTTCAGTGGAGAGTATTAAACTGGGTTTATTTATACATTATCTCACAGGCAGGGTTTTCAGCTGTTGGCTTTTTGTTTGATAAATAAATAATTAATTCTAAGGTAAGTGTATGTGTGTGTTTGTGTGTACATGTTTTTGTTTGTGCATGGGTGTAGGCAGTGGAAAGCAGACGTTTATGTGAATTTTAAATAGACTTCAGTAGGTAAATACCCATTTAAAAAAAGATATTTCCGATGGACGCAATACAACAAGGTGGGGGAAAAAAACCCTCAACAAAAAGTTATGGCCTTCTTTATCTCCTCCAAACAATTAATTCTTTTACTAAGATGTGCGCGCGTATTACCAGTACACATTTGCATCACATAATATATTGAGTTTAGAATATGATATATAGACGTATAGAATATACAGTATAGACGAGTAGAATATACGGACGTATAGAATATACAGTATGGACGTGTAAAATATATAGACGTATAGAATACATCGACGTATAGAATATATATATATAGATGTATAGAATAAATAGACATACAGAGTATAAAGACACACAAAATATATATAATATACAGTATAGACGTGTAGAATATACAGACGTATAATTTATATAGACGTATAGAATATACAGAGCTATGGAATATACATTCTGTCATATACAATATATGATTGTACATTCTTTACAGATTCATTTTCAAAATTCGATAATTCCCCTTATTTGAAGAGAAAACAAATTCCGAATTTAAAAAAAAATAATTAAGTTCTTATTGTACAAAACAATATGTGCAAATAGAAAGTCTGTTAATACATTCCATGTTATATATAGTGCTTAAAATGTTTAATCCACAACACATAAAAGCGAAGTCAATAGCCAGCATGCAGTTTATGTTACATGAGGGGAAAACACAAAGCCAGACCAGCGGATGCAGCAAACAAGACCGAGAAATACAAACACAGCTATAGAAAAACCATTCGCACATGAACTCTCCGAACTAAAAGTATATATTCACATCTACACTAATTTATACTTAATTATTAAACGCGCTTCTAAATGGTTACACAATTTTTTATTTTTTTACACAAACATTTAACAATATCAAATATTCAATTATAACGAAATATAGAGGCTAATGGGAATGGATATATCACAAAATATCAACAGGAAAGACAAAAAGATTTGAAGAAATGTGACACTAGTCAACCGTTGTACGAAACAAATATCTTAACATACGTATTTAATTTAAACTTATGTTAAAAATCACTGTACAGTGTAACTTTTAAACTAGTTATTGTTAAACACTGGATAACGTATTTAAATAAATGTCTTATAAACATTTGCATTAAGTAAATATACAAGACTTTTAAAAAAAAATCAGTTTCTAAGCCCCAGTGGGAAAACTATGTAATGTTTAGTAAGAAAAGAAAACTCAAAGGAAATAGTGCAGTAAACAAAGTGTACTAAGATGAATAAATCAATAAATCAATATATATATGTATATATATATATATATATATATATATATATATATATATATATATATATATATATTAGGGCTTGTACATGGATTGTAATTTTAGATCCTGCAAGAATCGGAACCGGAATCGGATTTAATATTTGAATCCTGTCGGAATCGGAACAGGAACCCGGATTTTACCGAATTAAATAATAACTCTTCCGAAGGGAAGTAGTTATTTCTCGCCTAACATAAAAAGGATATAAGAATGAAAAATATAATACAAATTTAGTTTTTAAGTTCTAGATAGCAAAAAACAGTATTTTAGTTCTTGAAGAATGTAACTAAAACTACTACCCAATCTTGAGTTAACAAAGATAACTCTGTCAAAGTAACAGGTTTCTTGTTTTAAAAAAAAATATTTTTAATAAAGCTGTACCTAATTTAACTTGATTTCTATTACAATCAAACAAAGAAATGGGTCACATATCTTAGAATGTATAGTAAACATGTTTTATTAATAAATGAGATTCCAAAAATATATACTGTGGCACCACACACGATAGTTCATTTTTCTTTAGTTTTCCATAGTGACGTCACCAAACCATGTTGTTTCATTCATACTTTCATTTAACCATTATCTGCCTATTTCCCATAAAAACGCAAATTAAAATGCATTTCAAATCTAAATCAATCAGTGCACTAGGGGGGTGCAGGGGAAGTGCGGACCGCACCAGGTGACACCACGAGGGTGACACCCAAATGCAAAATATCTAGTTTTAGGTCTATATTCTCATTTTTGTATTTAAAATAATTCAAAGCCGTATTTGGTACATAAAAAAATAAAATATCTCGATTATTAACAGACACTGTGTACTTTTTATTATTAATTATTTTAACGCACTGGCTCCGGATACGTCTAAGATGAACTCTTATGACTTAAAGTTATTTTCTTTTCGCGGAAATTGCATAACCGAGCAATTCTTTCTGATTATACATTAAAATTGTAGCCGAGTTTCTGTGGCGCGCTGGCAGGGTGGGTTAATCGTTTGGCCGTGTCCCATTTTATGGCTAACTATGTGCGGGTTCGATTCCTCTCAGAGACATATATTTTTTTCAGATTTTTTCAGGATTAGGGTTAGGGATAGGGTTAGGGTGTGGGCAATATCTATTGATGGTCCCCGAAAAAAATATATCTCCCATTATTAACAGTAAATGACGTCATCAGCATGCAGTAAATAAGAGTTCTCATTCATTCTGTTTACTGATGTCATCAAATTTTGCTAGACGTATCCCAAAAAAAATACGTAGTACGTCTTGGACATATCGGAGCCAGTGCGTTATTTTAATGAAATTATTGGTATACTTGCACTGACCTATAGATATCAATTATCGCTAAAATCCTGACCCCAGAAACGGAAAAAAAATAATAAGGTCGCGCATGCGCACATATACAGTCTCTGGAAAAAAATATGGAGACCGGGGTGTCATGAGAGGGATGACACAATGAGTTACCACAGGTGACACCAACCCTAGTGACACCACTGAAATCAATATCCTTTAATTTCAATTAAAATGTATCTTCAAGTTATTTATCTAAATATGCAGGAATTTTATCCAAATCGTGACAAAATCCACTAAATTAAAAAAAAATTGCAGAAAAAATAAATTATTGAACTACTTTTAAACTGTAAACACTCAAAAATAGATCTTTGTCTGCTCTTTAAAAAAAGTTAAACTTTAAAGCTAAATATGGTTATAGAAAACACGGAATCCAAAAGTAGCGGAAAGTAAGGTGTCGTATTACTACTAGACTAAGTAAGAATCTTCCTTTTTATATATTTTTACTTACATAGAACTAAAAGTGATCAACGTTATTGTATTTTAGAAAATACGGGAAAGAAAGAAAGGAAGTTATTGTTTTAATTTAATTATATAGCGCTAAGTATTTTAAAATTATGTTGCGCCAAAAAAAATTTTTACACCAACATTTCAAACAACAAATGAATCCGCTTAAAACCGACACATTTTAATCGGAACCGGAATCGGAACCGGATTTATCAAAACTGCCGGATTCCGGCTTAACAGGAACCGGAATCGGATTCCGGTACAGCCTAATATATATATATATATATATATATATATTTTTACATATATATACATATAGTATATATAATACATATATAAATTAAATGATATAGTCTGATTTCATAACAATTAGAAAAAATTTGATTTTTAAAATAACATTCCCCCCCCCCCCTCCCCAAATCCAAAATGAAAAAACTAATGAAAATTTCAACAGATAAAGAGATAAAGCTGATATAAGAAAATCTCGTTTTGAAAGGGAGAGGGTATTGTTTTTTTATTGTGTTGGATTTTGTGTGTAAGTTGATCAGCATTTATTTATTTTTATTCCTTCATACACGCACTCACACGTCTCTCCCTCTCTCTCTCTCTCTCTCTCTCTCTCTCTCTCTCTCTCTCTCTCTCTCTCACTCAGAGGTGCCCAACAGCCCAGTTTGCACCTGTTACATTAAATAGAGTTAGTGAAAGTATTTGTTTAGACGTTGTTTTCAACCAGAACAGTGCAGAGAATAGTTGACTAACAAATGAAATAAATCAAAACAAAACAACAAATACCTGATTTGGTGACAGGAGAGCCCCTAAACATGGAGGGAAAAAAATGAAATAAAAAAACATAAGACACATAGGATTATAAACAAGTGAATGTCAACATATTATAAACAAGTGAATGTAAACATATTATAAACAAGTGAATGTCAACATATTATAAACAAGTGAATGTAAACATATTATAAACAAGTGAATGTCAACATATTATAAACAAGTGGATGTCAACATATTATAAACAAGTGAATGTCAACATATTATAAGTGAATGTAAACATATTATAAACAAGTGAATGTAAACATATTATAAACAAGTGAATGTAACCATATAACTGGCAGAGCCGTGTAACGATATTTGGGACAATTGTGTTCCACTGTCACAGCCGCTCAATAGAATGTGATATAAATTGTTGATAAAAGTCTGTTATCATTCTAGGCGTCACATGACAAATTCGGAGAGGGGGTCCATAGGTTAAGACGGCCCTGAGAAATTGTTGTTCTAGTGGTTTAACATGTAAGTTATTCTTAGAAAAATATCATAAGGTTATTAGCTGTATTTATTATGAACTTTGTGAAAAAAAAAACCCAACAGGGTAGTCATAAAAAACACATATAAACTTAAATAAAACTTTGAAGGAAAAAAAATGCATGCTGCTGAAATAAAACCAATTTAAACCCAGAAGTAAGTAACAAGAGCTATTTAATAATACAAATAGGCATAAAACATACAATATAACTTGATATTATTAACAAGGAATTAATTTTGTTTGAACTTTAAGAAGAACTAATTAAACACGAAGTAATAAAATAATGGCTTACTGCAAAAAATATACACAGCTTTAAAAAAAATCTAATATAATTTATTTTAGTAAGGAACTGTGGCGAGAGACCCACACTGTAAACATCTAAACTAACAGTTAGGAAATAAGAAAAAATAACAATTTTCCATATATACATATGTAAAATTTGACATTTTCGGTTTAATTAAATGTAGAAAAAAACGATCACATTTTTCATAGTTTTTTTAATATTTTTTTTGAAACTATTAATGTTTTTTTTTTAATACACAACTTACCAACAACATTCAATGTCACGTGGTGTACATGCCCTGCTCTGGATGTCAGTTGACATTCATAGACATATCTTCTGGGGTCACGTGGTGCAAAATCAAATTCCAAGTTGTGACATCTTTAGATTTCCTAAATTGATACAATAAATTGTAAACACCTCGATAGTCCTTGTGAATGAACCAACATGTTTACAACTGGGTTCAGTATCATCACAAACATACAAGTCTTATATAAATGTATTTTACCGTGTAACCTTGCTTATCCCCCTCCCTTTCTCCAGCACAATAGTATAAACGCCAAGTATGGTTGAGTAAATCAACTTGATGTCTCAAGATAATAAGTATGGACTCAATGAAGTCTAATGACTTGTACGTTACTCACTTGGAATGTTCCATAGACCACATTGTTGTCCATTGACCAGGTCATTGTGCCAATAGTCAACACTCTGTCCCCCTCCACTCGTCCACACCACCTGTTGATACACGAAAACAACAAATTAACACCTGTGATGTAATAAGCCCAGCCACAGTTAACATATAAAACATGATATAGATTGAGGTGGGTAGGGCACATAAAAAGAATGAAACAAAAGAGGTCCGAAACCAATTTATAATGGAAAACCGAATGAGAAAAGGCCTAAAGGCAGACCAAGAAGCAGCTGGTTAGAGGAAGTGGAGAAAGACCTTAAAGTCACAGGAGTAAGAGAGTGGAGGGAAGAAGACCATGGATCAGGAAAAGTGGAGAATAGTATGGCAAGCCAGGGCCCCTAAATAGGTTGTATAGCCAAAGAAGTATAAGAAGAAACATGTAAACCATGATATAGAAGTAAGGAGAGTTTGTGACATCTGTAAGTGACTCAAAGTTGTCCAGGCACCCTAGGGTAAATTTATCTTTAAAGATGTTGTAGTTCCAGTGGATGTAATGATCATTATAAAGTTTAAGAGTATTGTACTAGGAGATGGTGTAACATTGAACGGCACAATATGTAATATATATAGAACAGCTAGCAGTACTGTTTTGAGAGCATTGAAAAATTTACTTGGAATCATGTAGACTGTCACTTTGCTCATACCAGTAAAACTTTCGTAGACGTAACATCAAAAAAGATTATTAATACATTTGTTGTTGAGGTAAATAACAAATTAAAGCAATAAATTTCTGTACATTAGATCTGAAAAAAGTATTAAATGTGATAGTTCAAAAGAATCCAGGAGGTGGATTAAGATTTGTTTTACATGTGCAGACCAGACCATTGAACTAGGCACTGTCTTGAACTAGGCACTGTCTTGAACTAGACGCTGTCCTAGACTTGGCCCTATAATGACTAGACAATGTTTTGAACTAGGCAGTGTCCTAATATAAGCCTTCATTGATATAGACACTGTCGTGAAATAGGCACTATCTTGAAATGAGCCCTGTCTTGAACAAGGGTACTTTCTTGATCTAGGCCAGGGTCGGCTTAACCTTTTGAGATGGAAGAGCCAAAAGTTATAATTTACAATTTTCTCAGTTTTTTTAAAGAGCCACTCAAATTGTTCTTTCAATATTATAATGGTATTTGATTAGGAATAGGTAATATAAAATAATCTCATTATAAATATTTGCGCATTAGACTGGAAGGCCGCAACTTGACATCGAAAGAGCCGCAACTTGACATCGAAAGAGCCGCAACTTGACATCGAAAGAGCCGACCCTGATCTAGGCACAGTATCCAACAAATACACACCATTTCCAACAATAAAAATATAGGCCTTTTTTATACACTACAACAGTAAACCAGTTTGTCTTATTCTGACTCAGTATTGACTTAAATTATTCAGCAAATGAATACAATTTAAAATTGTTTTTTTTGGATCATAATTCAGTGTATGCATATGTGTGTGTCAATATTGGGCTCGTATGTGTGTGAGGGGAGACAGTCTGTTAGTTTGTCAGTGTCAATATTGCTAAAAATGTTTTTTTTTCTCTACGAGTCTGAACAGGTTTCTACTCCACCTTGATAAATGTCTGGTGATATAAATGAGCTAATGAAGGACTCCGTGTCCATTCAGTTTCGGATATAATTCGCCTCATCCCCCCCCGACTGCATTAGTCCTGAGGATTTGTTTGATGGGATTCAATGGTTACAAATTTTGAAACGACAACGAACACATTACGTGGAAAACAGGAATTTGAAAGGTACTGTTAATAAATTTAGAAATTTGGGTATTATATGGTCAACGTTAACAGACTACGCAACATATAACGTTGTGTTCGAAACACTGAATTTGTTATTGCATGGACGTTAACAGACTACATAACATATAACGTTTTGTTCGAAACACTGAATTTGTTATTGTATGGACAACGTTAACAGACTGCATAACATATAACGTTTTGTTCGAAATACTGAATTTGGTATTGCATGGACTAACAGACTGCATAACATATAAAGTTGTTAGAAAAGACTGAATTAGGTATTGTATGGACAACGTTAACAGACTACATAACATATAAAGTTGTTAGAAAGACTGAATTAGGTATTGTATGGACAACGTTAACAGACTACATAACATATAAAGTTGTTAGAAAGACTGAATCATTTAAAACACCCCGGCTTTGTACAGTGGTGAACATAGACAAATAGTTATCAGAAAAGAACAAAAGAATATCCTAAAGGTGATGCATATGCAGTTACAATGAATGTTTAATAGCTTTAATTAAGTCACAACCAGTAAGTCTTGTTTTCCCCAACATGGGGCCCATACTCTATTGGGGCACATTTTATGCTGGTCTGTGGTGAAATGAAAATGTTTAAGATCCCTGTTGTTTTTGTAGACTTCCTCAAATGACATAAAACATGATGTTGTCTGACTTCTGATGTTAGACAATCAATTCACAACATTTGATGAAAGTTTCAAGTATATGAAATTGATCAGAAGCGTAAATATAAACAAAACAGATTGCACGTATAAGAAATATCTTTGTGGATTTCGCCCTGTTACAGTTATCGGTATATGGAGAAATTAATACTAATTAACTAGTCAAGTGTCTAATTTTGTTTTTAAATTATTAACCCTTCTATACACAGTTTTTTGCATTATTATACTTTATAATATTTCAATGAAATTTCCTTTCTGGTAGCCCTAGGAATATGTTCACCATCCAAATGTTTATGCATCTTGATTTTAAATCCAACATGTCCGTCATATAATGCCACAAACAATTTTTAATGAAAAATTCCAAAGTGGGTTTTGACGAAAAAAAAAAAGTAAAAATGTTTCCAATGGGATTTGTTGAATTTTATCATGAACGTTTTGATTAGAGAGTTTGTTTTTGTAAATCACCTCGTCAGTCATCTCATAAATTTATGGAATCTCAAAACTTTCACCCATAAATTTAGATTGATTATGAGGGTTTCCTTTTTTTATCTAAGCTATATTCATCATCATCATCATCATCATCACCATCATCATCATCATCATCACCATCATCATCATCATCATACCCTTTACCGATGTGGTCATTGGAGGAACGAATGGACACATCAACAGACACTCTATATTAAATCTAAAGTAAATTTCACATGTTTTCCACAATAACTGTACAGTTATATGAAGAACGGAGTTTTTCCTGGAACTTGTTACCAATTGACTATTTTTAAAAAAAACATTTGGAAAAAATTATCATAAAAAATAATAATAATAAAATTTGTCAAATCGAAATTCAGAAATTCAGAAGTTAATACAAAAGTTCAAAGTATTAATCTACATGCTAATAAGAGCTTTTGGTTTGTTTAACATTATAAAGCTTATAAAGACCATCGGGTTCATTTGAACTAGAGTTCATATGTTTCTGTAGCCGCGGCTATTCTGCGAGATTGTGTGACCAATACAATGCCCAGCCCTTTTACTTTCCCAATACATGTCTGGTACCCCATTTGCCTTAGCTTTTGTGGACTTAGTGACATCGAACAAACTCGAGATATGTCCCTGCCATTCACCAGGGCTTGAACTCCGGACCAACAGTTTACAGTCGAGCGATCTATCACACTACATCAAGTGATGGTGTTTTTTACACATAATTCTTTTTAAACTATTAATATTTATAGTGTTTATTATACCAAATTTTTATTAACCATTAATATTGATAGTGTTTATTACACCTAATTCTTATTACACTATTAATATTGATAGTGTTTATTACACCTAATTCTTATTATACTATTAATATTGATAGTGTTTATTACACCTAATTCTTATTACACTATTAACATTGATAGTGTTTATTACAGGAACAATTGCTATGTATCCTAAAAACGAAACGGTTTTCTATAATTAAATATATATATATATATATATATATATATATATATATATATATATATTTATATAAATATTTATTCACCAACTATTGTACATTCACCAACTATTGTACACATTCACCAACTATTGTACACATTCACCAACTATTGTACACATTCACCAACTATTGTACACATTCACCAACTATTGTACACATTCACCAACTATTGTACACACAACCTGATTCTATCAAACTTATAATATCCAAGGTCGACATCCAGTGTTTTTGACGCTCTCAATGGAATCAAACCAGGAAACACACCAGTAATTATTTTTTTTTTTGTTTCTATAACTTGTTTTGTTGGGACCAAGGCCAAAATGGTGTAAGAAAAAAAATAAAAAAAAAAAAATAAAAGTCTACAAGATCATGAGAGCACCTATTAACGCCAACACTTGCCTTCATAACTAAACTGTCGGGGTTTCGAAGGAGGCGTTAAAAGAGATGTTCTTATGGTAAGGGGTATAAACAAAAACCCAACAGCATGGACATGAAGAAAAAGGGAAAGAACAAAAAAAAAAAAAACACGTGAAACAAAAACAAAAAAACTCAACAAAAACAAATAGTTAACATCTTAGTTTATCTCCCCTTCTCAGGAAATAATGCAAAGCTTTTTATGGAAGCAATAACAGCAATAGCTGTGGGCCATATCTTGGAGACCATGGTAACTAGTTATTAATTCTGGAGATCTTCAGTCACACATAGAGTTTGAAGACGGTCTGTGCCAAGGTATTAGTCCAAACTTTACAAAGATATTGACTGACGGTTTGAACACGGACTGTTAAGTGGTTCAATCAAAACTCTCTCAGGCAGAAATTTTCTCCGCACTAGACAAAAAAAAATTAATTTTTTTTTTTTTTAAAGTTGAAGATGAATCTCGTTTTTCTGGGATAACATTGAAAGCATTTTCAAGCTATATGAAGTTTGTTAGATGTTCCTGGAGGACAGGAAGAGTAACGTTATACGAGTGTATTGGAAATGTACTACAAGAGTACTACGATTGTGATTTAAGAGAAGTTTGTCTGTAATTAAACAATTTACTTGGCCCTAGATACCATGAATACACTGTGGATGGTAGACGTGAAGCTGCAAGGATAAAGTTATCACATAGAAGTATATAACTACCACATAGATACTGTAGGTTGTAAATACCTACACATAAAAACTATTAGGTTGTATATATCTACCACATAGAAACTGTGGGTTGTATATACCTACCACATAGAAACTTTGAATTGTAAAAACCTATCAAATAGAAACTTTGAATTGTAAAAACCTATCACATAGAACTTTGAATTGTAAAAACCTATCAAATAGAAACTTTGAATTGTAAAAACCTATCATAGAAACTTTGAATTGTAAAAACCTACCATAGAAACTTTGAATTGTAAAAACCTACCACATGAAACTTTGAATTGTAAAAACCTATCACATAGAAACTGTGGGTTGTATATACCTACCACATAGAAACTGGGTTGTATAAATACCTAACATACTGAAACTGCCTCTTACTTTTTTTTTTACATAATATAAAATGAAATATACTTTACCACCAAACTTAAAATACAACTATTATTACATTTCTGAATGTTAAAATATAAATTGACTGAATATAAAAACATGTGAAAACAGAATGTCAAAGATGAACAAAGAGGATTTCTCTATAAACACCAACAGAGAAAACTTTTAAATATCAACAATGTAGATGCACAGTCTGTGCTGAATCAAAATTAAATATTGAAATATCCAAAAACAAAATATAGACAGATAATTAAAAAAATAATATTGCTGAACAAAAACATCCATCTACATAAAATAAAGAGTCAACAAAAAATGACGGCTCTCTTTAAGTACAACTCTACATTAATTGTGAATGGATACAATCATTATATCACAAGTACACACTATAAACAGAGCATGTTGTTCTATATTATCACTGAGCTGAGCAGCTCTAATTACAATGAAACATAAAAAAACAACAACTCTATATCGCAGACTTACATTTCTAGACTCTAGTGAAATATTAGACAGACATAAGATTTGGACTCTTGGCAGATATTAGACCAGCCCCGTAGCGTGAAAATTCTACAGCAGGGGCCAGGCATTCTACAGCAGGGGCCAGGCCAATATCAGGGGGCAGGAAATCAATGTTGCCCCAAGTAGAGCAAACAAGCAGAGGGGGCCAGACAAAACAGAAGGGTGGCCCGACTTCAGACCCCAGACGCTACGGGCCTGTATTAGACATATATAAGATTTGGACTATTTTAAAATATTAGACATGAGGTTTGTTTAGCACTTTTGATTTTGTGTTTATAGAGCAAGGCTTCCCACAGGTATGATGTGTTTATAGAGCAGGGACACCGACAATTATGATGTGCTTAAAGAGCAGGGCCTACCAATGGTATGATGTGTTTATAGAGCAGGGACACCAACATTATGATGTGTTTAAAAAGAGCAGGCTACCAATGGTATGATGTGTTTATAGAGCAGGGACACCGACAATTACTTGATGTGTTTAAAGAGCAGGTTTACCGACAATTATGATGTGTTTAAAAGAGCAGGGACACCGACAATTATGATGTGTTTAAAGAGCAGGGACACCGACAATTATGATGTGTTTAAAGAGCAGGGACACCGACAATTATGATGTGTTTAAAGAGCAGGGACACCGACAATTATGATGTGTTTAAGAGCAGAATTGAAAAAACAACAACAATACTACAACAAGCCCACAATATCGCCTCCATGTTGTTGAGAGTGTATGTATGTGCAAGGAAGTCTATGTATTTATATGCGTAGTATCTATGATCATTTATATATATATATATATATATATATATATATATATATATATATATATATATGTGTGTATATTCTTGGTAGCACTGTAACGCACCAAATGAATGTGTAATGAAACGGAAGTTAAGAAGAAAAAGAAGAAAGACATAGACGGTTATTTTTGTTGTTATTAGTTCATCTTCCGAAAGAGATACGACATAGCGTATTATTATTTGAGTGGTAGCGATAAAGAAAGACAATATTAGCTACTAGGTTAAAGTATTATAACTTGGTGTTAATGACAACGTGAACGTTGCAGTGCTGTTATTATTATGATGTCAACCTACCTTAATACCAGTTAAGTTTATCTATTCAAGTAATGTATTGTCCAAGGCTTTAATGCATAATAGGCCACTGATTCAGGCATCGCTTTAGCCTAATTATTAATCAAATAATTTACTGTGGCCAAGAGCTGAAGCACTAATAAGCCCACACATCTAGCATATTATTTATTTGGTAGCTGTATTACAACCATAACTAATACTAAAGAGTGGCCATGAGTTGCGAAACACACAGCAGCCACACGTATATACCTATGAAGAGGAGTCATTGAACTACCAGGATACAAGTCCTCTCTGTGCGTGTTGACTGGGTCTGATGGCAACTGTGTACTAACAAGCCTAGTCATCATTTTACACTCGTTCATAAATGTGTTTATGCCGCATTCTTGCGCATACAAAAGTCGTGCAGCTAACACTCTTTAAGTGTAATAACAAACTCAACGATCAAGAAAAACAGACCGTTGAAGAAACCGTACAGCGAGAGACAAAGTCAACAGAGGGTCAAGTCATACCTACCGGAATTGGGTCAAGTGCTACACTGGATAAGAGACAGTATTGTCCGGACGTATAAAGTGCTGGTTACATTCCTTTCACCTTTCATTCAAGCTGAAGTGTGAACCATACAGAAACAAAGTTGAATAATGCAAAAATACATATTGTTTCATTTGTATAATACTACTGTTTAAAATATTTATTTCCATGATAATTAATTTTGCTGAGTAACTGTACAGATATTGGAATGATTGACTCACTTAATTAATTGTTGTTGATTTATTTGCTATGTCATTTATTCATTACTGATAAGTATGATATACTTTATATAAAATATTTTGTGCATTAATTTTTTAAAATTAATTTGAGAGGTGACAGAAATCTTATTTTTAGATTATAAATTGTCTCAAAGAGACATATCTAACTGACGGTTATTTAAAACTCACTGAAAACTTAGTTCGAAAATATGGAAAGGCTGGAAGAAAGGAAGGTATCTCCGGTACAAGATCTCTGGGGGGATTTTGAAGAAAAGGAAAGAGATATAGGTTACAAGGAGAAAAAATGCTACAATTCATCGAAAAGAACAAGTATTATAGACAGAAGTCAAAGAAGAAAGCAAAAGAAAGAACTACTAGAGATTGAAGCCACATGAAAGAGAAAGAGAGAGAGAAGAAAGAGAAGAAAGAGCAAAAGAAAGAGAAGCAAATAAAGAACTACTAGAATTGAAGCTAAGTGCAGAGAGAGAGAGAAGAAGAGAAGAAAGAGAGCAAAGAAAGAGAAGCAAAGAAAAAAGAACTACTAGAGTTTGAAGCCCAAGTACAGAGAGACAGACTTGATCATGAACTGGAGAATTGGCTACTATTAAGGCCAGTTCTGGTACTCACTGCACAAGCTAGTCCAGATGTACCAAATACTAAAAAACTTATTCAACAGATATAACCTTAAACTACAATCTTGTGATGGTAAAGCTGAGGACATTGACACATTCTCTCTATATTCGAACAGAAATGCAGAGCAATAATGTGCCTAGAGCGCACTGGATAAGATCTAATGAGCGAACTTCTAAGGGGAGAGATGCAAGAACTGCTCTTAGATCGATTCCAAACTACTACGACAAGGACTATGATGAAGTAAAACAGAAACTACGAAACACTTTAATAAAACAGAAGAATTTTACAGAAAGAAATTCCATTTCTTTAAAGATGTCAATAAAGATCAACCACAGTACTTTATTGACAATGTAGTGTCAAGTTTGAAGTCTTGGTTGACAATGGCGAAATTGACTTAACGGATGCACAAGCAGTGTTAGAAATGTTTGTCATTGACAAAATATTACAAATATGCACCAAGGATGTATTTGCTTTAATAAAACAGAGAAAGGTGAAAACCGTTGATCAACTAGTCAGAGCTTTGAGTGACTATATGGACAGTCGTCCAGATAATAAATATGTAATATGGAATTCTATGCTAATATAATCCAGAACAGATATCAGTCTTCCTAATAGGAGCAGTAATCAAAGTAAACTCAATGCACCTGGTCGGAAAGCCAGAGAGCCGGAAACAAGATTATGTTTCTATTGCAAGATGAAAGGTCATAATTCGGCCGAATGTAGAAAGACAAAGAAATGTAAATCGCTTTTGTAAAGAATATGACAACAGAAGAGTAAATGGTCAGAGAGCCGATAGACATCAAGCTAGTCATAGTTACAACGCTCAACAGTATCAAAAGACAATCGCCTAACATCAGTCCACACAAAGAAATCGGACAGAGAACACGTACACTAGAAAGATCACAAAAGATCTGGCACTGGAAATACAGGCCCACAAGAACAGAATACTGAACAGTATTGCAAGTATGATCAGTTCACATGGAAGGATAAACTTTTATCCAGCATTTGTAAATGGCAGGAGAATACAGTGTCTTCGTGATAGTGGATGCAGTACAGTTATCGTGCAAGATGATCTTGTACGCAAAAAGATCATCCATGCATAAAATGACAACAGTCAAAATGGGTGATGGCTCAAAGGTGGAATGCAACATGGCAGTAATCGATGTAGACTCACCATGGATATCGGGTACTATTGAAGTACTAGTAATGAAAAATCCTGTTGCACCATTAATTATAGGCAACTTAGCAGTTATAAAGACAATACAACAGAAGAAATTGTAAAACAATGGACAGACAAAAAAATATCTGAAGGAATAGAAATGTGTTGCGTTTCTATAAATAAGTAACACAGTGTATTCTGAGCAAGTATCTCAAGATCAAATAAAATATCAAAGAAGCCATACTACACAAAATGAGTACAAAGCAAAAATATAGACATTATAAGAGATCAAACAATTATAATAGAATATGTCATAACGAATTCTTCTATAAGAAAGCAAGAGAAATTATGTTGGACTGGAACTACATAGAAATGAATTGAAATAATGACATGAAAGATTGGTTTGATAAAGAGCCAAATGTTTTAAGAGTAAATTTAAATTTAAAAGGCAGAGTTTCGACAGGCCTAATTTTTAGAAATAGAATAGTCATTTTAGGTGATAATATGATTTTTGTTAATATACAATTTGGGTCATGATGACATAGACAATAATGAGATGTCATATGATGTCAGAAGCTTTTAACAAATCTTTGGCAGTGATGAAGATAAATAAATTTTGTGATCAAACTAACAATGTTGATGAGCCATTTGGTAATTATTTTTTTGTTGAATAATAATATGATATTATCATTGATAAATATTTGCATGATGTGCAAGTATTTCTAGTGAAATATTACTGAAAATTTTTTGTGTGTAATTGTTTAAATACATGGTGGATTTGTTTATAAAGATTTGGTATCTAACAAATATAATATTTTCTAGAATGAATTACTATTATATTGTAAAGCATACAAACATTTTTTATTTAAGAGATGTTATGAAGATATTAAATAAGAGTATAAGTACTAAAGTGAACTATGTAAATTATTTTGGATATGGAATTTTGGAAAAGGTACTTAGCTAGATAGAGATTTTCTAGTACACTGAATGTACTGAATACATACTGCTGATAATGTTTCTATTGCTTACAAGAAGATAGAATTTACTTAAAGTAAACTAAGGAATCTGTAATTATTTTGCCTGACTACTGTATAATGTAATATATGTTGCATTGATTGGTTTTAACATTAATTAATTAATCAAAAACATGTTAATTTTCCTGGTATTTATAATGGTAAAAATTTCATTGTGAATGAAATTTTAATGGGATTGTGGGGGTGTCATAACTCTGTTATATACTTGGTAGCACTGTAACGCACCAAATGAATGTATAATAAAAACAGGAAGTTAAGAAAAAAGGAGAAGACATAGACGGTTATTTTGTTATTATTAGTTCGTCTTCCAGAAAATTACGACATGTTTATATATTTTTGAATGTATATAGCTGTGTGTGAGTACTGCTTTCACGCATGTAGATTTTTGTTAGTGTACGCGAGTACAAATGATGGTTCCATATGCATTTAAGAATGTGTGTATATGTACGTATTTAATGTATATTTTTTTAGTCAACGTTTGTCTGTACATGTATATGTGTTTTTATGTATGTATTTAACGTATATTTTTTATTCAACGTTTGTCTGTACATGTATATGTGTGTTTTTATGTATGTATTTAACGTATATTTTTTATTCAACGTTTGTCTGTACATGTATATGTGTTTTTATGTATGTATTTAACGTATATTTTTTTTAGTCAACGTTTGTCTGTACATGTATATGTGTTTTTATGTATGTATTTAACGTATATTTTTTTATTCAACGTTTGTCTGTACATGTATATGTGTTTTTATGTATGTATTTAACGTATATTTTTGTAGTCAACATTTGTCTGTACATGTATATGTGTTTTTATGCATGTAGAATGCGAGCTGTCTATTGATGCATTCATTTGTTTGTATTAATATTTGCAGCAGTGTCTGTAGCTGCCAAGTTTTAATTCATTAAAGCCTGCGAACAGAAAACCAAGTCTGCCTTACGAACATGAAATGAGATCAAATTCGATTATTACATAATCTGATTAGTCAGATGTCTGAAGAATGTTTTCTTGTTTTATTGTCTTAACTGGCAACACGTTCATACAGTTTGTACCGTTAGATTCCAAGGTCTTTGTTAAAAACTATGTCTAGTGGAGAACGTCAGGTTTCTTTTAAAAACTAGGTCAATTACAGGGCGTCAGGTTCACTTAAGAAACAGGTTGACAAGAAGACAATTGTTTGTCCTAATTTGAAAATGATCAACAGACACTGATCCCGAACTGTCAGGGGGAGGCACCCATAATCCCAAGTCAGAAGACTGCAGGTAGAAGAGAAAAAAACAAGGAGAATTTCAAGAGACTTTAAAGCATCTCTCTTACGTGACTCTCATGTTTAATACAGAGTTGAAATAGTTAAAGCATCTCTCTTACGTGACTCTCATGTTTAATTAGGTACCACAAACTGATTTTTTAAAATGGTTTTACAGCTTTTCAACATGAATAATGCGAGAACTCTAGAATCTAAGATGGTGGACATCAAATTTATCACTATAGCTTAAATAGTTTTGGAGATATAAATTTTTGAAAATGTGACTTTTTCATTTTTTCTCTACACCTTCAAAAGTGCCATTTTCGCCAAGCGTTATCTGCAAAAGTATTTCCTGTACACCAAATCATTTACATTCAATACAGACACAAGAAAACATAGAACAAACTCAATTTTTTTCAAGGGTGTAAAATTATAATGTCATTAAAATTAATAGCACTGAAAATGGGTTTTCATCATTTTTAGAAAAATAAAAAGGGAGATAAATTTTCAAAATTCGTGACATTTCAAAAAATCATAATAAATATTGTAATTAACACACATAAGAACTAATTACATTAATCTGTAAAGTAACATAAGCTCTATACATTCAAAGAGTCATAATATCTTAAGATTATTTATGATCAATATAATAAAAGGTTAGAAAGAGGTGGGGTAAAAAAAAATCTAAAAAAATTGCTCATTTTCAAAAATTTACAAAAAAAAAAAAAAAACTGTTACATATATATTCAACATTTATATATGAAAATGTAGGATATATATAGCTCTAAACTATAAACTAGTCGTTAGACCAATTACTTTTATATATACAGGACAGGGATGGATAAATCCATGCATCTAAAAAATCAATAAAATACTTTTCACTAGGGAAAAAATCCACTATTAAGTATTATTTGAAAAGTTATATTAGTAACAATACTAACAGTAACATTAGATGTATACATTTCAATTATATTCTAATTTTTTTCATAAGTCATGGAAAGCAAACAAATAATTTACGCATTTTACCACTACAGGACCTCACCTAAATAAGTGTAACTTTCCAAATTTAAGTAATTTTACTTTTAAGTTAATGTAAGCATATATATTTAAATGAGTTACTAATGTACCATTTAAAAGAAGGAAAGGAAGGAAAAGAGGAAGACAAAAGAAGAGATGGGGAAGACAACATCAATGAATGGACCGGCCTGTCGTTCGCCGACTCCCAAAAGGCAGCACAGGACCGGAGTAAATTGCAGAACTAGTTTTTCAGTCAACAATGGTGCCCCAACGACCCATCCACGGGTTATGGGATAGAAGAAGATACCATTTAAATTAGTTATTAATGTACCATTTAATTGATCAGCATGACCGGATTTAGACGTATTAAGGCCCTAAGCTATTTGGGATATAAGAAAAGTTCCCTTTAGCCCTACTGGGCCATTGGGGCGAGATGATATTAAGCATTCTTCTGAACCTCAACATATGAAGATTGTGTGTTAGCAATAACCCACAGCCGCCTTTACACTTCCACAACTTAAGTCAAAAAGGGTGGACTTCTGGGATAACTTTGCAAGATAACATGTCGACAGTTGAGCCCACACCACTCAAAATTCCATCTGTACAATATTTTGCACTGTTGAACAAAATTTCATCTGGAGACTTTTCAAACACATATGAAATATGAAATATAAATTTCCCAAGAAGGATGAACATGGAAAACAAAGAGCTTTTAACTACCAATGGTTAACACTCCACAGCTGGCTAGCATATTCCGAATTAGATGATGGTGCATACTGTGTTCCTTGTGTGCTTTTGGGACCGAAACAGGGAAAAATTGTGCAAAACTTGAACGCCTTATGGATAAACCTTTAATAACGTGGACATCAGCAGCCCGAAAGTTCAAAGAGCATGAGGCAGGGTCTGCAGTACATAAAGCTGCTGTAATTATGACATACGAATTTAGAAAGTCAATGGAAAATAAGTCAGTATCCGTTCAGCACCAAATTCACACTGCTTCTGCCAAAATCATGGAAGAAAACAAGAATAAACTTGTTCCAGTTTTGAAAACGGTGATATTTTGTGGACGTCAGAATTTGGCACTAAGAGGACACAGGGATGACAGCCAACATTTGACGAATACAAATATCAACACTGGGAATTTTCAGAAACTTTTGGAATTTCACATTGATGCTGGGGATGAAATTTTGAAAAACCATTTTGACTCTTGTGGCAGAAATGCTACATATAGAAGCAAATTAATAAGTTGCTGTGAGGAGTACATTACCTCTACTATTGTCAAAGACATAAAAGATTCACAATATTTTTCTATCTTGGCAGATGAGGCAGTAGATAGTAGCAATACCGAGCAACTTCCGCTGGTGATTCGATATCTTCACAAAGACACCCTTGAAATCAAAGAAGATTTTCTGCAGTTTGTTGCCTGTGATAATGGTGTGTCAGGAGAAGCGATTGCTCTGACTATTATGAATGCTGTGGACAAACTGGGATTGGATATGAATTTCTGTAGAGGCCAGAGCTATGATGGTGCCGGGAATATGGCGGGTCAAGTGAAGGGAGCGGCGGCTAGAATAAGACAAATGTATCCTAATGTTATGTACATCCATTGTACGAGCCATCAGTTAAATCTATGCGTTATGCAAGCGTGTAGCATTCAGATTGTAAGAAATATGATGGGAACTGTTAAGGAGCTTTCTTATTTCTTTAACTTGTCTCCAAAACGTCAAGCTGTGCTAGAAAGCATGATCGAGGAAATGCATTCCGAAAGCAAAGTTTCAAAGTTGAAAGACGTATGTAGAACGAGATGGGTTGAACGTCTACTTGCTCTGGACACGGTCTTTAACCTTATGGAACCATTGGTGCAGACACTAGATAAAATACGGAATGACAGATTATTCAATACAGAAACAGTGACAAAGGCTTGTGGATTTTATCATGCAATAAGACAGAGTGACTTTTTAATGGCATTGGTTGTATGTAAAGAAATTTTGTCATACACCAGAGGGTTAACGATCAAATTACAGGGGAAATCGGTAGAGCTCTTTCAAGCTTATTCTGATGTGAGAAAAGTGAAAGAAACTCTTGTAACCGTACGTAATGATGTCAACAATTACCACCATAAATGGTTCACTACTGCTGCAACACTGGGTGAAAAACTTGAAGTTGAGATGAACATACCAAGGTTGTGTGGGCGACAGAAACATCGGGAAAAATGTTGAGGCAGAAACCGCAGAGATATACTACCGTACAATGTGTTCCATTCCGTTTTTGGATTTTATTATTGAGGAACTATCAAGTCGATTTCAACAGGGACAGGAAATTTTACCAAATGCTAATGCCGTTTTGCCATCACAATTGATCCAAGACAATGACTGGCGTGAAAAGTTCATGCAATTTGCAAATCAATACTCCAGTGATCTGCCCAACAAACAGTCACTAATTGCAGAATTAGATCTGTGGAACAATTTGTGGTTTGGGAAAATCAATGTACCTGATACAGCTCAATCCACATTACAAGAAACTGATGCCATTTTGTTTCCAAATATCCATGAAATGCTCAAAATAGTATGTACCATTCCGGTGACGACATGTGAATGTGAGCGTTCTGTGTCTGGTCTTCGACGTTTGAAAACATATATGCGTACATCAATGGGACAGACTCGACTGAATGGACTTGCACTTCTGCATGTACATTATTCCATGGACATTAATCTTAGTGAAGTAGTGAACATATTTGCACGTAAACATGAGCGTCGATTGTGTATGCTTGATATTTTGAATAATTAATAAAACATTTAAATATGGAGTTCAGTATTTTTAAAGCAATTTTAATCATTTTTAGGGATTCGTACAAAAATAAATTAAAGTAATTGGGGGGGGGGGGGCTTTCTAGAAACGTGATTGGAAGACGGTCAGAATTTGAGCTGGATCCGCCCCTGCTATCAAGAAGAAATTACAGTTAAAATCAGTAAATGATCAAGAAAACAGTACACTATCTCTAAGTAAGCTTGAATTGAAACAAAACATATGTGTTTTGAAAAGCTCCAGAAAAAAACCTTTATCACTATGAGAGGTATTGAAAGATGAAATTAAAAAAGAAGGGAATGATGCTAATCAACAGTGCAGGATTTATATATAACCTACACAAGCTATAGCTTAGAACCACCACTTTTTTTATGAAGCCCTTAACAAATTGTTCGAGTGAGCGATTATCATACATGTTTAGATATTTGGAACTGACATTTAATATCTGGAATTATAAAGGACCCCATATCCCAAATAACAGTTGGCCGAGTGGTGTAGATACTCAACTGTCGACATGTTATCTGGTGCAAAGTTATCCCAGAAGTCCACCCAGCTTTAAATGTGTACCTGACTTAAGTTGTGGAAGTAAAGGCGGCTGTGGGTTGTGCTAACACACAATCCCTTCATATGTTGAGGTTACAGAAACAGAAGAATGCTTAATATCATCTGCCCCAATGGCCCAGTAGGGCTAAGGGAACTTTTCTATATCCCAAATAGCTTAGGGCCTTAATACGTCTAAATCCGGTCATGCTGATCAATTAAATGGTACATTAATAACTAATTTAAATGGTATCTTCTTCTATCCCATAACCCGTGGATGGGTCGTTGGGGCACCATTGTTGACTGAAAACTAGTTCCCGCAATTTACTCCGGTCCTGTGCTGCCTTTTGGGAGTCGGCGAACGACAGGCCGGTCCATTCATTGATGTTGTCTTCCCATCTCTTCTTTTGTCTTCCTCTTTTCCTTCCTTTCCTTCTTTTAAATGGTACATTAGTAACTCATTTAAATATATATGCTTACATTAACTTAAAAGTAAAATTACTTAAATTTGGAAAGTTACACTTATTTAGGTGAGGTCCTGTAGTGGTAAAATGCGTAAATTATTTGTTTGCTTTCCATGACTTATGAAAAAAATTAGAATATAATTGAAATGTATACATCTAATGTTACTGTTAGTATTGTTACTAATATAACTTTTCAAATAATACTTAATAGTGGATTTTTCCCTAGTGAAAAGTATTTTATTGATTTTTTAGATGCATGGATTTATCCATCCCTGTCCTGTATATATAAAAGTAATTGGTCTAACGACTAGTTTATAGTTTAGAGCTATATATATCCTACATTTTCATATATAAATGTTGAATATATATGTAACAGTTTTTTTTTTTTTTTGTAAATTTTTGAAAATGAGCAATTTTTTAGATTTTTTTTACCCCACCTCTTTCTAACCTTTATTATATTGATCATAAATAATCTTAAGATATTATGACTCTTTGAATGTATAGAGCTTATGTTACTTTACAGATTAATGTAATTAGTTCTTATGTGTGTTAATTACAATATTTATTATGATTTTTTGAAATGTCACGAATTTTGAAAATTTATCTCCCTTTTTATTTTTTCTAAAAAATGATGAAAACCCATTTTCAGTGCTATTAATTTTAATGACATTATAATTTTACACCCTTGAAAAAAATTGAGTTTGTTCTATGTTTTCTTGTGTCTGTATTGAATGTAAATGATTTGGTGTACAGGAAATACTTTTGCAGATAACGCTTGGCGAAAATGGCACTTTTGAAGGTGTAGAGAAAAAATGAAAAAGTCACATTTTCAAAAATTTATATCTCCAAAACTATTTAAGCTATAGTGATAAATTTGATGTCCACCATCTTAGATTCTAGAGTTCTCGCATTATTCATGTTGAAAAAAGCTGTAAAACCATTTTAAAAAATCAGTTTGTGGTACCTAATTAAACATGAGAGTCACGTAAGAGAGATGCTTTAACTATTTCAACTCTGTATTAAACATGAGAGTCACGTAAGAGAGATGCTTTAAAGTCTCTTGAAATTCTCCTTGTTTTTTTCTCTTCTACCTGCAGTCTTCTGACTTGGGATTATGGGTGCCTCCCCCTGACAGTTCGGGATCAGTGTCTGTTGATCATTTTCAAATTAGGACAAACAATTGTCTTCTTGTCAACCTGTTTCTTAAGTGAACCTGACGCCCTGTAATTGACCTAGTTTTTAAAAGAAACCTGACGTTCTCCACTAGACATAGTTTTTAACAAAGACCTTGGAATCTAACGTACAAACTGTATGAACGTGTTGCCAGTTAAGACAATAAAACAAGAAAACATTCTTCAGACATCTGACTAATCAGATTATGTAATAATCGAATTTGATCTCATTTCATGTTCGTAAGGCAGACTTGGTTTTCTGTTCGCAGGCTTTAATGAATTAAAACTTGGCAGCTACAGACACTGCTGCAAATATTAATACAAACAAATGAATGCATCAATAGACAGCTCGCATTCTACATGCATAAAAACACATATACATGTACAGACAAATGTTGACTACAAAAATATACGTTAAATACATACATAAAAACACATATACATGTACAGACAAACGTTGAATAAAAAAATATACGTTAAATACATACATAAAAACACATATACATGTACAGACAAACGTTGACTAAAAAAATATACGTTAAATACATACATAAAAACACATATACATGTACAGACAAACGTTGAATAAAAAATATACGTTAAATACATACATAAAAACACATATACATGTACAGACAAACGTTGAATAAAAAATATACGTTAAATACATACATAAAAACACATATACATGTACAGACAAACGTTGACTAAAAAAATATACATTAAATACGTACATATACACACATTCTTAAATGCATATGGAACCATCATTTGTACTCGCGTACACTAACAAAAATCTACATGCGTGAAAGCGAGTACTCACACACAGCTATATACATTCAAAAATATATAAACATGTCGTATCTCTTCGGAAGACGAACTAATAATAACAAAATAACCGTCTATGTCTTCTCCTTTTTTTCTTAACTTCCGTTTTTATTATACATTCATTTGGTGCGTTACAGTGCTACCAAGTATATAACAGAGTTATGACACCCCCACAATCCCATTAAAATTTCATTCATAAATGAAATTTTTACCATTATAAATACCAGAAAAAATTAACATGTTTTTGATTAATTAATTAATGTTAAAACCAATCAATGCAACATATATTACATTATACAGTAGTCAGGCAAAATAATTACAGATTCCTTAGTTTACTTTAAGTAAATTCTATCTTCTTGTAAGCAATAGAAACATTATCAGCAAGTATGTATTCAGTACATTCAGTGTACTAGAAAATCTCTATCTAGCTAAGTACCTTTTCCAAAATTCCATATCCAAAATAATTTACATAGTTCACTTTAGTACTTATACTCTTATTTAATATCTTCATAACATCTCTTAAATAAAAAAATGTTTGTATGCTTTACAATATAATAGTAATTCATTCTAGAAAATATTATATTTGTTAGATACCAAATCTTTATAAACAAATCCACCATGTATTTAAACAATTACACACAAAAAAAATTTTCAGTACATTTCAATTAGAAATACTTGCACATCATGCAAATATTTATCAATGATAATATCATATTATTATTCAACAAAAAAATAATTACCAAATGGCTCATCAACATTGTTAGCTTCATCACAAAATTTATTTATCTTCATCACTGCCAAAGATTTGTTAAAAGCTTCTGACATCATATGACATCTCATTATTGTCTATGTCATCATGACCCAAATTGTATATTAACAAAAAAAATCATATTATCACCTAAAATGACTATCTTATTTCTAAAAAATTAGGCCTGTCGAAATCCTGCCTTTTAAATTTAAATTTACTCTTAAAACATTTGGCTCTTTTATCAAACCAATCTTCTGGTGTCATTATTTCACCATTTCTATGTAGTTCCAGTCCAACATAATTTCTTCTGTTTCTCTTATAGTCATTAAATCTGTTATGACATATTCTATTATAATTGTTTGATCTCTTATAATGTTCATATTTTTGTTTATACTCATTTTGTGTAGTATGGCTTCTTTGATATTTTATTTGATCTTGAGATACTTGCTCAGAATACACTGTGTTACTATTTATAGAAACGCAACACATTTCTATTCCTTCAGATATTTTTTTGTCTGTCCATTGTTTTACAATTTCTTCTGTTGTATTGTCTTTTATAACTGCCAAGTTGCCTATAATTAATGGTGCAACAGGATTTTTCATTACTAGTACTTCAATAGTACCCGATATCCATGGTGAGTCTACATCGATTACTGCCATGTTGCATTCCACCTTTGAGCCATCACCCATTTTGACTGTTGTCATTTTATGCATGTATTGATCTTTGCGTACAAGATCATCTTGCACGATAACTGTACTGCATCCACTATCACGAAGACACTGTATTCTCCTGCCATTTACAAATGCTGGATAAAAGTTTATCCTTCCATGTGAACTGATCACATTTGCACAATACTGTTCAGTATTCTGTTCTTGTGGGCCTGTATTTCCAGTGCCAGATCTTTGTGATCTTTCTAGTGTACGTGTTCTCTCTGTCCGATTTCTTTGTGGACTGATGTTAGGCGATTGTCTTCTTTGATACTGTTGAGTGTTGTAACTATGACTAGCTTGATGTCTATCGGCTCTCTGACCATTTACTCTTCTGTTGTCATATTCTTTTGTGTATGATTTACATTCTCTTTGTCTCTTTCTACATTCACGAATTAGATGACCTTTCATCTTGCAATAGAAACATAATCTTGTTTCCGGCTCTCTGGCTTTCCGACCAGGTGCATTGAGTTTACTTTGATTACTGCTCCTATTAGGAAGACTGATATCTGTTCTGGATTATATTAGCATAGAATTCCATATTACATATTTCATTATCTGGACGACTGTCCATATAGTCACTCAAAGCTCTGACTAGTTGATCAACGGTTTTCACCTTTCTCTGTTTTATTAAAGCAAATACATCCTTGGTGCATATTTGTAATATTTTGTCAATGACAAACATTTCTAACACTGCTTGTGCATCCGTTAAGTCAATTTCTGCCATTGTCAACCAAGACTTCAAACTTGACACTACATTGTCAATAAAGTACTGTGGTTGATCTTTATTGGACATCTTTAAAGAATGGAATTTCTTTCTGTAAAATTCTTCTGTTTTATTAAAGTGTTTCAGAAGTTTCTGTTTTACTTCATCATAGTCCTTGTCGTAGTAGTTTGGAATCGATCTAAGAGCAGTTCTTGCATCTCTCCCCTTAGAAGTTCGCTCATTAGATCTATCCAGTGCGCTCTAGGCACATTATTGCTTCTGCATTTCTGTTCGAATATAGAGAGAAATGTGTCAATGTCCTCAGCTTTACCATCACAAGATTGTAGTTTAAGGTTATATCTGTTGAATAAGTTTTTAGTATTTGGTACATCTGGACTAGCTTCTGTGCAGTGAGTACCAGAACTGGCCTTAATAGTAGCCATCTTTAGTTCATGATCAAGTCTGTCTCTCTGTACTTGGGCTTCAAACTCTAGTAGTTCTTTCTTTGCTTCTCTTTCTTTTGCTCTTTCTTCTCTTTCTTCTCTCTCTCTCTGCACTTGGGCTTCAATCTCTAGTAGTTCTTTATTTGCTTCTCTTTCTTTTGCTCTTTCTTCTCTTTCTTCTCTCTCTCTCTTTTCTCTTTCATGGGCTTCAATCTCTAGTAGTTCTTTCTTTGCTTCTCTTTCTTTGACTTCTCTGTCTATAGCCATATTCTTTTCGATGAATTGTAGCATTTTTTCTCCTTGTAACCCATATCTCTTTCCTTTTTCTTCAAAATCCTCCCAGAGATCTTGTACCGGAGATACCTTCCTTTCTTCCAGCCTTTCCATATTTTCGAACTAAGTTTTCAGTGAGTTTTAAATAAACTGGGTCAGTTAGATATGTCTCTTTGAGACAATTTATAATCTAAAATAAGATTTCCGTCACCTCTCAAATTAATTTTAAAAATTAATGCACAAAATATTTTATATAAAGTATATCATACTTATCAGTAATGAATAAATGACATAGCAAATAAATCAACAACAATTAATTAAGTGAGTCAATCATTCCAATATCTGCAATAATGTTACTCAGCAAAATTAATTATCATGGAAATAAATATTTTAAACAGTATAATATACAAATGAAACAATATGTGCATTTTTGTAATTATTCAACTTTGTTTCTGTATGGTTCACACTTCAGCTTGAATGAAAGGTGAAAGGAATGTAACTGTTAATCTCTCTATACGTCCGGACAATACTGTCTCTGGTCCAGTGTAGCACTTGACCCAATTCCGGTAGGTATGACTTGACCTCTGTTGACTTGTCTCTCGCTGTACGGTTTCTTCAACGGTCTGTTTTCTTGATCGTTGAGTTTGTTATTACACTTAAAGAGTGTTAGTCAGTAACGACTCTTTGTATGCGCAAGAATGCGGCATAAACACATTTAAGAACGTGAGTGTAAATCGTAACGATGACTAGGCTTGTTAGTACACAGCTGCCATCAGACCAGTCAACACACAGAGAGGACTTGTATCCTGGTAGTTCAATGACTCTTCATAGGTATACGTGTGGGCTTACGTGTGTTTCACAACTCATGGCCACTCTTTAGTATTAGTTATGGTTGTAATACAGCTACCAAATAAATAATATGCTAGATGTGTGGGCTTATTAGTGCTTCACAGCTCTTGGCCACAGTAAATTATTTGATTAATAATTAGGCTACAAAAGCGATGCCTGAATCAGTGGGCTTATTAGTGCATTAAAGCTCTTGGCCACAATACATTACTTGAATAGATAAACTTAACTGGTATTAAGGTAGGTTGACATCATAATAATAACAGCACTGCAACGTTCACGCTGTTTTCCATTACCACCAAGTTAATAATACTTTAACCTAGTAGCTATTGTCTTTCTTTATCGCTACCACCAAATAAATAATACGCTATGTCGTATCTCTTCGGAAGACGAACTAATAACAACAAAAATAACCGTCTATGTCTTCTTCTTTTTTTTCTTAACTTCCGTTTTTATTACACATTCATTTGGTGCGTTACAGTGCTACCAAGAATATAACAGTTATATATATATATATATATATATATATATATATATATATATATATATATATAAATGATCATAGATACTACGCATATAAATACATAGACTTCCTTGCACATATTACATACACTCTCAACAACATGGAGGCGATATTGTGGGCTTGTTGTAGTATTGTTGTTGTTGTTTTTCTTATACCCTGCTCTTTAAACACATCATAATTGTCGGTGTCCCTGCTCTTTAAACACATCATAATTGTCGGTGTCCCTGCTCTTTAAACACATCATAATTGTCGGTGTCCCTGCTCTTTAAACACATCATAATTGTCGGTGTCCCTGCTCTTTAAACACATCATAATTGTCGGTGTCCCTGCTCTTTAAACACATCATAATTGTCGGTGTCCCTGCTCTATAAACACATCATACCATTGGTAGGCCTGCTCTTTAAACACATCATAATGTTGGTGTCCCTGCTCTATAAACACATCATACCATTGGTAGGCCCTGCTCTTTAAGCACATCATAATTGTCGGTGTCCCTGCTCTATAAACACATCATACCTGTGGGAAGCCTTGCTCTATAAACACAAAAATCAAAAGTGCTAAACAAACCTCATGTCTAATATTTTAAAATAGTCCAAATCTTATATATGTCTAATACAGGCCCGTAGCGTCTGGGGGTCTGGAAGTCGGGCCACCCTTCGTTTTGTCTGGCCCCCTCTGCTTGTTTGCTCTACTTAGTAACATTGATTTCCTGCCCCCCTGATATTGGCCTGGCCCCTGCTGTAGAATGCCTGGCCCCTGCTGTAGAATTTTCACGCTACGGGGCTGGTCTAATATCCCACAAGAGTCCAAATCTTATGTCTGTCTAATATTTCACTAGAGTCTAGAAATGTAAGTCTGCGATATAGAGTTGTTGTTTTTTTATGTTTCATTGTAATTAGAGCTGCCTAGCCTAGTGATAATATAGAACAACATGCTCTGTTTATAGGTGTGTACTTGTGATATAATGGATGTATCCATTCACAATTAATGTAGAGTTGTACTTAAAGAGAGCCGTCATTTTTTGTTTATCTTTGATTGAGTGTAGATGGATGTTTTTGTTCAGCAATATTATTTTTTTTAATTATCTGTCTATATTTTGTTTTTGGATATTCCATCATTTAATTTTGATTCAGCACGTAGACTGCATCTACATTGTTGATATTTAAAAGTTTTCTCTGTTGGTGTTTATAGAGAAATCCTCTTTGTTCATTCGACATTCTGTTTTCACATGTTTTTATATTCAGTCAATTTATATTTCAATATTCAGAAATGTAATAATAGTTGTATTTTAAGTTTGCGGTAAAGTATATTTCATTTTATATTATGTAAAAAAAAAGTAAGAGGCAGTTTCAGTATGTTAGGTATTTATACAACCCAGTTTCTATGTGGTAGGTATATACAACCCACAGTTTCTATGTGATAGGTTTTTACAATTCAAAGTTTCTATGTGGTAGGTTTTTACAATTCAAAGTTTCTAAGTGGTAGGTTTTTACAATTCAAAGTTTCTATGTGATAGGTTTTTACAATTCAAAGTTTCTATTTGATAGGTTTTTACAATTCAAAGTTTCTATGTGATAGGTTTTTACAATTCAAAGTTTCTATTTGATAGGTTTTTACAATTCAAAGTTTCTATGTGGTAGGTATATACAACCCACAGTTTCTATGTGGTAGATATATACAACCCACAGTTTTTATGTGTAGGTATTTACAACCTACAGTATCTATGTGGTAGTTATATACTTCTATGTGATAACTTTATCCTTGCAGCTTCACGTCTACCATCCACAGTGTATTCATGGTATCTAGGGCCAAGTAAATTGTTTAATTACAGACAAACTTCTTAAATCACAATCGTAGTACTCTTGTAGTACATTTCCAATACACTCGTATAACGTTACTCTTCCTGTCCTCCAGGAACATCTAAATAAACTTCATAGTTTGAAAATGTCAATGTTATCCCAGAAAAACGAGATTCATCTTCAAACTTTAAAAAAAAAAAAAATTAATTTTTTTTTGTCTAGTGTGGAGAAAATTTCTGCCTGAGAGAGTTTTGATTGAACCACTTAACAGTCCGTGTTCAAACCGTCAGTCAATATCTTTGTAAAGTTTGGACTAATACCTTGGCACAGACCGTCTTCAAACTCTATGTGTGACTGAAGATCTTCCAGAATTAATAACTAGTTACTCATGGTCTCAAGATATGGCCCACAGCTATTGCTGTTATTGCTTCCATAAAAAGCTTTGCATTATTTCCCTTGAGAAGGGGAGATAAACTAAGATGTTAACTATTTGTTTTTGTTGAGTTTTTTTTGTTTTTGTTTCACGTGTTTTTTTTTTTGTTCTTTCCCCTTTTTCTTCATGTCCATGCTGTTGGGTTTTTGTTTATACCTACCATAAGAACATCTCTTTTAACGCCTCCTTCTGAAACCCCGACAGTTTAGTTATGAAGGCAAGTGTTGGCGTTAATAGGTGCTCTCATGATCTTGTAGACTTTTATTTTTTTTTTTTTTATTTTTTCTTACACCATTTTGGCCTTGGTCCCAAACAAACAAGTTATAGAAACAAAAAAAAAAATAATTACTGGTGTGTTTCCTGGTTTGATTCCATTGAGAGCGTCAAAACAATGGATGTCGACCTTGATATTATAAGTTTGATAGAATCAGGTTGTGTGTACAATAGTTGGTGAATGTGTACAATAGTTGGTGAATGTGTACAATAGTTGGTGAATGTGTACAATAGTTGGTGAATGTGTACAATAGTTGGTGAATGTGTACAATAGTTGGTGAATGTGTACAATAGTTGGTGAATAAATATTTATATAAATATATATATATATATATATATATATATATATATATATATATATATATATTTAATTATAGAAAACTGTTTGCTTAGGATACATAGCAATTGTTCCTGTAATAAACACTATCAATGTTAATAGTGTAATAAGAATTAGGTGTAATAAACACTATCAATATTAATAGTATAATAAGAATTAGGTGTAATAAACACTATCAATATTAATAGTGTAATAAGAATTAGGTGTAATAAACACTATCAATATTAATGGTTAATAAAAATTTGGTATAATAAACACTATAAATATTAATAGTTTAAAAAGAATTATGTGTAAAAAACACCATCACTTGATGTGGTAGTGTGATAGATCGCTCGACTGTAAACTGGTTGGTCTCGAGTTCAAGCCCTGGTGAATGGCAGGGACATATCTCGAGTTTGTTCGATGTCACTAAGTCCACAAAGCTTACAAATGGGGTACCAGACATGTATTGGGGAAAGTAAAAGCGGCTGGGCATTGTATTGGTCACACAATCTCGCAGAATAGCCGCGGCTACAGAAACATATGAACTCTAGTTCAAATGAACCCGATGGTCTTTATAAGCTTTATAATGTTAAACAAACCAAAAGCTCTTTACTAGCATGTAGATTAATACTTTGAACTTTTGTATTAACTTCTGAATTTCTGAATTTCGATTTGACAAATTTTATTATTATTATTTTTTATGATAATTTTTTCCAAATGTTTTTTTTAAAATAGTCAATTGGTAACAAGTTCCAGGAAAAAAAACTCCGTTCTTCATATAACTGTAACAGTTATTGTGGAAACATGTGAAATTCTACTTTAGATTTAATATAATATGTCTGTTGATGTGTCCATTCGTTCCTCCAATGACCACATCGGTAAAGGGTATGATGATGATGATGATGGTGATGATGATGATGATGATGGTGATGATGATGATGATGATGATGAATATAGCTTAGATAAAAAAAAGGAAACCCCTCATAATCAATCTAAATTTATGGGTGAAAGTTTTGAGATTCCATAAATTTATGAGATGACTGACGAGGTGATTTACAAAAAAACAAAACTCTCTAATCAAAACGTTCATGATAAAAATTCAACAAATCCCATTGGAAACATTTTTACTTTTTTTTTTTTCGTCAAAACCCACTTTGGAATTTTTCATTGGAAAATTGTTTGTGGCATTATATGACGGACATGTTGGATTTAAAATCAAGATGCATAAACATTTGATGGTGAACATATTCCTAGGGCTACCAGAAAGAAATTTCTCATTGAAATATTATAAAGTATAATAATGCAAAAAACTGTGTATAGAAGGGTTAATAATTTAAAAACAAAATTAGACACTTGACTAGTTAATTAGTATTAATTTTCCATATACCGATAACTGTAACAGGGGCGAAATCCACAAAGATATTTCTTATACGTGCAATCTGTTTTGTTTATATTTACGCTTCTGATCAATTTCATATACTTGAAACTTTCATCAAATGTTGTGAATTGATTGTCTAACATCAGAAGTCAGACAAAGTAACAGACGCCATGTTTTATGTCATTTGAGGGAAGTCTACAAAAAAAACAACAGGGATCTTTTGCAAACATTTTCATTTCGACCACAGACCAGCATAAAATGTGCCCTCTAATAGAGTATGGGCCCCATGTTGGGGAAAACAAGACTTACTGGTTGTGACTTAATTAAAGTTATTAAACATTCATTGTAATCGTATATGCATCACCTTTAGGATAATTTCTTTTGTTCTTTTCTGATAACTATTTGTCTATGGTTCACCACTGTACAAAGCCGGGGGTGTTTTAAATGATTCAGTCTTTCTAACAACTTTATATGTTATGTAGTCTGTTAACGTTGTCCATACAATACCTAATTCAGTCTTTCTAACAACTTTATATGTTATGTAGTCTGTTAACGTTGTCCATACAATACCTAATTCAGTCTTTCTAACAACTTTATATGTTATGCAGTCTGTTAACGTCCATGCAATACCAAATTCAGTATTTCGAACAAAACGTTATATGTTATGCAGTCTGTTAACGTTGTCCATACAATAACAAATTCAGTGTTTCGAACAAAACGTTATATGTTATGTAGTCTGTTAACGTCCATGCAATAACAAATTCAGTGTTTCGAACACAACGTTATATGTTATGTAGTCTGTTAACGTTGACCATATAATACCCAAATTTCTAAATTTATTAACAGTACCTTTCAAATTCCTGTTTTCCACGTAATGTGTTCGTTGTCGTTTCAAAATTTGTAACCATTGAATCCTTAACAAACAACTCCTCAGACTAATGCAGTCGGGGGGGGGGGAGGGGGGGGGCGAATTATATCCGAAACTGAATGGACACGGAGTCCTTCATTAGCTCATTTATATCACCAGACATTTATCAAGGTGGAGAAACCTGTTCAGACTCGTAGAGAGAAAAAAACATTTTTAGCAATATTGACACTGACAAACTAACAGACTGTCTCCCCTCACACACATACGAGCCCAATTATTGACACACACATATGCATACACTGAATTATGATCCAAAAAAAACAATTTTAAATTGTATTCATTTGCTGAACAATTTAAGTCAATACTGAGTCAGAATAAGACAAAACTGGGTTTAATGTTGTAGTGTATAAAAAAGGCCTATATTTTTATTGTTGGAAATGGTGTGTATTTGTTGGATACTGTGCCTAGATCAGGGGTCGGCTCTTTCGATGTCAAGTTGCGGCTCTTTCGATGTCAAGTTGCGGCTCTTTCGATGTCAAGTTGCGGCCTTCCAGTTCAATGCGCAAATAATTATAATGATATTATTTTATATACCTATTCCTAATCAAATACCATAATATTGAAAGAACAATTAGAGTGGCTCTTTAAAAACTGAGAAAATTGTAAATTATAACTTTTGGCTCTTCCATCTCAAAAGGTTGCCGACCCCTGGCCTAGATCAAGAAAGTACCTTGTTCAAGACAGGGCCTATTTCAAGATAGTGCCTATTTCACGACAGTGTCTATATCAATAGTGCCTATATTAGGACACTGCCTAGTTCAAAACATTGTCTAGTTTATTACAGGGCCAAGTTCAGGACAGCGTCTAGTTCAAGACAGTGCCTAGTTCAAGACAGTGCCTAGTTCAATGGTCTAGTTCTGCAACATGTGTAAAACAAATCTTAATCCACCTCCTGGATTCTTTTGAACTATCACATTTAATACTTTTTTTCAGATCTAATGTACAGAAATATTGCTTTAATTTGTTATTTACCTCTCAACAACAAATGTATTAATAATCTTTTTTGATGTTACGTCTACGAAAGTTTTACTTCGGTATGAGCAAAGTGACAGTCTACATGATTCCAAGTAAATTTTCTAATGCTCAAAACAGTACTGCTAGCTGTTCTATATATATTACATATTGTGCCGTTCAATGTTACACCATCTCCTAGTACAATACTTAAACTTTATAATGATCATTACATCCACTGGAACTACAACATCTTTAAAGATAAATTTACCCTAGGGTGCCTTGACAATTTTGAGTCACTTACAGATGTCACAAACTCTCCTTATTTCTATATCATGGTTTACATGTTTCTTCTTATACTTCTTTTGGCTATACAACCTATTTAGGGCCCTGGCTTGCCATACTATTCTCCACTTTTCCCGATCCATGGTCTTCTTCCTCCACTCTCTTACTCCTGTGACTTTAAGGTCTTTCTCCACTTCCTCTAACCAGCTGCTTCTTGGTCTGCCTTTAGGCCTTTTCTCATTCGGTTTTCCATTATAAATTGGTTTCGGACCTCTTTTGTTTCCCATTCTTTTTATGTGCCCTACCCACCTCAATCTATATCATGTTTTATATGTTAACTGTGGCTGGGCTTATTACATCACAGGTGTTAATTTTGTTGTTTTCGTGTATCAACAGGTGGTGTGGAGACGAGTGGAGGGGGACAGAGTGTTGACTATTGGCACAATGACCTGGTCAATGGACAACAATGTGTCTATGGAACATTCCAAGTGAGTAACGTACAAGTCATTAGACTTCATTGAGTCCATACTTATTATCTTGAGACATCAAGTTGATTTACTCAACCATACTTGGCGTTTATACTATTGTGTTGGAGAAAGGGAGGGGGGATAAGCAAGGTTACACTTGGTAAAATACATTTATATAAGACTTGTATGTTTGTGATGATACTGAACCCAGTTGTAAACATGTTGGTTCATTCACAAGGACTATCGAGGTGTTTACAATTTATTGTATCAATTTAGGAAATCTAAAGATGTCACAACTTGGAATTTGATTTTGCACCACGTGACCCCAGAAGACGCTGGTGTCTATGAATGTCAACTGACATCCAGAGCAGGGCATGTACACCACGTGACATTGAATGTTGTTGGTAAGTTGTGTATTAAAAAAAAACATTAATAGTTTCAAAAAAAAAAATATTAAAAAAAACTATGAAAAATGTGATCGTTTTTTTCTACATTTAATTAAAACCGAAAATGTCAAATTTACATATGTATATATGGAAAATTGTTATTTTTTCTTATTTCCCTAACTGTTAGTTTAGATGTTTACAGTGTGGGTCTCTCGCCACAGTTCCTTACTAAAATAAATTATATTAGATTTTTTTTTAAAGCTGTGTATATTTTTTTGCAGTAAGCCATTATTTTATTACTTCGTGTTTAATTAGTTCTTCTTTAAAGTTCAAACAAAATTAATTCCTTGTTAATAATATCAAGTTATATTGTATGTTTTATGCCTATTTGTATTATTAAATAGCTCTTGTTACTTACTTCTGGGTTTAAATTGGTTTTATTTCAGCAGCATGCATTTTTTTTCCTTCAAAGTTTTATTTAAGTTTATATGTGTTTTTTATGACTACCCTGTTGGGTTTTTTTTTTCACAAAGTTCATAATAAATACAGCTAATAACCTTATGATATTTTTCTAAGAATAACTTACATGTTAAACCACTAGAACAACAATTTCTCAGGGCCGTCTTAACCTATGGACCCCTCTCCGGAATTTGTCATGTGACGCCTAGAATGATAACAGACTTTTAAATTAACAATTTATATCACATTCTATTGAGCGGCTGTGACAGGGGAACACAATTGTCCCAAATAATGTTACGACGGCTCTGCCAGTTATATGGTTACATTCACTTGTTTATAATATGTTTACATTCACTTGTTTATAATATGTTTACATTCACTTGTTTATAATATGTTGACATTCACTTGTTTATAATATGTTGACATCCACTTGTTTATAATATGTTGACATTCACTTGTTTATAATATGTTTACATTCACTTGTTTATAATATGTTTACATACACTTGTTTATAATATGTTTACATTCACTTGTTTATAATATGTTTACATTCACTTGTTTATAATCCTATGTGTCTTATTTTTTTTATTTCATTTTTTCCCCTCCATGTTTAGGGCCTCCCGTCACCAAATCAGGTATTTGTTGTTTTGTTTGATTGTTTTATTTCATTTGTTAGTCAACTATTCTCTGCACGTCTGGTTGAACAACGTCTAAACAAATACTTTCACTAACTTTATTTAATGTAACAGGTGCAAACTGGCTGTCGGGCACCTGAGTGAGAGAGAGAGAGAGAGAGAGAGAGAGACGTGTGTGTGTGTGCGTGTGTGAGTGTGTATGAAGGAATAAAAATAAATAAATGCTGGATCAACTTACACAAAAACTAACACAATAAAAAAACAATACCCCCCCCCCCTTTCAAAACGAGATTTTCTTATATCAGCTTTATCTCTTGAAATTTTCATCAGTTTTTTCATTTTCGATTTGGAAGGGGGGAAATGTTATTATTAAAAATCAAATTTTTTCTATTTGTTATGAAATCAGACTATATCATTGAATTTATATAAATGTGTATTATATATACTATATGTATATATATGTAAAAATATATATATATATATATATATATATATATATTAGGGCTGTACCGGAATCCGATTCCGGTTCCTGTTAAGCCGGAATCCGGCAGTTTTGATAAATCCGGTTCCGATTCCGGTTCCGATTAAAATGTGTCGGTTTTAAGCGGATTCATTTGTTGTTTGAAATGTTGGTGTAAAAATTTTTTTTGGCGCAACATAATTTTAAAATACTTAGCGCTATATAATTAAATTAAAACAATAACTTCCTTTCTTTCTTTCCTGCATTTTCAAAATACAATAACGTTGATCACTTTTAGTTCTATATGTAAGTAAAAATATATTAAAAAGGAAGATTTCAATCGTATTTAGTCTAGTAGTAATACGACACCTTACTTTCCGCTACTTTTGATTCCGTGTTTTCTATAAACTATATTTAGCTTTAAAGTTTAACTTCTTTAAAGAGCAGACAAAGATCTATTTTTGAGTGTTTACAGTTTAAAAGTAGTTCAATAATTTATTTTTCTGCAATTTTTTTTTTAATTTAGTGGATTTTGTCACGATTTGGATAAAATTCCTCGCATATTTAGATAAATAACTTGAAGATACATTTTAATTGAAATTAAAGTGATATTGATTTCAGTGGCGTCACTAGGGTTGGTGTCACCCGGTGCGGTAACTCATTGTGTCATCCCTCTCATGACACCCCGGTCTCCATATTTTTTTTCCAGAGACCGTATATATGTGCGCATGCGCGACCTTATTATTTTTTTTCCGTTTCTGGGGTCAGGATTTTAGCGATAATTGATATCTATAGGTCAGTGCAAGTATACCAATAATTTCATTAAAATAACGCACTGGCTCCGGATACGTCTAAGACGTACTACGTATTTTTTTTTGGGATACGTCTAGCAAAATTTGATGACATCAGTAAACAGAATGAATGAGAACTCTTATTTACTGCAGACGTTGATGACGTCATTTACTGTTAATAATGGGAGATATATTTTTTTTCGGGGACCATCAATAGATATTGCTCCACACCCTAACCCTATCCCTAACCCTAATCCTGAAAAAAAAATCTGAAAAAAAAATATATGTCTCTGAGAGGAATCGAACCCGCACATAGTTAGCCATAAATGGGACACGGCCAAACGATTAACCCACCCTGCCAGCGCGCCACAGAAACTCGGCTACAATTTTAATGTATAATCAGAAAGAATTGCTCGGTTATGCAATTTCCCGCGAAAAGAAAATAACTTTAAGTCATAAGAGTTCATCTTAGACGTATCCGGAGCCAGTGCGTTAAAATAATTAATAATAAAAAGTACACAGTGTCTGTTAATAATCGGAGATATTTTTATTTTTTTATAAAAATTAAATACGGCTTTGAATTATTTTAAATTACAAAATGAGAATATAGACCTAAAACTAGATATTTTGCATTTGGGTGTCACCCCTCGTGAGGGTGTCACCTGGTGCGGTCCGCACCCCCCCCCCGCACCCCCCTAGTGCACTGATTGATTTAGATTTGAAATGCATTTTAATTTGCGTTTTTATGGGAAATAGGCAGATAATGGTTAAAATGAAAGTATGAATGAAACAACACGGTTTGGTGACGTCACTATGGAAAACTAAAGAAAAATGAACTATCGTGTGGTGCCACAGTATATATTTTTTTGGAATTCATTTATTAATAAACATGTTTACTATACATTCTAAGATATGTGACCCATTTCTTTGTTTGATTGTAATAGAAATCAAGTTAAATTAGGTACAGCTTTATTAAAAATATTTTTTTTTAAAACAAGAAACCTGTTACTTTGACAGAGTTATCTTTGTTAACTCAAGATTGGGGAAGGGGTTTTAGTTACATTCTTCAAGAACTAAAATACTGTTTTTTGCTATCTAGAACTTAAAAACTAAATTTGTATTATATTTTTCATTCTTATATCCTTTTTATGTTAGGCGAGAAATAACTACTTCCTTCGGAAGAGTTACTATTTAATTCGGTAAAATCCGGTTCCTGTTCCGATTCCGACAGGATTCAAATATTAAATCCGATTCCGGTTCCGATTCTTGCAGGATCTAAAAATTACAATCCGGTACAGCCCTAATATATATATTATATGTATACATATGTAAATATATATATATATATATATATATACATACATATATGTTGATTTATTCATCTTAGTACACTTTGTTTACTGCACTGTTTCCTTTGAGTTTTCTTTTCTTACAAAACATTACATTGGAGTGCTTTGACATAGTTTTCCCACTGGGGCTTAGAAACTGATTTTTAAATAAAAAAAAATCTTGTATATTTACTTAATGCAAATGTTTATCAGAGATTTATTTAAACACGTTATCCAGTGTTTCACAATAACTAGTTTAAAAATTACACCAGTGATTTTTAACATAAGTTTAAATTAAATACTTATGTTAAGATATTTGTTTCCGTTCATTGGTTGACTAGTGTCACATTTCTTCAAATTCCTTTTGTCTTTCTTGTTGATATTTCGTGATATATCCATTCCCATTAGCCTCTATATTTCGTTATAATTGAATATTTGATATTGTTAAATGTTCGTGTAAAAAAATAAAAAATTGTGTAACCATTTAGAAGCGCGTTTAATAATTAAGTATAAATTAGTGTAGAGATGTGAATATATATTTTTAGTTCGGAGAGTTCATGTGCGAATGGTTTTTCTATAGCTGTGTTTGTATTTCTCGGTCTTGTTTGCTGCATCCGCTGGTCTGGGCTTTGTGTTTTCCCTCATGTAACATAAACTGCATGCTGGCTATTGACTTCGCTTTTATGTGTTGTGGATTAAACATTTTAAGCACTATATATAACATGGAATGTATTAACAGACTTTCTATTTGCACATATTTTGTTTTGTACAATAACAACTTAATTTTTTTTTTAATTCGGAATTAGTTTTCTCTTCAAATAAGGGGAATTATCGAATTTTGAAAATGAATCTGTAAAGAATGTACAATCATATAATGTATATGACAGAATGTATATTCCATAGCTCTGTATATTCTACACGTCTATACTGTATATTATATATATTTTGTGTGTCTGTATACTCTGTATGTCTATTTATTCTATACATATATGTATATTCTATACGTCCGTATATTCTACATGTCTATACTGTATATTCTATACGTCTATACTCATATACGTCTATATGTCTATATATCATATACGTCTAATGTCTATATATTCATATACGTCTAATGTCTATATATTCTAAACTCTATATATTATGTGATACAAATGTAACAGTAGGCTTGACAAGGGCGCACATTTTAGTAAAGAATTAATTGTTTGAGGAGATAAAGAAGGGGCCATAACTTTGTTAAGGGTTTTTTTTTTCCACCTTGTTGTATTGCGTCCATCGAAAATATATTTTTTTAAAATGCGTATTTACCTACTGAGGTCTATTTAAAATTCACATAAACTTCTGCTTTCCGCTGCCTACACCCATGCACAAACAAAAACATGTACACACAAACACACACATACACTTACCTTAGAATTAATTATTTATTTATCAAACAAAAAGCCAACAGCTGAAAACCCTGCCTGTGAGATAATGTTTAAATAAACCCAGTTTAATACTCTCCACTGAACGTCAGACAAAGAACGTTCAATTATCGATAACACAATAAGGCGAAAGCGTACACACGAAGAAAACGATTTTGCCAAATAATAAAATAGCATCATAATGATGGTATACTATCAAAACCTTGACCTTTGTTACAATTTTACATAACCCTTATATATACGTCTATATTGACGGCTGGCTGTATTGGTGTGAGACAGTTCGAACCGTTGTAATGTATGATATTTTATTTGAATTTTTATTTTTCTTTATCTATTTTTATATCATATCAAATGTTTTCCTCATGCTTTTTACCCCTTTCCACCCCCCAATGCAAAACTATATCCATATTTTAAAAAAAAACAACAACTTGAAGAGAGCCATGCTGCTAATGAGTAAATGGCTTTACTTTCTGACTTGATCCTTATCATGTTGATTATTTGATGAGCATTATGTCTTGTCTGGCAATCAATGGGTTCTTTTTTGTATTTTATGACTCGCTCCGGAACATTCCCTTAAATTTCTTCTTCATATTTCCATCAAAGGAAAACGTTATAACATCAAAAGACAAAAGCTACAGCTCTTTTGGTTTAATCTGTATATGTTTCCTCTGTTATTAACATGCAACAGTTTCAATGAAATGGATGAGGGTGAGGACAACATAAGAAAGAAATACAATTCGCTTTTTTTTTTTTTACTAGATTTGAATTGCTCTGTTTGAAGCAAAAGTTTGAGTTGCTCTGTTTGAAGCAAAAGCTTGAGTCACTCTGTTTGAAGCAAAAGTTTGAGTTGCTCTGTTTGAAGCAAAAGTTTGAGTCACTCTGTTTGAAGCAAAAGCTTGAGTCGCTCTGTTTGAAGCAAAAGTTTGAGTTGCTCTGTTTGAAGCAAAAGTTTGAGTTGCTCTGTTTGAAGCAAAAGTTTGAGTTGCTCTGTTTGAAGCAAAAGCTTGAGTTGCTCTGTTTGAAGCAAAAGTTTGAGTTGCTCTGTTTGAAGCAAAAGCTTGAGTTGCTCTGTTTGAAGCAAAAGTTTGAGTTGCTCTGTTTGAAGCAAAAGCTTGAGTTGCTCTGTTTGAAGCAAAAGTTTGAGTTGCTCTGTTTGAAGCAAAAGTTTGAGTTGCTCTGTTTGAAGCAAAAGTTTGAGTTGCTCTGTTTGAAGCAAAAGTTTGAGTCGCTCTGTTTGAAGCAAAAGTTTGAGTTGCTCTGTTTGAAGCAAAAGCTTGAGTTGCTTTGTTTGAAGCAAAAGTTACTGGTATGTACATTTCATTATGAAGACTAGAAGCTTTTAAAATCATTGCATTCATCATTTTACTTCAATTTTTCTTTTGGGCCATGCGCGGGTGAGGATCAGACGGGGGAGGGGGTATGTTTGTGTGATAGTCACGTGTTAGGGTGTTCGGCGCGTGCTGTTTTTGTTTTTTTTAACTTTGACCTGGGAGAAAATGTGGTTGAAACTTTCTAGACATTTCTAAATTGTCTTCATTCAAGAAATATAGCTTGATTCTCATCTTCTTTTTATTGTCCGAAATATTTTTAATACGGGCCACGAGTAAGCAGACGGACTGACCTATTCACAGTGGCACGATTCTTGAACTAGACATCAAATCAAATCATTTTCTTTTTTTTCAAATCCATCCCCAGCGAGTCGCTTGGATCAAATGTCTACATCAAGTCACAGACAGACAATGAAAACATTTTTTGTATTATAGATATATTTTTCTGCGTAGCTTATCAATTTGAAATGGTTTAGCTGTATACATTGTATATCATTCTAATACAACACAACTTTAAATTATAATGTATCATATTAATATTCAAATACTATATACTAGTTCTTTATAAACAACAGGAATTCAATAAATTGTTTTTTTTAAAAAGCTGACAAGCAAATTAATAGATAATGTACTAAATCCCACTTCCAGTGCTGCTGTTCATGTGTCTCTCCCAATGTTTACGTTCTGTCGCTGCAACTCTCAAAAATTAAAAAAAAATGTCGTTCGATTCTTCCGAAATGAATAAATATTTATGCGCCATTTTGTTATTTAAACTCGCCATTAAAAGATGTCAATGTTCTAAAGCACGAATGGAAGTGTGTCCAAAGCCACCACGACTATTTTAAAGGTCATGGTGAAGTAGTCAGAAATCTTTTTTTTTTATAACTAAGAGAACTATTTGGATTTTTCCATCGTATAGTATAGCAGATGCATTACTTTCAGTCTAATTTGAATTGACTTCAACTAGTAATAAACGACTAGTTCCGGTAGTTACAGGGAACATCTAATGAAAATATGTTGGTTTTTTTTTTTGTTTTTTTAAATAGGATTGTGTTAAACCTTATTTGTTTTGTGTATTTTCGAAGATTGCATTAATATTGATTCAATTTTAATTTTTTACATTGTTCAATGCATTTTGTCATGTTCTATTTCGTGACTATGTCTACCTGTTGTGCAGTCTTTGAATTAACTAAGAGATTATAAGTGTAAACATTAAACAGATTTTAGCGTGATATATAATGAAGTTGACATTTAAAGTACTAAGGGTTAAGGTTTAAAAAAGATTAAGTTTTTTACTTGAAATTAATGGGGCTAGGGGCTAAAGTGACCTTAGAAACATTCTGCTCTGACTTTTCAATGTCTAGAGTAGGGGCTGAAGTGACCCTAGAAACATTCTGCTCTGACTTTTCTATCTCTAGACTAGGGGCTGAAGTGACCCTAGAAACATTCTGCTCTGACTTTTCTATCTCTAGAGTAGGGGCTGAAGTGACCCTAGAAACATTCTGCTCTGACTTTTCTATGTCTAGACTAGGGGCTGAAGTGACCCTAGAAACATTCTGCTCTGACTTTTCAATGTCTAGAGTAGGGACTGAAGTGACCAAAGAAACATTCTGCTCTGACTTTTCAATGTCTAGAGTAGGGACTGAAGTAACCATAGTAACATTCTGCTCTGACTTTTCAATGTCTAGAGTAGGGACTGAAGTGAACATAGAAACATTCTGCTCTGACTTTCTATGTCCAACAAAGCTAGAGGCTGAGTAACTAAAGAAACAATTCGATAAGGCATTCCTAAATTTAGCGTGGGCATGTAGTTGAAAAGCTCGTGGAGACATTTTGTTCTGACCATTCTATATCTATCGGAGGCAATGGTGGAAGTGGCCATAAATCATTTCGCTCTGGCCTTCCTAACGTAGACAGCGGCTCCAGTGACAATAAAAATACCATGGTTGCGTAATTTGAGTATACAATTAAATGGATAATCCCGGATGATTTTAAGGCCCGTTTTATGAACATTCATAATTGGACATCAACTCCCAGCCCCCATAATAACATAATCTGCTATATTGCAACGAAACAGTTTCAACTTCCGGTCCACACAAAAGAATGTCATGTGGGGTCGTTCACATATTGCGTAAAGTCTTGGGGGCCACCGGAGTGTGACATGCAATGATAAATAAAAAGTGTTACTCGGTAAGGGTTTTCAATATCGGGAAAAAATAGCGTTACGTATTAAGTGAATGGCCCCTAAAGAAAAGAAATGAATTAAATTATAACAAGAGAATATATCTGTAATCAAGGCTGAATGTCTATAGCCAGAGTTTGAATAAGTTAAATTCATCTATTCGGCTGACCACTGTTGGAAAATAACTATTAACATCTTACCAGGATAGAAGTTTGACTGCTAATATTGCAAAGATCTGCTGCAATATTGTAACAAGAGTTATGTTTCTACAAATTATTTCACGGCATTTACGAAGTTAGCACACATAATGCTGTCATTAGGTTAATTAACACAGTGGAAGGTTGTTGTTTAAAAAGGCTTTTTTCCACTTTTGATCTTAAAATAACGTCATAAGTGGCTAAATATGACCTACGGTAAAGTTTAAATAAGACAAGATTTAATTTTCGAACTTTTCCACAAAATACTTCACTACACACTTTATGAATGCGGACTTGAACTGAACTGCTAATGCTAAAAACTCTGGACAACTTCTGAAAGCTACAAACTTTTATTTTCGCAGTTGAAGCCAAAATATTAAAAAAACGCTAACGTGCGTGCAAGCCAATATTCCAGATTGTATACAGACGTTTAAAAAACATCGCTTGGTAATTAAATGATGCCTCTGACTACCTTGTCTCACCTGGCGGTATAGTTGCCAATTTAGCTAATTTCCGAGAGCATCTTGGTGTATCAAAATAGTTCATTTCTGTGAATGTCTTGGGGCTTACCTTTTTTTTATATCTGTTCGTATATTGCATTTGTTTTGAAATGTGAATCGAATGAGTTATATTCATAATACATTTAGTTTGAAATGTGAATCTAATGAGTTATAATCAGTGCGAGAATTATAAAATTGGATTTATATCTCACTATGGTGAAGTGCTCATTTAATCATCAAATGAACCTCTCCAGTTATCATTTTCTAATGCATTAATTACCTAAATAATGTCATGCCTACAAGTATACTCAACCAAACACAGCTGCGGACCAATCAGAACGTGACACGTCAGGTTAACACACCCCTTCAAAACACACACACTAATTACGTTTCTGCCCTTTGACCGCCTATAAGTGATTCACAATTTCCTGCTTGCTTTTATTTTCGTTAATCGTCGTCGATGGTCCTCCCCTTCCCGGTTATCTGGCAGTTGCCAGGGACGCCATGGACGCCATTACGATTTGCTAAACGGTTAATTGGAGTGCATAGCCCTGATCACACGTTTTTATCTCCCCCATAATTGATGCAGACCGTGCCCTCATCACCTTAGTCCCTCCCCCTCCCCGTTCCTCCCCTCCCTCACACTATCTTGTGAAAAAAAATAAACCCGGGTTGTTTGGGGAGGTGGGAGGCGAAGGAGCAAATATATTGGTGGTGGGGGGGGGGGAGGAAGAGACTGTATTATTGTCTTCGGCAAAGATGAAACGTGGAGATAGAACAAAAGGTCTGTGGGGGCGGAGGGGGGTGGGGGCGACTGTGAGGTGCGGTAACTGACAAGGTGTTTGGGATGAGTTAAGGTTCCTGGCACCGGTAGCTTTGGAGCTGTAGGCTGAGATGGATCTCAAGCACGACCTGAAACTTTAAAAAAACAAAACAAAAAAAAAATGCATCACGTGTCAATAGTTCCAAGCTAGAGAAAGAAGATGGTGTTGTTTTTTCCCCACACTCACGAAAACACCAGAGTTGGCATCTCTATTTGAAATATAGAGTATTGTTAAGACTTAGGAGACAAGGGTTGAGCGCCTTTGACATAAAATCTTATGCACTGAGTATCTCATTTGAATTTATTTTGTTTTTCAACAGACAAAAAAAAAGATCGTAGAAGCTTTGAATATGTATACTTTTATCTTCATTCTGAAATGTAATAAGTTGGTTAAAAATACATATTGTTTTATTTGTGTAGAAGGACATGATAACGTAGGCATCTCCATGCTGAACTGGTGCAATAGAAACAATGAAAGAATATGTATAAGCTATGTGTAGCTCAGTGAAATTCAGGGGCGTCAAATGCCGGAGGGGGTGGGGGAAGGGCAGGGGGAAGCAATTGACCATCTTCCTCTACCCAAGGATCAATGAATATTTTTTTTCAGGAATAGACAAATCATGTTCTACAATTTTCAAAATCATAAAAATGCGCCATCTGTTTTACAACAATTGATTTAGGGAGGCGGGGGAGGAGACAATTACTTTTGTTGTTTTCTTTTTTTTTTTTTATTTTTTGTTGTTGTTGTTGTTTTTTTAATTTAAAAAAAACGCAGTGGCTTTGAATACGACCGGGTGTGTTTCGTATTTTTTTTCCGAGACACGACCAGCAAACTTTGATGACGTCAGTAAACAGATAGAAAGAACTCTTATGATTTAAAGTTTTTTTTTCTTTTCGCGGGAACGAGCAATTTTTTCTAGTTATACATTAAAATTAAACTTTTAATTGTGTGTTCTGCCAGCACAATGGTTAAGCTGTTTAGACGCGACTCATTTTTATGCTGACTATATCCAGGTTCGATTCCTCCCAGAAACATAATATTTTTTATTGTGTTTTTTTTTTTCAGAATGTATCCTTTTAGTTGTTTTAATGAAAATTAACTAACTAGATATCTTTGACATTTTTTTTTAATTGAAATAATTTATATTTTAGGATGTGGTAAAAAAAAGAAACAACAACTAATTAGGTTTTTTTAACTATTTCATAACTTTAAAAAAAATATTTTGAAAATATGTATCAAAGCTGAACACAGAGGCGTAACAATTTTAAGGGAGGGGGGTCCAAAATCGAAAGTCCCGCCCTGAGGGAGACCCCAAAATTATTTTTAACATTAAATATTTAGTACATAATCTCATGTCATGGTATCGAATGTCAAAATGCAAGGCCCCCAAATCCTAGGTTCGGCAATGGCTTTACAATAGTTTATCTTCCTGCAAAGGCTTTGCAGGGTATAGCTAGTCCTAAGGCTAAATATTACATAACTTTTCCTTACCATCATTTTTGCGTCACACTTAAAAAAATTCAGAGACGCCTACATATTTCAAAATTACTAAATAATAATAAGATTAAGAATCGAAAATAGAGGGGATGGGGAAGCATTTATATCCGAGAATCGAACCAAATACTGACGGAGACGAATTAACGAGTGTTAGCTTTCTGGGGGGGGGGGGGGGGGGGGTTACGATAGATACTAATTTAGCGCATATTTTTTTGTTTTATTCGTCCTACTTTATTAGGCTTGGGCAGCCCCGAAAAAAAGCACATCTTTACTCTTAGTCTTAGACATATATCCTGACAACTAAAATATATAATTCAATAATTCAAAGCCGTATTTATTTTAAAAAAAATATTATAAAAATATATCCGATTATTAACAGCAAATGACTTCGTTTTGTGTTCGTTTTAAATCTTGTTTACCCTCCGAAATTTTTTTAATGGCATGTTATTTTGTTATATATAAAGTTAAAACAGTTTTATTTCATAGAATAATTGTATCAATCATTTAAAATAAATTTTTACTAAGACGACAAATAGAACGCGTCATTTCGTGTATTATTTGACCGCGAATTTGTAATAGACTAAAAACAAAATGGTCGCTTTCTGTATTTAACAATTTTATTATAAACAGAATATCTGAAATAGAGTAGATAAATATTTAAGGCTGCGGCAATTCGGACCCGGGTCCCAATAAAATTCGATTGTTATTCGGACCCGTGGCAAATATGCACTAAGCTTAGCTATATTTAAACTTTATTAGACGGAACCCGAAAAAACAATAATACAGAGTCCGCTTATTAGGCTTGGACAGACCCGAAAAAAATTAAAGCCAAATATAAAAATATCTCCGATTATTAACAGCAAATGACGTCATCAAAGTCTGCAGTAAATACGAGTTCTCATTCATTCTGTTTACTGACGTCATCAAAGTTTGTTGGTCGTGTCTCGGGAAAAAAAATACGAAACACACCCGGTCGTATTCGAAGCCACTGCGTTAAAAAAAAACTTCTTTAAGTGGATTATTTAAATAACCCTTTGTTGAGTTATGTTGCTAAAAATTGTTTCATGAAGTTACGAATGACGAGGTGGGCACACATAATGCTGTCATTAAGTTGATTAACACAGTTGGAGGGTTTGTTTTTTTTTTTAAGTCTTTTTTTTCTACTTTTGAAATGTAAATGACACCATAGGCTGCTAAATCTGACCTACGTTAAAATTTAAATAACAACAAGATTTAATTTTCATAATTTCCACAAAATAGTTCACAGCACATTTTATGAATGCTTACTTTGACTTCTAATGCTGAAAACCCTGGACAACTTCTGAAAGCTACAATTTTATTTATTTTTTTTAAGTTGAAGCCAAAATAAAACGTTAACTCTGGTACAACCCAATATGCCAGATTGTATATACAGACGTTTAAAAAACACCATTTGAACTGCTATGGTTCAAAAATCTGAATAATTTCTAAAAGCTACCAACAGAGTTACCTAATATCCAAACTGCAAAGTCTCTTATCAGTTCCTTCTGTAATAGGACTAGTTGTGTATCCCCCACACACACAAACAAACGGTAATGAAAAAGATATACCGTAAAAAAAAAGTTTCAATCATTTTTAAATGTGCCTATGAGTTATGTATGATCAATAAGTTGATTATATTTGCGTCTTCCGCTGACCAACCCCATCAATAGATTCAAACGTAACTGGAAGTAAATATATTTTCAAAGCTTCAGCCAGATGACAAATCTTAAACCGGATTTTAAAATATATATATATATATATATATATATATATATATATATATATTTATATATATATATATATATATATATATATATATATATATATATATATATATATATATATATATATATTCCTTAAACAAAAATTTCTTACAATAACTGAGAAAATAGAACTGCTATTTTCAATTAACAGTAAGTCATATTCAACACGAATTGAAATGTGTTTGTATTTGAAATAAACTAGTAAACATCTTATTGATTTGCTTTATACCAGGTACAAATAAAAACTTCAAGATGATCTTTCTACTTTTGTCATGAAACTAGTCTAGTCTAATAAACAAAACAAAATATTACCTGACTCAGTGACTGTTTCTAAACTTTCATTGATATCTTTGTTTCGCTTCTTACTGTCTTTCTTTTTTTCATTTCCCGTACTCAAAAACCAATTAATTTCCTTGTGTAAGATTCTCCCTACCTTACACACACACTCACACATACACATACATACAACCAAATCTTCTAACTTCACCAACTCTTAGAAACCCACATAACCAAACCTTTTTTTATTATTATTATTATTATTTAATCTCCACGCCGTCTCTATCCAATCGGTTTTCAATCAAATTTTTCCCAGTAACGACAACCGACTATCATTTCTGGATACGGCTCAGGACAATTTTATCGAGTAATTCAAGAGTTATCTTATCCTAAGCGTTATAATTGTGTCTCTTATATTGGTGGGTCTCAGATTATATTTGTTACTGAAATAATATATTGTTTAAGATACGCCCTATTGTATGTCTACATACGCATACAGATTGACAAACGACAAACAGACAGGCAGACAGACGGAAAAACATACAGGCAGACAGACTAGATAGATAGATAGATAGATAGATAGATAGATAGATAGATAGATAGATAGATAGATAGATAGATAGATAGATAGATAGATAGATAGATAGATAGACAGACAGACGGACGGACAGACAGACAGACAGACAGACTGACTGACTGACAGACAGACAGACAGATAGAAGGGCGGACGGATGGACAGACGGATGGATGGGTGAGTGGGTGGCTGGATGAGTAGGTAGGTAGGTATGTATGTTGGTAAGTTGTTATGTAGGTAAATAGATCGGTAAGTATATAGAAAGGTAGTAGGTGAAGGTTATTACTCAGATACGGGAAATAATTAACAAAACTATCAACACTTCCACGTATTTCGTTAAGTTACCTTGAGTTCTGTCTCTTGTGTCACGGTTTACAATTTCATTGTCGTTGAATCTTTAACATAGTTAAAAGAGTACATGAATTATTTAAAAGCTACCTAAGCACAACCTGGATAAAATAGTCAACCTTTATTCTAGTAAATGGTCTTTTTTAGAAACCTGTTATTAGCCCTCTGACTGACCCGGATTGATGAATATTTTACTGTCCCCGGAGATAACCTTGAGATATGTGCCTATCGCTGGTCACAATAACTTGACCTTTATATTAACGAAGACTTTACAGATGTTTCTTGCCGAAAACCGTATAAGACGAAAAAAAAAATAGCCCTTTTGAGGAATTAAATTCTGAAATCCTCTTCGGTGCCTCCATGGGAAAAACTGACCCGGTACTGATAAGGAATGTTGGGGAGATTTACGATACTCATTCCATCAGCAGTTCTGGACGTTAAATAACAAAGACCATAGTATGAGCTTATTATTATTAGCTGGGTCGACCATGTCTTTGTTCAGTCATGTTTAGTTATAACGCTAGTGTGTTATACTAGCTGTACCCTGCTAAACCTTTGCATAGAGTTATATCTTCTCAGGCTTGATCGGTAGGATAGGTTAATTTTGGTTTCGGGCAGATCCGATTTTTTCATGATTGTATTTTAAACTGGAATACTATTCTATTAATTCTTTACTTTCGATTTAACGCAAAACCCCAAAATCGCCACTATTATATTAGATTTTGTTTTGTTTAGCTTCATACAAGAGAAACCATTAAGAATATTATTTGGTCTTGAAATGGTCATGATAGTTATTGTTTCTATCGTTGAGCAAAAAGAGAGATCCATAGTATTGTCAACACTAAGACAAACTAAACCTTTAAATATGATTGGGAGTTTAAGGGGTTGGTTTCTTTGAACATATGTATTTATACAGATTACCATTCTTAAATAAAAAGAAATCAATAAAATAAATGGTCCATATGGTCAGGCTTGCGGAGCCGGAGCCGAGGAGCCGGGAGCCGCTACTTTTTGCTGGAGCCGGAGCCGGAGCCGAAAAATTCTGGCGGCTCCACGGCTCCCAAATGTTTTTTTTTTACAGCAGAATTTTTTTTTTAGCTTTAAAATTACAAATTTGTTTGATTGTTTGCCTCCTACAATTTGAAATGTTGTCATGTTTTACGAACTCCACAACAGTAACACACATCACCACAAGAAATGTTTAATGGGGAATCGTTTTGTGTTCGTTTTAAATCTTGTTTACCCTCCGAAATTTTTTTAATGGCATGTTATTTTGTTATATATAAAGTTAAAACAGTTTTATTTCATAGAATAATTGTATCAATCATTTAAAATAAATTTTTACTAAGACGACAAATAGAACGCGTCATTTCGTGTATTGTTTGACCGCGAATTTGTAATAGACTAAAAACAAAATGGTCGCTTTCTGTATTTAACAATTTTATTATAAACAGAATATCTGAAATAGAGTAGATAAATATTTAAGGCTGTGGCAATTCGGACCCGGGTCCCAATAAAATTCGATTGTTATTCGGACCCGTGGCAAATATGCACTAAGCTTAGCTATATTTAAACTTTATTAGACGGAACCCGAAAAAATAATAATACAGAGTCCGCTTAATGGAACCCTAGACACTGAGTAACGATTAAATCATACAATTATTGATACCCGGGTCCAGGCCCGTAGCAAGAGGGGGCTAGGAGGGTTAAGCCCCCCCCCCCCCCGTTCATGACCTGAGCTTTTTGACAAAATTTTAATAATAACTGCTATAAAACATCAATCCTTTTGTTCAATTTTGTTTTAGGGGCCCGGACTGAGCTGGCCAATCAACTTTTTAAAATATTTATATTAGCACCAGGGGCGAAATTAGGGGTGGGGCCGGGGGCATTTCCCTCTCTCCCCTCCCCCCGTTATCGGAAGTTTAGGTAATACATCATTAAATTATCGTTCAAAGACCAATTTTCAACAATGAAAACAGTTTCAACCCCCTTGGGTTAAAGTTTTCTAGATCCGCCTCTGTACCCTAGGATCAGTTCTTTGCCCCCCCCCCCCCGGGGCCGAAAAAATATCTTCGCCCCCCCCCCCCGAAAATTTCTTCGCCCCCCCCCCCAATGCAATAATCCTGGCTACGGGCCTGCCCGGGTCCGAATAGTCACTTCGAATTTATCAATAATAAATATAAATACTGAAGTCTTTAAAATATTTTAAATAATGTATTATTTTACTATTGGCTAATTTGATCATTGAAATAATTTTTAGTACTTATGAAAATGGCCACTAGTGAATTCTCGATCGAAAATAATGATATGATTCTGGATGCACTGAAATGGTTTGTTTTTAGTAAAACCGACAATGCATATATTTTTCAAGTTCCTGACTATGGTGATGAACGTGGCAAAATTTGCATAACTTTTTATCAGCGGCATGTTAGCGTGGAGCAATTACAACAATTTTTGTCTCGTGTGATACTATCTTAATAGGGAGCCGGAGCCGGAGCCGAAGCCGTCAAATTTGTGGGAGCCGGAGCCGAAAAAATATGGCGGCTCCGCAAGCCTGCATATGGTTTTAAATACTATTGACAAATATTGGATATTGGATATTGGATATTTTCAATGTAATGTTTGGTCTAAATAAGAATAAGCTATTAATAACTTGAGCTAAAAGTAATTAAAACATTTACCTGTAAAATCTAGAGGTGTACCCGGCATCAATCTATCTATATGTTGTATATATCTTTGTATCTTTCTAACCTTTAAACTATATATCTATATCTATAACTATATATCTATGTATATAGTTGTTAGCAACTCTACAAAACTCAACAAGACTATGTTATATAAATAATGCATTCAAAAATCACGTTACAGAAATATAATTAATAAACAGTTTTCCTACGTTTTAAACAATAATGTACTGATAAACTTGTGTACAACTAATGTACTAACTACCAATCCATGTTACAGGAATGATGTACTAAAAAATCAGCCTATACTATAGAAATATTCTTTTTAAAAGTCACAGCCAATCTGTGTTGCAGAAATAATGTACTAAACAGCCAGCCTAAATAACAAAAGTACTATAAGTACCAACCAAAATTATAGACATAATGCACTTAACAACCAGCCTACGTAACAAAATTCTTGTTCCTAGTTGCTAACCAACTTGAAATAGAAGTCAAGTGATATTTTCATCTCCAGCAGCAAGTCTACGTGTTTTTTTACTTCAGATTGTCGGTGATCTTGACTGATTGCTGTTGTTGGCTATTTTTTTTTATTTGTGTCTTGCAGTAGGCAGATGTCAAGAGCATCAGTACAATCTGTTGGCATGGCACGTTTCTTATAATCACACTCTCAGTAGAGATCAGAATTTAAAAACTAATTGATCGCCACATAATGTATCCATCATTATTATTGTCTTAGAGAAATGTTTTTTTTCCCTTTAATAACCTTGGTAGTCACAAGAACAAACTACGTCTACCTTCAACAACAACATTAGCGGTCTTAGGGTGGGGGCAATTAGGGCGACAACTCCATGCCCCCTGATCCTAATGGAGGCCCCTCACGGTGATACGATATAAAGCCTACAGTTACGTTTCTAGCTTACGGTTCACACTTGCCCTAGGCCCCGAGCATTTAACCGTAATACTCAGGTCGCCTATAACGATAATAATTCATGAATGTGATATACACTTAGAGACATCAACAGTAATTGGCCCAACAGTTCAGGGGGCGGCTGACTTGAAATTAACATTGGGACAGAGAGCTTATGTCGCTTTGATTAAAAAAAAAGAAACATGTCAGTGCCTTAACAAAAAGACTATTGACAGTTATTGTTGTAATGCATTTATTTCAAAGGTTTTTTTTTCAGCATTATTTATAAGGGTCAGTTTTCCCTCCATTAGACGAAGAGTCTAATATAATAATAGCGGTTTGGGTTCTGCGTTAAATCGAAAGTGGAAAACAAGAATTCGATAAAAGTGTTTTTTTTTTAAATCTACAGTTTTGAATAGTTTCTGCGGTTTTGAAACACTGAACTCAGAGGCCGAAGTGTTAAATAATTCCATTTAGATATTTAATTGTTTGGTTTGTTTGTTTTTATTTCTACAACATATTGCATCTGTAAATTGTAATAAAATCATGAAAAAATCGGATTTGTCCGAAACCAAAAATAACCTAGCCTACTGATCAAACCTAATGGGATATAACTCTATGCAAAGGTTTTGTAGGGTACAGCTAGTCTTACATAATAGTCGTTCATCAGGTATTTTTAAATTACTTTACATTTGGAATTAAATGACAAGAGATTCTTGCTGGTTTCAACCTACAATAATTTAAAGTTCATAATAAAAATGTAAAAAAATAAAAGAACTAACAGATTCATGGCGTTGATCTCAGAATCTCATCCGATGGTAACTAACTTATGTATTGAACTGGTAACTAACTTATGTATTGAACTGGTAACTAACTTATGTATTGAACTGGTAACTAACATATGTATTGAACTTTATACCAATATCAATTAATTAAATCAGCTGATATGTTCATGGGAAGAAACATATGGACAAAAGTGCGCTATATCTTTTACACTATCGAAAAATTCATTTAAATAATGGTAGCCCTGGCCATCCAGACAGCTGTGGTCAGCGAATCGGGAAACACAATTAGTTTCATATAATCAGAGTCAATACTCACTGACCCCTGGTCTGCACTCACGTCTTTTCGTCTCCCCTGAATTTTATGAAAAGACTTGTTACTGGACACTGGCCAGTTTCTCCCCCCTCAACAATCAGGACAATATTCAAGGTCCGGCAGATTCACACAGGCTATCTATCTTTCAATGAATCAAAAATATTCCCTTACTTCATACCACCACCCCCCACACACACACCCACACACACCCCCACACACACCCCCACACACACCCCACACCCCCACCCCGGTCTCCCCCGTCTTGTTCACAAGAAACAACATATAAAAATTCACATGGATTGTTCCTGGACCAGGTTTCGGTGCTCAGCGTAAAGGGTGGCGGGGGGGGGGGGAGGCAACTCAACAGCTAGCATATATTTCCATGTGTGATAAAGATTATTAGAGCTTGGAACTGAATATGTTATCATATAGAAAGCTTATCAGAAGCCCACCCTACGGGACAAAGCAGCGTATGCCAGAGACCATGTTCAGTGTCCGTTGGGCGACCAGACAGTTTACATGTTAAGTGAACCAGGAGCGGAGAGTTGAAGGAGGGGGGCAGGGGGCCTGAGATAGTGATACAGTTTATCACCAATTTATAACATATTAGCATGATTCGTTGTTTATCTTTACAGTCAGCCCAATGATTAAATGCTAATATATATATGTGTGTGTGTGTATGAGTGTGTGTGTGTGTGTGTGTGACCATGGCTGGGGAATGACAGTGAGGTCATGGTTACTGTACTTGGTACAGAATATTGTTTCCCCGTTGGTCTGGAATGAAAGTGAATAATGTTCTACTAAGTTCAACTGGCATATCCATAGATATAATGTCAATACAACAACGGCGATAAAACATGAATCAAATGACATTTCTTAACGCTCGTATTGATATGTTACATATATGTGATCATTCATTCATATGATGCAAAAATTATTCATAATATGTTGTAATTTTTTACCCACTTACACAATTATGCACTTTTATTTTCTCATAAATAGAAATACATAAATTAAGCAGACAGACATAAGTCAGAAATTACTGTGTTACATTACATTGCCTCGACTTCTCTATTACAATTACCTTAATATTTTTATATCAGTAAATATACACAGTAAACGTTTGTGTAGTACATACATCTAAGACTAGTACAGTAGAATACATGTACACATTATTTTTATAGACACGTCACACATTATCATTAGGGCAATACAAACATGAGCTGTACACACTGATTAACGTATACCCACACACACAAATATATATGTGTGTATATATATAGGCCTATATATATACAAATATATATATATATGTGTGTGTGTGTGTGTGTGTGCTTCTTATGAATGAAAACATCAAATTCTGAAAACTAATTCAACAATTTTAAAAAATGGTATATGAATATGAAAACAAAGCATATGCTGTGTCTTTAGAGAGACTCCGCGGTCAATTCGTGTTCCCGTTACTATATCATTACTTCTTATTTTTGTATATTAGTTTTATACACTTAGTACATGTACTTAAATGCAAACCAAAATGGAAGACTAAAGAACAGATTTAAAACGTGACCCTTGCATTATGTTCAATCTCTCTCTCTCTCTCTCTCTCTCTCTCTCTCTCTCTCTCTCTCTCTCTCTCTCTCTCTCCCCCTAGTACAGCTATGTGTATGGTTGAGATAATGTCATATATGACAAATACTCTTGCTTAAAGAAAGCTGTTAGCTATTGTTTAAATATTTGGGAGATTTAGTTAATATTCTTTTTGCTCCAAAAAGTCTCAAAATGTCTGTCTCCCTCCCCCGCCTGCCCTTTTTCTCTTTGTCTGCTATTTTCTGGCAACACTTCATAGGTATGTCATTATTTCAGTTATGTGTATCATATAGTTGCATGATTATTGCCATTATTGTTCTGTACATTTGCCAGAGATACCATTGGATAGATAGATAGATAGATAGATAGATAGATAGATAGATAGATAGATAGATAGATAGATAGATAGATAGATAGATAGATAGATAGATAGATAGATAGATAGATAGACAGACAGACAGACAGATAGATAGATAGATATATAGATAGATAGATAGATAGATAGATAGATAGATAGATAGATAGATAGATAGATAGATAGATAGATAGATAGATAGATAGATAGATAGATAGATAGATAGATAGATAGATAGATAGATAGATAGATAGATAGATAGATAGATAGATAGATAGATAGATAGATAGATAGATAGATAGATAGATAGATTTAAGTCAATTGTTGATATCAAGAAAAACTAATTGACAACGACATGGTTCTGGCACAAACGTCTACCAGGAATATTACATGTGAAAACTCCAACTCCGGTCAATCTGTCATAAAACTCAATTTCTCACATTTTACTTTTTAAAAAAACGGATGGTGTACTATTAGAAATTTGTTAAAATAATAAAATATTCTTGGTAAAATTCAATCTGTTTTTTTTTTGTGCTGCTTTTTATTTACATGTTTCAATATATACAACAATTTTTTTTATTTTTTTTTTAAGTGTGTGTGCATGCATTAGCTATTTCAGTGGGAAATTTATTTCTATTCTTTGAATGAAAAGCATATTTTTTACTAAAATATTCTTAACATATATTTTGAATAATAAACTTGTAATTTAAATTTAAATTTACGTAATGTTAAATTATTTTTTTTTAATTTTGTGTCAATAATCAGGTAATCGCATATTGAAGACTTTAGGTCTATTTATAATTCCAGTCGAGATAATGAACCACAAAGTAATGAATAATCACGTGAATTAAACATCAGAATTTTTATAATGTAATGTTATCTACAAAATATAGTGTTGACTGCTTTTAATGTGAAACTGTAACTAAGAAGCTGTACATAGATTACTGCATGCAGACCACCTGCGTAAAACTAGGAAATGTGTTTCCCATCGTTCTGCTCTTTAGTAGATGTAATATAGTAAGACATACTAGTTCTATTACTATTTGTGAAATTTCTTTGATAGTAATTTTCTGTCAACCAAAATGTTTGATAAACAAAAAAAATGTGAAAAGTTGAGCCATTCAATTAATCCTGATCATCATATTTGTTTTTAAAAAACATCGTCTCCATGATCTATTCTGTCTAAAGCTACAAAATTAAGATTTATAATTAGCTATATAACCTTTTCTTCATGTACCTCTTTCATTTTATTGATTGTTATTAAATACAGTATAACAATCAGTTACTTCATTCAATTATTTATAACACCAAATATTACATTCATGCCGTACATACTTCTGTTACAGACTTAACTGCAGCCTAATATCCATATTTAATCTTACTTTTCAAACTCATATTCATTTAATTCTTTTTTTTTTTTTTTTGCAGTTGACTTTTTAAACTCTTATTCTTATTGATGGTCACTTTTCATAATCATTTTCATATCAAAGATCATTTTTTTTTTCAAAATTTTGTCCCATTCATAATTATGTATATTACAGTACCTTTGGTTACATTTGTGTAGAATTACTTGAATTTAATTCTTGGGCTGAGTTGGTCAGAGCTTATGTTACTCAGCATTCATTGGTTTTCAGGTTCCGGCCACCTGCCTGAGCATACGGCTACCAGTGGTCAGAGCTACAATATTGCTAACCTGACGGTCAGCGTCTGTGGGGCCGAAGGTTCACATGGATGTTGTATGTACACAAGTTTCATCCAGACTAAAAAACATTACTCGTTGTATTTCTTCCATCATTTGTATTGTCTTATAAACATATCGGTTTCATCACAGTGTTTGTCCCATCACAATATCGGTTTCATCATTTGTGTCTTCAAGTTTGTAGTTTAGTACCTTTTACTGTTGTTTTTCATAGTTTTTGTTGATTTTTTTTTATGTAATTTTTTTTTGTTATTACACTTTTTAAACTTTTGAAGTTTCGTAAGATCAGAAAATATTTTAGTCAATCAACGGCTATTTCGAGTAGTACAATAGGCCTACTAAGCTATGTTGAACGCTGACTAATCGGCAACTAAACTTAGTTTTTTTTAATAATATACTGTACTGTTTATTTTACAATTTACTGTAAACATATGACTTCAGCTGTTTATTTTAAATTTACTGTAAACATAGGACTGTTTATTTTACAATTTACTGTAAACATAGGACTTCAAGTGTTTATTTTACAATTTACTGCAAACATAGGACTTCAACTGTTTATTTTACAATTTACTGCAAACAAATGACTTCATCTGTTTATTTTACAATTTACTGTAAACATATGACTTCAGCTGTTTATTTTACAATTTACTGCAAACATAGGATTTCAACTATTTATTTTACAATTTACTGCAAACGTAGGACTTCAACTGTTTATTTTACAATTTACTGTAAACATAGGAATTCAATTGTTTATTTTACAATGTACTGTAAACATATGACTTCAACTGTTTATTTTACAATGTACTTTAAACATAGGTCAACAGCTGACTTAAAGATGAAACTGAAAGAAATTATGATTCAAAAGAATTAACTGACAGTTAGGGAACTTTCGCAGAGAATAAAGTAAATTTTTAAAAAAAATTGTTAGTTTTCTCATACCGTCTTAACGCTAACTTATATGAGGACAGTTATTGTATTGGTTTGTGAGTCTAAACTTTTACATTAATCATTTATTATCCGTTATATGTATGTCCCAGTCTTCGATTGACTCAGTAGTCATGTTGTCAGACACAATGGATAGGGCACAGTGGATAGGACACAATGGACGTATTCGCGAGTAAACTGATACGACAGTAAAGCTTATGGTACTTCTCAAGGATATATTTTGCTCTCAGCTCAGTTTGGAGTTTAAACCGTTTGACATTAGCCAATCTAATCAGATTCTATTTCACCTTACTGAAATATTCATTGGAACAACCTATAACATTGACCGTTTGAAAATGAACACAAAGGCTACCTGCAGCCTTCCGACCGCTGTAGCTCACATTATAGTCTTACTTTCACTTTGACTGAAACTGATCACAGATTTCATGGTCATGAAGCTGATTTTTCTGTCTTTTTGTTGTTGTTTTGGGTTTATTTGTTTTTTTACATTTTTTTTTCAAGTTTTACGCATTTTTTTAAGATTTATAATAATTATTCTTTGAATGTTTCAAAACAATGCACAACATTTTATTTTATAAGTTTGGTATTATTTCTTGTTTATTAGAGCCGCCTAGAAATTTAAAAAAAAAATAATTGACATTCAGACATTGATTTATTTCTTCCTATATCTTGGTGTGGCAGTTCTATTCATCTGATGGCTGCAGTGTTCACGATCAATTGTGTAGTCATAAATCATCCAATAAATTGTTTTCATTTACAAATAAAGATATCTGTCTGATGCTATGAAAAGAACAATTTAAAAGTATTTTTGTAGGAGCTATATGCCAATCAAAGAGCTACTTATGCAAAAACTGTATAACGTTACTGCATGAGTTATCTTTTAAAATTTTCAAACTTTATTTCTTCAAATCTTTTCAATGTAAATATAAACATTGTGATAATGCCCTTTTAGAGTTATGGAACTTGAGCGAACAGCACTAATTAACTCTCCTTATTTCGTGATATTCAAAAAGGGCAGTTAATTGAGATTGTGAGTTTTTGGGTTTTTACTTATTAATAGACATACGTATTATGTTCAACAACATATTGGCGTCCAATCCTTCAACTCATTACTATGTGAACAAGAGAATTAATATAATACAAGTTTATTTATTTCGTTGAATGCTTCATTCGGTTTTGACCGATACGAAATTTAAGAAAATGTCCACACACACACACATACACACATACACACACACACATACAGACACACACACACGTACACACACCAACATCAATTTACATATGTTTTATTTTATTTTTGTGTCTATGGTTAGTTTTCCGAGTGTTGATAAATGTTTTTTGTACTTTTTCAGTAAACTTTAATTTGCTGCATCTTTTTTTTTTTTTAACTAAACCTGTATGGATTTTTATTTCCATTAACGTCATTAATGGCTGGCATCATTTTTATTTTTATTTACGTTGCTATTGTACGTACGTTGCGTTACACCAGCCGTATTAACGTATCCAAACATATTTACGTTCCCTCTTAAGCAAGGATTTTTTTTAACGCAGTGGCTACAAGTGGATATTTTTTTTCCGCCGTCCAGCTATAGATGTGCGCTCGGCTAACCGTACTCCGTATTATTTTCTACCGGGGTCCGGCTATAGATGTGCGCATGCGCTTTAGACGGACTCCGTATTATTTTTATCGGGGTTCGGCTATAGATATTGCGCCTAACCCTAACCCTAATCCTAACCCTATTCCTAAACCTTACCCTAGCCCCGAAAACCAAAAATATGCAATAATATGCAGTCCGTCTGCCTCACATGCGCAGACGCACATCTATAGCTGGACGGCGGAAAAAAAATAATAATTCCAGTTGGCTGTACTTGTAGCCACTGCGTTTTTTTAAATACAGGCCATATTTTTTTTATTAAATCCCCTAATAAGTGGAAATAAATATTTAAGAAGATAAACTCATGCTTTGAATTTTGGTTATTGTTGTTTTTTGTAGGTATAATTTCACGTTTTGTTTGGAAACTACACGCTGTTTTAGTGGCACTGAAACTATTATTAATATCCTCACCGCACATTTTAACATTATTGTATATTTGGTTCTGGGTTGTTGTTATTTGTTTGTTTGTTTGTTTTTTGTAAACTTTGGCTGTGGATCACACTGTTTACCTTCAAACCATACAGGCAGATATACGACTGGTACTTCTTCATTGTGGTAGATTTTGACAAATATTTGTATAAATCAACCCAAATAGGCATATGTATGGCATACTCCTTCGTGATTGTAGATTTCGACAAACAGTGCTATAAATCAGCTGATATATTGACAGATTATGGCTACTAGATCTATACAGCTGCTAATTTTACTGGTAGATATTTGGCTAGTATTGTTATTCATTGGCAGATCGACTTGCAGAATTAGACTAATATAGCACGGCTGCCAACTATTTTCCCGAATAATTATTTAGAAAAAACATTTTTAAATGTCTTGATATACATATATTTAAATATAGCAAATAATTAAAACTTTATATTTAACTGAATAATGTTAAATATCTAAAACTATAAACTGAAAGTATTTTTCTATATCTAGAAGGCTCAGAAAAAAGTTATCGACATAAATTATCCAAAACATTGCTGTAATTCATTATTATGAACAGTCTAAAACAGCGGTTCCTCTACCAAGATAGACAATGACTCAAATAGTACATCTGTTTACATTCTATCAGGATTACATCTCAAATAGTACATCTGTTTACATTCTAGCAGGATTATAGCTCAAATAGTACAACTGTTTACATTCTAGCATGATTACAACTCAAATAGTACATATGTTTACATTCTAGCAGGATTATAGCTCAAATAGTACATTTGCTTAGCAGGTTTTAGCCATGTGTTTTCTTAAATCTTTGCATCGTACTCTTGTAAAAAAAATGTTTTAAGACTCATTCAGATTGTCCAATCAGATTAAAACAAAACGTTTTTTTGTAGTTTGTTTTGCATTTCCTTTTTTATGTCTACTCATTTAATAACTTTAATATATTTTTGCATTAATAAGTCTATAACAATATGAAACTCGACAATGTGAAATAGCTGCTCAAAGCTATTGCTTTAATATGAAAGCTGACTTTTTAAAACTTTATTTAATTATTCATTATTTAATTAAATCAATCCATTCCATCTAAGATATACAGAGTGGGCCAAAAAAATGAGAACATTGCGTTGAAAGTAATATAATTGTATCAAAGTTTGTTTTGCTGTACGCTTAGAAAAAGTTGTTGATGAGCAGGGAGGACACATTGAACAGGAGTTCTGATTGGCTAAATACTTTGCAAACAAAATTACATGAAATAATACAATTAATTAAATTATATTTTTAAATAATTCGTATGTTATGTGATGTTCTCACTTTTTTTGGCCCATCATATATATATATATATATATATATATATATATATTGTATGTTATTGTGTGTGTGTTTGTATGAGATGTTGCATTCTGTTCTATTTGCTGCCCACAGCCATATCAATCACTGGTAAGAGATACGTGGACCAAGGAGAGAAGATTCATTTACGATGCAATGCTACAGGCGGTCCCAGAATTCCGGACGAGATCGACTGGTTTAAAGGCGGTGATAAGATAGACTCCACAAAATACCGGTACGTATAGGGTAGGACCTTTTTTCATCCTTGATTCATTGTTTATAAAATACCGTAATGTATAAAAGTTATGATCATTTCAACTATGATTCATTTTTTTTTTAATCGGTATATATTGGGTAGAATCATTTTTAAGTGTTATACACAGAAAAACAAGCAATTAAGTCTGTTCCATTCTGGACACAGGACGTGTTAGCGCATTTTCATGTTATGTATCAGTACGTTTGTTAGCTTTCAGTAAATATTTGTAAATTTTGGAAATGTTTATAAATTCAATTGTGTAATGCATATATCTGTAAAAAAAATATTATAAAGACGTTTCTTTATATTTGAAAAAAAAATTATTTTCTCTTAAATCTAACTACAAGTGGTTTGTGGTTACTGAAATAGGACTCATAATTGAAAACATTCGAAATTGTAGTCATTTAATCGTCCGAAAACTCCGTCAATTGTTGCATAGCTTTGATACTTTCAATTAAACTCAGAACACAAGCTTACTATTTCATTTGATGAGTTTCTTAATAAATCTTGGTGAAACTACGTGCTGCAGTATTTCGCACCAAATGAATGGGTTATTGAACGTACAAGGTGTAGAATGGGGCTATATATATAATATATTAGCCCCTTTCGGAGCCCTGAAGCCCGGCCCTCAGAGGTCCTATCGCGAAATGAACTTTTGCTGCACACATGGCAGGCCAAGACCTACAAAATGATATATATACATCATGGGTCTAGGACTTATGGTTGTTGAGATCTAGGGTGATGACGGACAGACAGACAGACAGACAAAACGGGGACAATAGATCATTTTTTTTCGAAAATGCTCTAAAAATCGGTATATATTGGGTAGAATCATTTTTAAGTATTATACACATTTAGAAAAAAATCGGTATACATTGGGTAGGTTTATTTCAACTATAATTCATATTTACAAAAAATCTGTGTGTGTTTATATATATAAGGTAGGTTTATTTCATCTATAATTCTCATTTACAAAATACGGTGTATTGTAAGGAAAGATAATACCAGAAAAAAAAAACAACAACGGAATGAGCAGTGTAGGATCATTTCATCTATGCTTTATATTTACACACGGTATCCGGATGGTAAAAATCATTTCATCCACGATTCATGTTTACAAAATACCCGGTATGGAGAGAGTATGATCATTAGAGTTTATGTTTAATGTTTACCCAAATATTTTCGTCCATGATATATATATTTTTACGACATACTTTTATATAAGAAGATGGAGAGCTTGGTTTGAAGAGAAATAATTGCAATTCTATGTGTGGCTGATTCAGCCCCGTAGTGTGAAAATTCTACAGCAGGGGCCAGGCATTCTACAGCAGGGGCCAGACAATAGCAGGGGGAGGGGGGAGCAGGTAATACATTTTACTAAGTAGAGCAAACAAGCAGAGGGGACCAGACAAAACGCAGGGAGGCCGCCCCCTTCCCCCCCCCCCCGCACGCTATGGGCCTGTGCTGATTTCTTATCTTATAGAATAAATACTTCATTAGTACATAGAACCGAGGGTCTCAATAGGTCATACACTTACCCCAATTGGTACGGGGAAAGGTTATGAAGGGGGTACGCAACGACAAATAAATTTCGTTTAAAACAACCAATGGGTTTGAAGAAAGTCTCCAGTTTCCTGATTGACGCGTCAACAAACCATGTGACCAATTTTTTACATTAAAAAGATAAGCAGATTCCATCATGAAAATAAATACATTTATTCGCGAATTGACGTGTGAGGATATCTGCGGACATACTATCGCAACCTTTAGTGTACAGTTACGAAAAAAAGGTTGAGAACAGCTGATATAGATATAAGATATCACGCAGCATTTATTCTGTTCTTTTTATAAATAGACAAAGTTTAAAAATACTTTTTCAAGACTAAAAAGCCCTGCCTACATCAGAACATAACAGGACCGCGTTATTTTATTTTCTAATTTAGTTTAGTGTGTAGCTTGAGATAATGATAACTGATTAAATGTATTGGGGAACATGTTTTGAAATAGTTCACAATTTACTACGTGGAGAATGCAGGACATGTTAATGTCACAATACTTACAAGTTTACACGACATTTTACAACAGGAATTATTTTTAATGCAGACAGGATGTCGTGACTTTTTATTTTAATCTTTGTGTTATTGTTTTGTTTCGTTATTGTTTTTTTTTTGTTAAATATTTACGGCAGCTTTATTTTTTTAAATATACGTTTTTGGAGTAGCTTGTCATGTTTCGTTAAATCTTATTCAATAGACTTAAAGTTTCAGACTGTGTTATTGCTGGGTTTATATATATATATATATATGAGATAAAGCATGTTACATTCATTTCTTTCCAACATTCTGATGAAGACTTTTTTTGTTCATGTTTTCTCATTTTTTGTGTTTGTCACGAGTTCCAAGTTGGATTTATTCTGATCAATATTTAAACATCAAGTTGATTTTGGTTTTAGTTTCATTTCTAGGTTCAACACTTGTCATAAAAGTTATTCACATTTTCCCTAGACTATTCGTTATATGAACTTTTTTCTAAATGTTTAATATATATGTAAAGCTGTGGATATTCAGCTCACTTTCAGAGAGTTATTTGATCCTTTTCAGTTAAAATCAATAACGGAAAAAAAAAATCATAGGCTAGGAATTACAAGATTTCTACCTTTTAAAAAGCTTTTTTTTAAATTTCTTTCTTTTGTAGTCGTAGTGACGGTAAAAATAGAGGTGTAAGTCTGTAGTTGATGGTGAAATCAGGTTTTGACAAAAATAAGTGATAGAGATGTAAGTTGTAGCACCAGTGTCTGTAGTTAAAAGTTTGTTTGCTTTTCTATTACTGCATCCAAATTGCAGCATTTATTTTTATCAAAATAATTTTTTTTTGAGATATATTGTTATTTTTTCTTTTGTTATGAAAAAGTGAACATAAATTACACAGCCCAACAAAAAAAAATTTTTTGCGAGTTGCCAAGAATATTTGAATGAATTTATAGCAATTCATGAGTGCTGATTTCAAAACTGCCATTGCTTTTGCTGAATTGGCTCTAGTTTCTGAGATATTGGACACCCTTAAAAATATGATTGTACCTATTGTGTAAAACAAATGCAATAAGTTTGGTGTCTGTTGTTTAATTTAAATATACCAAGTTATAACTTGGTTTATTTTTTTCTCTTTTATTGCTGCTTTCTAAAGACATCACGAGTTCATCACGAAGATGCTGCAAAAATAATCCGAATGTATTCTGTTACATCTGTGGAGAATACTTGATTGAAAAGTAACGAAGAAATATAACCGAATTTGTGCAGCAGGCATATTTGGCTTATTTCGGTGTGAAGCTGGGAAACCAAGACAAGTCTTGAGCTCCCCATAAGGTCTGAAAAAACTATGTGGAGAGCCTACAGCAGTGGACAAATGGTGAGAAGAAAAGTCTAAGTTTGGGTGTACCAATGGTATGGCGAGAGCCGAAAGACCATTTTGGTGATTTTTATTTTTGTATTGTGAATGTTAAAGGCTTCAATCACCACAAGAAATCTAAGTGGGATTATCCTGATCTTGAATCTGCAAGGAGACCAATTCCACATAGCAGTGAAGTTCCTATACCAGTGTTTACTGGATTATTAGAGCTTTTACCATCAGACTCCGACGAAGGGCAAGATCTGGAGTTTTTGGCAGGTGAAAACAGTGGAAGCGATTATGAAGGAAGTTCTTCAACACCTCAACCATTCAGCCAAGAAGAACCCAATGACCTAATACGAGACCTAAATCTGTCCAAGCAAGCATCTGAGTTTTTAGTGTCCAGGCTCAATGAAAGAAATTTTCTCAAACCAGAAGTTAAAATAACATTTTATCGGAATAGAGAAGAGTTTCTTCTTCCATATTTCAGCCAAGAGGAAGATCTTGTTAACTGTACTGACATCCCTGGACTTCTGCTCCAAATGGGACAGTTCCATCAGAAGCTTGAAATGTGTTCTGTTACACAATGGTAACCGTTATGCATCTCTTCCCATTGCTCACTCAACAACCCTTAAAGAAGAGTATGAGAATATCAAAACAGTATTGCAGAAAGTCCGTTATTATGAGCATCAGTGGTCAATTTTTGTTGATCTAAAAATAGTAAACTTCTTGCTTGGACAGCAGTCAGGATACACAAAATACCCATGCTTCATGTGCCTTTGGGATAGCAGGGCAAGGCAAGATCTTTGGACAAGAGTGACATGGCCTGCAAGGGAAACCATGAATGTAGGTAAAGAAAATAAGATCATTCTCCCACCGCTTCATATCAAATGAGTTTTAATGAAACAATTTGTTAAGGTTTTGGACAAATCTGGCAATTGCTTCAGGTATATTTGCAGATCATTCCCCGGACTGAGCATGGAGAAGCTGAAACCTGGGATTTTTGACGGTCCTCAGATTCGAAAACTCATCAATGATCAAAATTTTACTAATTTCATGGATCACATTGAAGCTTCTTCATGGAACAATTTTGTTTCAGTTGTCAGGAACTTCTTAGGTAATAACAGAACAGAGAATTACGAAGAACTGGTGCAAGATATGCTCGCTAACTTCAGAAACATTGGAACAAATATGAGCATCAAGGTACATTACCTGCACAGTCATTTAGACAAATTTCCAGGTAACCTTGGGAACTTCAGTGAGGAACAAGGCGAGAGGTTCCATCAGAATATGAGGGTGATGGAGGAGAGATATCAAGGAAGATGGGAGATACATATGATGGCTGACTACTGTTGGAGCCTCCAACGCAATTGCACCAACGACACATACAAAAGGAAGTCGAGCAAACAGCGATTTGCTAATGCATTACCATAGACAATTAACAAATTAATTAATTAATTAATTAGACATAATTAGTTTTTCAAATGAAAATGTTTTCTTCTATAACATTATTACACATATTTTTGAACAAATTTCTGAGTAACTATTAACATTTTCACTACTATTTGTTAGTATACTATTATACTTCATGCAATTCTTGACAAATTCCAGATACGGTGCATACATTTTTTAATTAATTTTAATTATCTCGTAAAATAGAGCCAATCTAGCAAAAGCACTTACATATTCTAAATCAGCATCGTTGACTTTGTATAAAATGATTCAAATATCATTGGCAACGAATTCACTGTTTACCAGTGTTATCTGTGTCTTTTTTATGGAAATTATTTTTATTTGTACCGATTTAAATATTTTATTGCCCAAAATGACCTGATACCTTAAAGTAACTATTAAATTGCAAGTTACTGGTATAGACCTACATAAAACTTTTGATTATATTACATGACTTATAACCAAATAAATATAGTAAAATAGTACTTATGTCTTCCCAATAGAAAGGGTGTTTTACTTAATTTAGTTAAAATTGAACCAGCTGAAGCTACTGGAAATTAATGAATTTACAATCTGGGTTATTTTTTTACATTCCTAGATGTCCGAACTTTCCAAGAAAAAAATCAATGGCCTACTGGCACTAAATATTTAATGTATAAAAAATGTTTCCACTTACCAATGGGTCATTGCTTCCATCTGCATTGAATTTCACATTTTTAATAACCTTGATTAAACACTGTCATCACGTTTTTCATGAAACATGTTCGCAAAGGTCAGTGCTCTAACTGTATCGGCGATACGGTTGTAAGGATGCAAAAATAATAAATAACAAACTCACACAATGACACATCATATAAAGATAACAAACTCATGCAATGACACATATCAAGATGACAACCTCACACAATGACACTTATAAAGATAACAAACGCATGCAATGACACATATCAAGATGACAACCTCACACAATGACACATATAAAGATAACAAACGCATGCAATGACACATATCAAGATGACAACCTCACACAACGACACATATCAAGATGACAACCTCACACAATGACACATAAAAATAAACTCACACAATGACACATATCAAGGTGACAAACTCATGCAATGACACATATCAAGGTGACAAACCCATGCAATGACACATATCAAGGTGACAAACTCATACAATGACACATATGAAGATAATAAACTCTGTCATTAGAATAAGTTTTAAAATTTCCCTTTACCCCCCCCCCAAAAAAAAAATAATAATAAGTGAACCAGATGTAATTTTTAAATTTATTGCCAGTCTCTGTTGCAAACTACTGGCGAATACAAGATACATATTTCGCCCCCTTTTATTAGATTACGTTCGGGATACAATCATAGATATTGTGGTTTTACTAACTTTATCATAGACCAGACAATATCATTAAGGTAAAAAAAATCATTTTGATGACACTCTCAAATAACTATGGTGGATAAACTCAATCTGTGGTGGACAAACTCAATCTGTGGTGGACAAACTCAATCTGTGGTGGACACAGTTACTAGTTAGTGCCAGTGTTCGGCCACACTAGACAGTCTCGGTAGATACCCTCACGTGGCCCGATATTTTACCGATTTTAACCTTTGAACCTCGGTGGACACCTCGCTAGACCGTCTCGGTGGACTCCTCGCTGGACCGTCTCGGTGGACACCTCGCTAGACCGTCTCAGTGGACACCTTGCTGGACCGTCTCGGTGGACTCCTCGCTGGACCGTCTCGGTGGACTCCTCACTGGACCGTCTCGGTGGACACCTCGCTAGACTGTTTCGGTGGACACCTCGCTAGACTGTTTCGGTGGACACCTCGCTAGACTGTCTTGGTGGACACCTCACTAGATTGTCTAGGGGACACCCTGACTAGACAGTCTCGGTTTTGTTGAATAAATTGTTACATTGACAGATTGCCTGCTCTTTTATACAAGTCGATAGCGCTGCAGAATTTGGTTTTAGCAAATACATTGGAAGAGAAAAATATGTAGATGGGGGGGGGGGGGGGTATTGTTTTATTGAACGTACAAACACTACAACAGTTAAGCTGGTAATAGATTTTTTTTTTCTGGTTGTTGCTAGTAAACTCAGCATTTTAGCAAATTCCATATGTTAAAAAAACATCATTATTAATGTAAAACTATTTAATTTTTCAAGAAAACATAAAGTTAAGTTTTTAGATGTCTGGAAGAAGTTGCCTAAATGGTTTAATGTAATGTTACATAGCTGTTTGAATGTCATGTCATTACTGCTGTTGTGTCATTTAGTTTACCTAACTTCTTAAGTGTCATGCTACTGGCATCACCTAACTGTCATATTATTCCACAGTCATGTGACGATAGATAAATATCAATCAATGGCTGATCGATCTTTCATCTCAGAGCTGATCATCGATCACAGCAGCCTCTCGGACACAGGCGACTACATATGTCGCAGTAGTACTGATGACATTGCCAACCTGAGGGTCACTGTATTACATGGTAAGAACATCGTGTATTATTTATTCTATGGAGGAAATTGCGATTATTGATTTGTATTGAAACAATAAAAATATTTTAATATTCACTAACATCAAATTCGTGTATTTAGTTGTTAATTTTACAGTTGACATGAAAAAGTGACAAGAATGTGGGTATAAAATGCAAATGTAGCACCTGCCCAAAATCCACCTATTTTTTTTATGCGCGGAATCTTTTCTCCTAATCATATGTCTATTATAATAATAATTGGAAATGTCAAATTGAATCAGGGTAAACTACCGCGACGAGATTGTATATCTCTTTAGTTCATTGATCTCCCCTTCAACTCCGTAGACAAATCTAGATGAATACATACTTCATAAACTGATTTGTATATAGGCAAAAAAATCTAAAAGAGCTCACTATTTATGGAATGTATTTTCTCTTTAATTTCAGCGGAATCACCCAACAAAAGAAGAGGTAGGATCAATCAATGTTCTGGTGTCATTAGAACACACTTATACTAGTGGTGTTTTATATGTGATCTGGTGTCATTAGAAAACACTTATACAAGTGTTGTTTTATATGTGGTCTGGTGTCATTAGAACACACTTATACAAGTGTTGTTTTATATGTGTTCTGGTGTCATTAGAACACACTTATACAAGTGTTGTTTTATATGTGTTCTGGTGTCATTAGAACACACTTATACTAGTGTTGTTTTATAATATGTGTTCTGGTGTTATTAGAACACACTTATACAAGTGTTGTTTTATAGGTTTTCTGGTGTCATATGACACTTTTTATACAAGTAGTATGTTTATTTATCCTAAACACTGTCCTTGGATAATCTCAGTGGCGTCGCTGACATGCCTTAAGCCTTCCTGTGAAATTTTTGTGGGTCCTATTCGACGCCACTGGATCATTTTGGGTGTTTAAATTATCATGTTTTATGCAGGCTTGCGGAGCCGGAGCCGGAGCCGAGGAGCCGGGAGCCGCTACTTTTTGCTGGAGCTTGAGCCGAAAAAATCTGGCGGCTCCACGGCTCCCAAATGTTTTTTTTTTACAGCAGAATTTTTTTTTAGCTTTAAAATTACAAATTTGTTTGATTGTTTGCCTCCTACAATTTGTAATAGACTAAAAACAAAATGGTCGCTTTCTGTATTTAACAATTTTATTATAAACAGAATATCTGAAATAGAGCAGGTAAATTTATAAGGCTGTGGCTATTCGGACCCGGGTCCCAATAAAATTCGATTGTTATTCGGACCCGTGGCAAATATGCACTAAGCTTAGCTATATTTAAACTTTATTAGATGGAACCCGAAAAAATAATAATACAGAGTCCGCTTAGTGGAACCCTAGACACTGAGTAACGATTAAATCATACAATTAAAACAATTATTTAAAAAAATAAACAAAAAACAATAATAAATTTTATGTATAGCTAAGCTAAGTGCATATTTGCCACGGGTCCGAATAACAATCAGACTTTATTGGGACGGGGTCCAAATAAAAATCGTAGTTTATTGGTACCCGGGTCCAGGCCCGTAGACAGAGGGGGCTAAGGGGCTGACCCCCCCTTCCGTTCATGACCTGAGCCCCCCCCCCCCGTGCATGATTTGAGCTTTTTGACAAAATTTTAATAATAACGGCTATAAAACATCAATCATTTTGTTCAATTTTGTTTTAGGGGCCCGGACTGAGCTTGCCAATCCATTTTTGAAAATATTAATATCAACACGGGGGCCCGTGTAACCCCTGCCCAGGGACCCGAAATTTCTGTCGGTGGGCCTGTTCGCAACCTTGTAATGGTTTTATATATTGATATCTTCTGAGGACAACTAGCAACTTAAATAAGTTAATAAAATAATATTGACTTCTGACTTCACTTTTATACATATGTATAATAAAATAATAAAGTACAAACTCCGTGATTTCTGAGTGATGTTATTTAATTTGCAAATTTACTTTTTAGCAGAATTAATTTTATTTTGAATTGAATAATTGCGACTGGTCAATTTGTTGTTGATAGATCTGTTCTCTGTTTTCAATATTTTATAACAAATATCACACAAATAGCTTAGCTATATTCGTGCATCTTTGTCGTTCTTCCCGGGTTGTACGTTTAACCAACAGTATAATGATATAAATCAGGTATCTATTATGTAACAATTGTGTAGCAGAACAAGTGGTCAATATATTTATAGCAGGAATCAGAAATTGCTCAGCCTCAATAAATTTTTATCATTAAAACTCTTTACTATTTAAATTATTTTTAACAAAACTGCAACATGCCATGCATTATGGAAACGTAGTTAAAATTAAATATTTCTAATTAATCTTTAAACAATCGGTACTAAAATGCACCATTCCAGATATGGAACTGCAAAAAATTTCTTGGGGAGGGGACTCACTGAGGTCCCCTCCCAAAACCCCTCCTCTCCGTTCGCAAGCTTTCGGCGCTTCGCACCTCCATCTTCGCCCTCCCCCCGAACATTTCTTCTACCCCACCAGGGGCGGAATTATGGGCATGTCCCCCCCCCCCCGGTTATCGCAAGTTTAGGTAATACATCATTAAATTATCGAAATATTTTTTGTCCAAAGACCAATTTTCAACAATGAAAACAGTTTCGCCCCCCCCCACCCCGTCAAAGTTGTCTAGATCCGCCGCTGTACCCCAGAATCAGTTCTTCGGCCCCCCCCCCCCGCCGAAAAAAAATTCTCCCCCCCCCCCCCAATGCAATAATCCTGGCTACGGGCCTGCCCGGGTCCGAATAGTCACTTGGAATTTATCAATAATAAATATACATACTGAAGTCTTTAAAATATTTTAAATAATGTATCAATTTACTATTTGCTAATTTAATCATTGAAATAACTTTTTATTACGTATGAAAATGGCGACTAGTGAAACCTCGATCGAAAATAATGATACGTTTCTGGGTGCACTGAAATGGTTTGTTTTTAGTAAAACCGACAATGGACAATGCGTATATTTTTCAAGTTCTTGACTATGGGGGTGAACGAGGCAAAATTTGCATGGAACTTTTTATCAGCGGCATGTTAGCGTGGAGAAATTACAAAAATTTGTGTCTGGTGTGATATTATCATAATAGGGAGCCGGAGCCGGAGCTGTCAAATTTATGGGAGCCGGAGCCGAAAAAAATATGGCGGCTCCGCAAGCCTGGTTTTATGTGTCTTTAAACGGTTATTGTAGAGATTATTCTCCATACTATAATTTCTTTGCGAGTTCCTTTGGTTGAGAATATTCTCTTCCTTTTTTTTTTCAGGAACCAATCAAAGTGTGCACGAGTCGGAAAAGAGTGCCAGAAGCCACGAGAACGGCGCCGCTCACATTCATGCCAGTAAAATATCTCTCCTTCTGACATTGATAGTGTATGTGTGCACCGGTCAGAAGCCACCAGTGGGGCTCATATCGTGACATATTCAAAAAAAAAAAGAAAGAAAGAGACAACTATTGATGTAGTTTCTGTCAGTGTTAAATTATATAAGTATATTTATTTAGGCCTTGACTGAATTGCACACAACAATATCCACATCACTGGCTGCTAAAAATAAAACTCATCTGTTCTATCAGTTAGGTTAACGAACTGATGTACAATATATTTCTAAAGTTACACAAAACGATTTTTTTTTCAACTTACCCAATTTCTCTCACTGTCTATCTGGACGGATGGAGTGGACAATGAAGTGCTCGAACTGTGGCAGAGGGAGGAGAACTCCAGTGGTCTGTAATAGTCTTAAATCAGGATTCTCATCGGCTGGATCAAATCTCCTATATGACTTGACCCTCCCCCCCCCTTTCCCTCCACCCCCTGTTATCAATAACAGCATCAATAATTGGACAGAATAGTATAACTTAAATGTATCTATTTTGACCAAGTGATATCTAACTGTAAATCCTCATATCGTCGGTGGAGCATCCAGCTAATGTCAACACACTTTTATATTTAATAATTTATTACGCATTTCGTTTGTATGTATGATACATATATATGTATGTATATATCAAGAACGCGCCAAGTGAGCTGCGGGGTTATCGTTTATCGGCCGTATCGGCCTAGCAGGCAGTTTAGTCTGTCTAGTGGCAGAACAAACTTAACTAGAAGTATTTGCACTTTTAATTTTTACCCAGCCACAATAGTGGATAACAAGCTGTTACTTTTTTATTTGATATATCACGGTGACCAGATTTTTTTTTCTTGGGTATCCTGGGGCACTCTCTGAGCCACCCTGCCCTTTCCCCCCCACCCCCCCCCCACACACACACACACATACGCCAAAGGCAAAGATGTTCTTGAAAATTGACTGAAACCCGTTTTTTTTTTTTTTGTTAATAGCAAATTACAAATTCATTTATGTACATCGTGGCTGTTCTTTTGGATAGACAGCTGCATAGGAGCCCTTTTACATGATAAATACCTATTAATGTGATGCTAAGAGGACCTCGACAAGTTCTTTTGCTTAAGGTCTCCAATTACACGTAGTTCTTTGCCAAACATTTTCTGGGTCTGTGACGGGGGGAGAAAGACGGACGATTCAAAAACTGGGACTGGCACGTTTCCCTGGTAAACTGGGACGTCTGTTCACCGTCCCTTCTGCCTGCTGAAATAATTATTAAATTTTATTTGAGAAACTATATTTATATATTAGAAAAAAATATATAGATTACTAAATGATTAGAAAAAAAAATTATCTGTCCCATCTAATTATAATAATATTGATTGATGTTATACTGAGTATCGAACAGTTAATTCACGTCGATTAATTAGTAATCGATCATCGGTGCGTCCCACTAACTGTGTTTCTAGACTATCAAGTTAATGTATTTATTAGAGTATCGATTATATTCGGTCTATCATGACGTTTATTTTTTTCTGTGTATTTACTTTATTGTGTAAGTTGTTGTTTTTTTATCAAAAGATGTACAGTATTTTATAATATTATTGTAGGTCTGTGTATATAACTTTGGGTATTTACACACTCACACAAATTCCTTAACTTCCGGTACTGCTTTGTGCATCTTTAAAGTGATTCCAAAGGAAAATATGTATTCGTACTGACTCATATATTTAGAGCCTTTTTAGTCTTCTTATACTTCCGAGTAATCCCAGTGTTAGGCTGTTGTTGTTATATATCGAGACAGCTGTACAGTGTACTGTTATTTCTTTTTAAAGAAGATAGCAATGATAAGTATAATAAAAAAAAATATATTATGTGAGCTTTCACTTCGAGCTGTAACTGTCTGATACATAAATTAGGTATGCATTGTATATCCACAACTAAGTTTTCTTTGCGAGCTAAAAAAGACTTAAGTTAGTAAAATACTCGTTTGTTTTGGGATGTGATTTGGGGGGGTGGGGGTCAATTTTTGACTTACACAGATGGAAAAAAACGCAGCAAGCAACGACATTGTAAAATAGAAGAGCCACAATTGATAAAATGGTGAATAGAAGAGCCGCAACTGTTAAAATGGTGAATAGAAGAGCCGCAACTGTTAAAATGGTGAATAGAAGAGCCGCAACTGTTATAATGGTGAATAGAAGAGCCACAACTGTTAAAATGGTGACAACGTTTAGGTTTAATGGCGTAATTAGGAAGGGGTGTGGGAGGGTTGGTCCGCCCAGGGCAGCACTTGTTTGACCAGTAGCAAGCGGTTCCATGTGCACCATTTAATTATTTTTTGTCACAATATTTACAGCCTCCCCCCCCCCCCGGGAGCCACTAATGCTAGTTATGATACTGGTTCTATTTTGAACATAGGGTTAACAAATACAGAATTTAAATTATGAAAGCATGATCCATCTATGAGTTTGAAAAGTTGCCAAATGTTGCGTCGACCATAAATTAACTAAATGTATGGACACAATGTGACGTTTTATTAACAGGTCTGCAGAATGGATAGATTCAGTTTGAAGCGTTTAGGATAGCTGTCGGCTTACTTGTGTATTTTATTGGCTTCTTCATTGTAAGCCAATAAATTACCTTATTTTTTAGATTAACATGCCTAATATAGCAAAGTCTTTGGGAGAAGATTAATAGATAGAAAGTTGGATTGATAAATAATATGGTTGACAGAGAGAGAGAGAAATAAATGTTTGTAAAATATTTTGAAAAGAATATTAGCGCTGTTTTGCAATAGATTCAGAGGGGTGTTAATAGGGCCCCAAAAGACATAGTTATAGAGGGGATTAATAGGGCCCCAAACGACATAGTTATAGAGGGGATTAATAGGGCCCCAAACGACATAGTTATAGAGGGGATTAATAGGGCCCCAAACGGCATAGTTTGTTAGGGACCGTATGTGTTCTGGCTGCTGCCCTTCTAAATGTCAGCAAATAATGTTGTTGTCTGTAAAAAACGAAACAAATCATCGCTATAGTGAAACTGTAAGCAGCAATTAACTTACTAAGACATGTAAACTGTACACGTTTTTGTTTTTATGTATATGTTATCATTTTTTTAATATAACAATAGCATCACTTCTATTGTGTATAAACAATGCCAATGTTTTCATTACAATTCTTACCTCAGATTCAAAATATTCATTTGAATTGTTGTATTCATTCATGTCAAGAGCATCATTTTATTTCATCCTTTTATGCAGGACAGTATAAAACATAAACGAATTCCCCAATACAATATTTAAAGATTATTGGATGTGAAGGCTCAGCTGGGAAAATGCGAAATTTTTATTTACCGTTACATGCAATATTCGTCAGTACAGAAGTTTACAAATTTGGAGTAAGGGGCGATAATGATAGGATAAATCTGAGATATATTGTTGCAATGTTATATAGGATAATTAAGTAGATGAAATATTTTTAGTACTTTTATAATACATTTCAGTTTGATTGGTTTGATTGTCATACTTTTTTATGTCATTATGCCTCTGGATTCAAGATAGCACAAGTGCAATATTTTAAAATTGCCTAAGCCTACTATCTAAAACGTGAAATAAAAATTTTGTTAAGCTAGTCTATGTAGGCCTACACATGTATCTATGACTCAATCCACATGTGACAGAGTTATTGCTTTAGAATATATATCCATTTACATATAAATTCGTATGGATCAGCACTTTAATTATGGAAATTTCTAACTGAAATATAGCAAAAACACGATGTGACAATATGATTGGTCAATTTCATCAAACTAGTGACCTAATTATCCCACACTGCCTCAAACAAACAAAAAGTATACAATGTTCTCCAACTGAATACTATGAATTAAATTAACAAATCTGCTTCTTATGAAATAGTCATCTTTGAAGTAATATTTTTTTTAATGTTTAGACTTTAGACTGTCAATAATAAGTAGACTCAATTTTTTATCACATCCATTAGATTGTAAATAGATATATGATTTTCACATTTTAAACTTCAAACGGGTGTTTTCAGAAACATATAATTTAAAGGAATTAAAATATGTTTATTTATTTATTTATCTTGCAACTTTTTGCGTCATGCTTTAATTAAATAAAGACAACACGTGAATATTTCATTTTGAATCATCTGTCATGACACCATCCATGATACCATCCAGCACTCGTCAGCTAACCATAGGTTACATTATAATAATTTTTAGCGTGTCTTAGTCAATTTTTCGCACTAAATTTAGTTTGTTTTTTTTTAACTCCCTCATCAGTGTCTGTATCTTTTTTTTTTAATACCGGTATTTTGATAGAACATATAATGAAGGCTTGTACATTTTAAGAATAAAAATAACTACTATTACAATTGACCCTTTGTTCTCAATTAGTGATCTATGTTGAATGTCATATTTTTTGTAAAGGTTTGAAAATGCTCACACATAGCCACCTTGGCTGAAATATATAAAAGCGGTCAATCTTATTACTTGAGGACTTCCCTCTCTTTTTGAGCTACTGCTTCAGAAATGTGATAAATTATGTTGTACCTTCTGGTATCACTTGTAGAGCCTTTATTAGTGGGGTTCCCAGGAAAAGGTGCTTTAAGAGTCTTTAGGGTCTAGTATAGTATAGTATAGTATAGTATAGTATAGTATAGTATAGTATAGTATAGTATAGTATAGTATAGTATAGTATAGTATAGTATAGTATAGTATAGTATAGTATAGTATAGTATAGGGCCTTTAGTCTATTGTGTGGGTCTAGGTTAAGTAACTTTTGATGGCCTTATGGGAAAAAATGCAGTTTAGGCCGACATTTGCAAATGGGACCCCTAATCAGTGGCTCCGAGAGCCAACACGGCCCCAGGGCAGGACATCATTGCGGCCCCTTAATAAACCATAAGTCGTGAAAAAATTGACATGGTCGGGGCGGCCGGGCCCCCTTACAGATGCGGGCCCCCTGGCAATGACCACCTGCCCCCCTTCTCGGCGTGCCTGCCCCTAATTATCTATGACAACGTGGGCCCCTCTCATCCACAACTATTAAGTCACATAACCCATGGCCCCATGACGGATTCCTTGTAGTGGGTCTGACTGTCAGCAATGCAGACCTAAAAAAAATGTAAAGCTTACCTGTAGCGATTGTTTCAGAACTAGTACAAAATATGATAAGTAGCAAAGATTTTCAAGCAGGTTGTACCGGAACAATATTTAAAAAAAAACAGATTAAAATATAATTTTTATTAGGCTGCGGCATTCCATGCCTTCTTAAAATCAAACCCAACCTTCATTCAGAGCCGCACAGTACTTTGGTACAAGGGGGTGCAAAACACCCTTGTGCAGCCTCTAAAGGAGGGGGGGGGGAGAGAGCGGTAAAATATTGGTGACAGATTTCGGAGATGAAATATTGTTTGCTTAAAGAGTATAATAAGAAATTAAAACTGTGAAAAAAAATACAAGAAAAACTAATGGACATAACTAGACGTGAAAGTCAGATTCGTTAAGTGGATTTGGTTCAGAAATCGATATGCATTCAAGATTTTCTCGGACCACGAATAACTCTCTTCAGATTTAGGAATATTTCTTTACAATAAATTTGGTTGGAATGTACATAATTTTTAGTTGTTTGCTTTTTACTCACACTGCCATTAACTATGGGGCAGATCATATGTATGACCCCTGGGCTAGGCTATGTGTAAATACCTCAATGTCTGTCTCTACAATAAATTTTCACATTTGTCAACAAAATAAATAATAGTGAGGTATAGAATTAGACAATTTTAATTTCTCTACATACATCTACATTATAAATTACTAGCGTACACTGTTCTGTTAAGTAGCCTACAATTAAGTTTTTTTTATCTTTGCGGTTTTAACCGGATCATTATCATCCACAACTTCATCATGAAATCGGTGTCGCTGTCGTTTGCGTTGTGTACATTCTTTATTGTCCGTTTGTGAGAGCTCTTTTGCTATACCTTCGTACATTTCAAATTTATCGCGTGTATCATGAAAGTTAAGAACAAGACAGTCATACAAGTTGATGATGGTCAATTCCAGGCTCCTGTAGAGCTTTATTGGCAATATCAATTTATCGGAGCAAGTCTTTCCAAATCACACACATTAGTTGCTCATAGCCCTTGCAACATAAAGGGTTTTTTTTTCTTTCAGGCACTTTGTCAATCTTAACCATCTCTGCGGTGAAAGCGAAAAAAAACGTGTAGACCAACTGAACAATAGCAAAGTAGTTGACTGAAGATGAACAGCTCTGCACAGCAGATGAGCCTACAAAATTAAAGCTGTGGGCAGCGTATGACACCCACTCCGCTAATTTATTAATCTCTCTAAATCTAGCTTATACTCCCGAATAAATCCCACTCATATTACTCGCAGTGTCATAGGAATGCGATCTGCTATTGCCGATATCTATACCTTGAAGTCTGAAAGTACTCACCAACAGATCGAAAAGGTATTTACCATCGTGTTGTTCAATTGGAATAAACTGAAGAAAATGCTCTACAACAGTTCCACTTTTAAGAACAAAGCGAATAACAACTATCAGCTGATCCACATGACTGATGTCAGGAGTGGAATCGATACTGATTCCATAATATTTAGCATTCTTAAGAACAAGACAGTGTCAGCATCAATACTTTGGATCCCATTAACTCAATAAATTCATCACATATACTGGCAGAAAGATATACATTCCCGTTTCCGGGGTTTCCATGTCCCTCGGTGTTTTCCTTTAGAAAGAGATCAAATTCAGCTAAAAGGTCAATGCAACCAAGGTAATTTTTATTGTTAAACAGTTATGTAAATGGCTGTCACTGCGAAAAGGTAACCCTCTTTCAGCAAGAAATCTTATCAAGGCAACTATTCTCTTGAGAACATCAGTCCAGTATTTGCACATTTTTGCTTCTCCTTTAGCAGTTTTTCGTCAAAACCATCGATAAAGTGATTTGCAAAACCGGTGTTTAGGCCAGGAGTTTTAGCAACCTACCCAGAATAAATCCTTTACAATTGTTTAAATGCAGAATCTGACACATATATGTATATATGAAGATTAACTGGTATGAATGACACCCAATGAAACTCATTGGAATTTTTTCTACAGCATTGCAAAATTGCACGAATTACACGTAATTTTCCACTATTCACGGTTCTGTAAGTGTCAATAACCTTGGTAAATCTGAAGTAGGCCTAATCCACGTCAAACTGTCAGCAAACGTGCTTCAGATTATGTTATATAAGTATTTAAAATGAACGGTCAAATAAAGTGTAACCAATATGACCTGCTTCCAGTGGCGCAACCAGGAGGGGGGCAGGGAGGGGGCTTGAGCGCCCCCCCCCTCCCCGGCAAAATCATCAAATACATAATTTAAGTTATAAAGTTACAAATAAGACTGTCAAACTGTCTTTTTTCAACATGTGAACCCCCCCCCCCCCCCCAGCATTTTTGCTGGTTGCGCCACTGCCTGCTTCAATTAGTAGACCTACGTTTTAACCGTACTGACGAAGCATTAGCTTCATAAAAGTAACACATAAATTTGTATGTTTGTTGCATTATATAAAAACTACTTCATAAAACAAACCATAAATAAATAAATAATACAACACTCTGAACTGATGTGAGTAGCAGCCCCGTAGCGTGAAAATTCTACAGCAGGGGCCAGGCATTCTACAGCAGGGGCCAGGCATAAGCGGGGGGGCGGGTAATACATTTTACTAAGTAGAGCAAATAAACAGAGGGGGGCCAGACAAAATGCAGGGGGGCGGCCCCCTGCCCCCCGCACCCTACGGGCCTGGTGAGTAGTATGGCTTTCAGACTCCGGGTGGGGCAGGCATCAATCCGCTGGTGAAACGGCAGTTGCCATAATCACAGTGTTCACATGCTGGTGTACACCTCTTCCTCAAATGCCCAAGGTATGAAGAATTCCAAGCATTCATCATCAATTATTTCTTCATCTTTTACATCCAGCATCTCATTATCATGTAACTCTTCATCGTCAATCATTTCCACAACATTGACCAGCTCCTTGGCATTCAAACATGACTCTCCATTAGAATTTTTGAAGGCTGTTATGCATGACACACCATACTCAAAGCAGCGACACAAACGTGTCCCAGTTTCCTGGATCCGGAAGTACATTTGCAACAAACCACCTTCAGAACATCTGGTGGAGCCACATCTAATTCAGTGGCAATATGGATGTACTTTTCCCCATGAAGCTTCCATCCCCATTCTGTGTGATTCAGTATTGCTTTAACAACATCAAGATATGTTCCACCTTCCAGTCACTGAACAGCACGGAGTAAGTAACTGCCGTCTGCAACATGAATCGAACTGCTTGGTTTCAATGATGGTTCTACACCCTTGCAGATTTCTTTACCGAGCTGTGATTTATCAACTTTTGAACGGAGAAGTAGGAAGTGTTGACAGCTCATAGCTGAAATATTTCTCCATATCAGGTGATCTTTGCATTATGACCAGAAGCCTATTAAATATAACTGTGGGATCAACACCTGTCAAAGCTTTCTTGGAAGTTGATGAAGAAGCATTGTTTACTTGTGCTAATGTTCTTATTTGAGATTTTCTTTTAAGGACAACATCCTTGAAGTTCTTGCCGCTCATGTTCTGAACAATATCAGCGCCAACTTCTTCAGCATTGTCGCAGTTTATATTATCAGATTCAGATGCTGCAATACCTGATGGTATGCTGTGGAGTCTTGTGTCAGAAGTATCAAATTAATTATGTGACTTCAAGAATTTGAGAACTTTTGTGAGATCGTCATTATCTCTATTGATCCTGGACTACCCCTCTTCCGGATGCTGAACTGCATCATGGCAGTAGTCAATATCAGCAAACTGCGCTAAAGATGTCCTTACAGCTGCAGTCCTATGAATTGTGGAAGTCCATGTGGTGCGTACACTCTCAGTCACTCCTCTTCCACAAGTTATTACCTTTAATGGCCCGCATCATTGCCTGCTCTATGGTAAGGTCAACTGACAGTCCGGCCCACTGTTTAATACTACGCCGTCCAACATGTGATCCTGACATGAGCTGCTTGTGTAGATCTGGATGTGAGTTAGGTAAGCCCATCATCATCTCCAGGTAGAGACGAGCACACTTGGCATAATTGTTGTGACCAGATGCTGCGAAGAGATTCACCATTCTCCTGATACTGACAAGATGTAGCTGATAGTTGCCCATTCGTGCTGCCCGCAGCAGAAGCTTTAATGTGGGCAATGTAATACATATACAGAAGCCAAAGGTTTTTACTATATAAGCTATAGTAATAGTTATGTCATTTTCAGGGCCCCATTCTACACCTTATACGTAGCTATACGAGATAAAGGGCCCTAGGGGCCCCAAGAGTAGCTATCCCCCTAACATAAATATGGTTTAAATAATTTTCGTAATGTCTTTTAAGTGCTGGGCTTCAGTGTTTTTGAAGGTACCGTCTTATCTTTCAGTATTTTTTAATAATCTTGTAGTTGGCAGCTGCCTTTTTTTGTAAACAATTCAGGTCATCTCTTAACATGGCTGACAGTATTTTATATATAATATAGGGGACCTTTTTTACAAATTTATTTAATGCATTTAAACACAATTTAGGTATTCAAAACAAGGGTGTCATTAATCCTCGTTATGTTAACTAACTAGTTATTACCAAATAATTTCACAAAACGCTTGTAAGACATTAATTCTAGGTACGTAATGTAATATTTATTCAACTCCTGGCCTAGTTGTAGTCAAACAGCTTGCACACATAACAAAACATTTTACCTGTTAAATGAGAATAAAGAAGCCAGTCTCGCGTGACAATTTCACCATTTGTTAACGTTCAAGTAATATATTTTTGGCGTGCATATCTGATCTTGTCACCTAATTGTCTACCCTTTAATGTAAAATCTTACTCCAAATTTTGTGAAGGAAGATGTTCAGCATAATAAATTCTTAGATGTGCAGTTATCTCCCAATCGGCTGGATCACTTGAATAACTGTATTCTTTGTCATGCAGCTCATGCTTCAAAACAGCTTCAAACTGACCCTAATATACAGTCTGAGTCTGTAGGCAAATCAAACACAACAACTTCAACATGACCAATAACAGAATTTGCAGATACCTTTTCCCCGATTTTTTTTCAATGCTTTCTCTTTCTCCTCCTTTTTCTTCCGCTTCTCAAATCCACTCTCGTGTTTCCTCTTGTATCCATAAGACATGGTTATTTACGTCATCACTGCATAGAATCTGTAGAGAATAATTAACAATGCGGAAAGTTTATTTAGATTTCAAATCGCAAAGAAGTGCGAGTGCATTCTTGAAAAATATTAAAAATGAACTCGGGGAGAGCCTACGACTTTGAAAGTGACTAGGGCCTAAAATGACCTTAAAAGGACCTGGCGCCAACAATGTCATTCACATAGAAGATAAACAATATGATTTGTTTACCAAATTTAAACACACGCAAAATCATAAACTAGAACATAAATAAAAAATGTTGGCGAAACTTTTAAATTCCCGATCAATAAAATAAATTGATGTGGTCTTAAATATGAATATGGCGTATTTTATATAACTTTTATTATTCAGTGTACTAGTATATAAAAATTAACTCCCTTGGAACTATTTTTAGTCATTTCAATTTTGAAAAATGAACAATTTAAATTTTAAAATGTGTTCAATTAGCCTTGTTAGAATAGATGGCGCTGTATATCATTTAATCTCATTTCCGGCATTAGATTTTGATGAGAATCACATGGGAGTCACTTCCGGTGTACAAGAGATTTCTAGCAATAGTAATTGTATAGAGGAGAAGGCAACTTTTTAAACAGTTTATTTCATAAAATGGTCTCTTTTTTAGGTAAGAATACGTTTTATTTTCTATAACTAGATACACAATAACTAAATTAATGTATAGTTTTCTAAAATTGTCTTGAAAATTCCTAAATATCCAAATAAATGCATGGCGTAAAATAACATGGTCATGGGCATGGCAAGTTTGTTTGTAATGTGTACGCAACGTTCTGCTGTGTGATTGTAAAAAAAAAAAATTCACGAAATGGCCCATTATTCAAACAAAAATATAATTATAATAGTTTTTTTTAAAGTGACATGCCACAGTGATAAGTTCTGACATTAATACAAGTTAAATTAGCATAATTATTTATCCGTCATGTTCGCCATGACACTATGACTCAGTATAGGGCTGTATTTTAGGCCAAGCCAAGGCTAAGAACGTGAACGTCGTTTCATGTGGTTATAACTTAAATGTCATGATATTTATAAAAAAAAGCTATGATATAGTAGTTTAAATTAGCTAAATTATTGTTGCATCATTTAATACTGCAGTCATCATAACTTATAAGGTCATTTAGTAAATAGTAATAAGGATCATAAGGCTGAGCACTAAGTCTAAGTGTTAAAGCAAGGCTTAACTTAAACCTAAGCATAAATAATAAAAGCTGTGAAAATTATTTTTTTTTTATCAATAGTTAAACTTTTTTGTTAGAAAAATGTATTTATTATTATAAATAAATGATTATTTTATTGCTGAGAAAAAGCTTTTTTTGCTACATGGAGAAAAAAGATAATTATTTTTACAATGCATTAAGAAAAAAATAAAATTGGTACAAATACTCTTTATTTGATCAATGAACAATTCTTTTTCTATTTTACTTAGGCATCTTAGGAACACAAACTAATGCCTTGACTGAAGTGTGCAAAATCTGAACATGCAGAGTGTATAAGGAAGCCTGCAGTGGAACCTCCAAGGCCAGAGAAAAATCGACAGCCCAAAGACCACTTGGAGGTCTTGCGAGCAGGAGATGAAAAGCGGCAAACAGACATGGAGGGAATTGAAAAGGCCCCCCAAAACAGAGTGCTCTAGAGAGGTAAGAAGGAATATGGAGCGACCTTCTAAATCCGACCCGTGGTGGAGGCTTCGGAGAGACGAACAGGCACTGATAGCCCAGTTCCGTACTGGGCATTGTCCGATAGGCGCCTACTTTGGGAGTATGAGACCTGAACACGACTCACGTTGTCGACATTGCGGTGAGGACGAGGAAACGGTAGATCACTTGCTAAATGAGTGTCCACGTCTGGAGGCTTTCAGACTGGACGAGTCGGGAAACTCGCTGGCCATCGGGCTCTATGGCAGTCTCCAGATGTTGAGAGACACAGCTTGTTTCATTTCACGAGCCCTAAGGGACCCAGTCTCGGTTCATTAAACATAAGAGAGTTCAAAGAGAGAGTGGTTGCAGAGGTCCTTTGCTTCGCAAGAAGTTCAAGTAAGTCAAGATTGTATAAATGGGGATGGGTGGTAGAGTGGTGTAGAATGCTTGACTGTTGACCAGAGGGTCCCGGGTTCAAATCTCACTGAGACCCTTTGGATTTTCAGGTGAAAGTCCCCAAGTCCACCTAGCTTTATATTGGTACCTGACTTTAAGTTGGGGGAGTAAAGGCGGCTGGGCATTGTGCTAACCACACAATCCCTTTATATGCCAAGGTTGCTGAAACACTTCATCTGCCCCAATGAGCCCTTAGGGGCTTAAGGGAACTTCACGATTGTATAAAGCTGATTTAGTTGACATGTCATAGGGATTAGCTCAGTGTGTTGGAACTAGAAGGTATCTAACTTGTGTTTGTCATTAATTATGTACCAGTACATGAAAGTTAACTAATTATGCATTGTAATAAAATTTGTTAGAAACAGAAAATTACATTGGTCTCTGTATACAGATAAATAATTTAATTTAAAATAATATTAGCTAAATTAAAAGCTATAGAACCATATTTACAGGCAATTTGTTTTTGCTTGGATTGCCAATAGTCAGAATTATAAACCTTTAGTATAAAATCATAAATGTGCTAATATTTACTAAAACTAATTCACGTTGATTACATTCTTTTTTCTAGACATACTTTGTTACTGGTGCAAAGCTCAAAAGCTTCATTTCTGCCAAATGACTGTGGTGTCAAGAAGGATCAGCCTTTACGATTCAATGTCTTTAAGTTTTTTTTATTTCGGAGTGGGCAAATGCCCCAATGCCACCCCCTAGTTGCGTTACTGGAGCAAAGTTCACCCAGCTTTATCTAAGCATCTGACATATTTTGTGGAAGCAAAGCCATCAGGGGATTGTAATAACAAGACTGAAACTGATGAAATGAGCCCGTGTTTTTTTTTTTTTTTTTTTTACATTGATATTTTTATAAAGAACTTTTTTTTTCTCTTTCTAGATAAGTCATCATTTTGTCTTCCTGGTATGCATTTTAAAGAAAGTTTCAAAAGTCCAAGAATTCCATTCATTTGTTATGTCCATCAAAGATTGAGATTTTCTTAATGGATTTGTTAAGAATTGATTATGTGTAGTATGTTAACAAGATAATTGCTAATAAATATCTAATAGCTGTAATATGTGAAGTGTTTTTTTTTTTTACTGTTGTGACTAAATTTGTATTATTTATTAGACACACAGTGTTTTACAGTTATGTTTACACAAATAAAACATTTGCAAATGCACACACCAAACTTATTCATCAAGTGCACAATAAGAGACAATTCTTTTTCTATATTGTTAAAGCTTTATTTTAATTAATTAATATTTACTGAATGTAATGCTAATTCAACTTTATAATCAGGCAGGATGTCTATCCTATACTTGTGAAATACTGTCATTTGGCTGGCTTTTGCACATTTCAATCAACACTTTAAGACCAGAGTTGTGGCTATACTTCAACTTTTGAAGACCTATTAAATAAAAAAAATTGAGACCCCCCTAAAGATGGGTGCATTAAAACAGGCATCACTTTTTAATTACTCAGTAAATTACTGAAAAAAAAATATCATTTAAGCCATATAATATAAAATACAAATACTATAAATAATTATGTAAAAATAATAAAATCAAATTAATAATATGTGCTATACAATATCCTCGATAGTGATTTTTACCTCAATCAGAAAGTATTTACTGTCACAAACAGTTGTCACAGCTTTGGGATTTGGTAACTTTGTCTTAACCATTCTTTGAACTAAAAAATAAAACATATTTGAAACATAACACAATATACAAATAAATAAAAATTTCAAAAGTTGAGATAATTATTTTCTTAGCTTTAGCCCCTTCCATATCTATCATTTAATTAGAATGTTAGACTAATACAATACTATCAATTATTATTCATATATGAAGTGGCTCAAAAATGTTACTTCATACCTTGATCAGACTAATCCATGTTTAAAATCTCATTACTGTTAGTCTCTGGCGCGATGACTCAGTCAAAGGCTGGACTTATTTCAATCATTTGCATCTATCTGCTTGGACGGCTTGGCTATCGATCGGCATGAATCATTGAATGTATTGCCAATGGAATGGTATGACTTTGTTCTTTCGCCTTGGCTAGAAATCAATCTTCAACAAACCTACTATTGGTTAATGTTTGCTACATATATATGGGTGTTATATTACACTGTATTGTGTCTTTTCCGACTAAATGTTAGTAGAGTACACGTCTCTCGGTATGTATCCATGTTACTATTACGATTTACGGTATGTTATACTTATTGTTCCGATCTTGTTGATTTGGTTTCGGAGACGAAAATCGTTTCATACCATCAATATCAAACAGTTAAGCTACCAGATATACATGTCCTACAGGAGCAATGTGCCTTTTTCACTAGAAAAATCAAATTTCTGTAATAAAACAACGATCAAATGTCATCCAACTCTATATAAGTTATTGAGAAAAAATGTATGTTTGTACGCCCGAGGTGTGCGCATCGAGTTGTGCAGTCTAAACAAATCTATTTTTAGTAATCTTTTGTTTTTCTACCAAGGCTAATATGTTATAAGATGTTAAACGTCTCAACCGTTCATTGTAAATTTAGCTTTCTGATACGATCTAGCTAAACAGGACAGGCCTTACGAATAACGAGCCCAATTTAAAGAATGCTTGCGAGGTCTCTCTTTTAATTTTTTTACAATAACAACTATTACTCTTTATTAGATCATGTAAATTACTGGACTCCTGCCAGGCCCGTGGGGCATTCTTTAATAATATTTAAAATGAAGTCTGGGAAGCGCTATGACTTTGAAAGTGCCTACAATGACCTTGAAACGGCCCTGTAACCTGTAAGAAAATGATGGATTTACATGGTGGGCGTTGACGAGCGTTATGACAGTCACTGATAGAATTTCGAAAAGAAACCTGCAATTCGTCCATGAATATATTATGTGGCTTAGGGAAAGACAACATCCAGCATTTCTTGTTAGAATTATAAATGGAGTTGTAAAAAAGATGCTTAGTCCAGAACATTTTGATGTGACATATTTGTCATTAACCCCATTTTTATTATTATTTTGCTTTCATCAGTCACAATATGACGAATTCAAGTTTTTATGAGCCGGCTATTTATAATACACTTGGGAGTCCCCACACCTAAACCTGGGGCCCATATATATTTGTTTAAGTGGCCATCAAAATTGACAACTTACATTTTCTTTTATGCAAGGGACTTAACTTGCCTTATCCTGATCAAATTTTCACTGTCTCTAGAAATCATCTAATATGAGAACAATTTACTTTTTAAGTTCAATACAAGTTCAAACTAAGCAATGAAATCTATATTTGAATCTTTTTATAAAGTGGTATATGGGTACATAACTGCTATGTGTAAAGAAAAAAGTTCCCATACTTAATCTTTTCTTGAAGAGGGATGGCCATCTATACTGAAAGTGCTAGGGCAGTTAGAGTACTGTAGCATGCTAACAGCATTAACAAATTTCTACAATTATATACATCACTACAGATGTAGTGCATAAAATACTGGTACATATAGCGAGGCTTTTAAATATTTGTATTATTTTAGATATAGAGACATTAAAACATCCACCTGTATATAGGGTCCCTAAGTCATTAGTATCAAATGGATTGTCATTTGCAGTATTCATAAACTAGCAAGAGAACATGGTTAAGTTATATCTATTAATGCTGTATAATATATATCATGCAGTGCCAACTATTAGATTCCGAAATTAAGCCTTACTCTATTTGATAACTGGTGCCAAATAAATGAGATTTCTCTGTATGTGGAAATAAAATGAAAAACTGGTTTTCAACTTTTATTCTCAAAATAATAAATTTTAATCCTAGTCTCTTTGCATCATCTTCTGGCGCTGTAACTTCTTTTTAGAAACCTTTTTCTTCTTGGGCTCTTCTTCACCAGCTGTTGGTCTGGCAACAACTGTTTCTTTCTCAGCCAAGACTATTTCAATATGGCATGGACTGCTCATGTATGCTATAAAGATTTAAAAAATAGACATTAACATATGAGACTTAAATTCTGTATGACCAAATTGATCAAACATATAACAAAGAGACAAGATAGATTCAATTAGATAACTATAAAAGCCATTATAATGCACATTACAGGTCACTTTCATTTTGTTTTCAGTACTGGCCCCAGATTATGAATAAATCAGTATCTAACTTTAGGACACAGTACATATGATTTTTGTTATATCCTCTTTTTTCTATGCATTAAATTGACGTAAAAAACTGCTTCACTAACCCAATGGCCCATTTTAGCGGCAGCTAATGAAAAATAGCACAAATATTATCAGTAGAGCATGTGAATGTTTTTTATGCCTGTATCTTCCATATATTTTTTTTTTAAACAATGACAATGGAAACAGGACTTCTAAGGTGTTTCAAAAAATGTCTTTTTACAAGCAAATAACCTCAAGATTAATTAATACATTATCAACATTCTTTAAACATGTATTAAAAGTTTTTTAAATATAACATACATTTGATGCATAATAAATCTGAAAAGTGGGACGGATGGCCGAGTGGTGTAGATACTCGACTGTCGACCTGAGAGTCCTGGGTTCGATCCTCCATGGAATTTTTCCAGGTGAAATTTGGTACAAAGTCGTCCCACAAGTCAACCCAGCTTTAAATGGGTACCTGACTTAAGTTGGGGAAGTAAAGGCGGCTGGGCGTTGTGCTAACCACACAATCCCTTCATATGCTGAGGTTATAGAAACAGATGAATTCTACACTTCATCTGCCCCGAAGGCCCGTTAGGGCTAAGAAGGAAACTTTACATTTTTTTTAAATCTGAAAATTCAATTTGGACTTCATACAAGCTTAAGAATTAGGAGAAAAAATTATTGAGAATGTGGTGTTAATGGTTAATTCATCAAAGTCCAAGTTGAAAAAGTGGCACAAGTTACAAATTATCCGGAATTAAATGGGGTGCTGTACTATTTTACAAATAAAATGAATTGATGTGTGGAAAAAAAAACAGATTTGTGAATTTTTGCTGTTGAAATACAATCCACCACCTTTGAAAAAAAATGTCTGATAGTACTACATGTACTTGTACTAATCATATAAGATGTATTCTTTCTATTCAAAACTAATAGACTACATTTTTTCAACCATTTAACTCATACTTCCCAAAGCCTTTAAAAAATTGTAAAGGAAATAAGACTCAAATGTTAGATCATAGTAAATTTCCTCTGAAACGTGGATAAAAAATGTAATAAGCTCCCTTTGCATCACTTAGTAACATGGCTAGCTAGATAAGAAAGCATAACTTAGATGTAAATGATAACTTACGATTAATTCGTCCATGGGCTCTGTATGTTCTCCTCCTCATCTTTGGAGCTGCATTAACTTGAATGTGCTCAACAACAAGATGTTCAGTATCCAATCCCTAAATTTTACAAATTTGTTAGATCTCATCATAGGTAAGAATGTTAAGATATTTAAGCAGTTTCACCTTTAACAGTATGATCAAGAAAAACTAAGTTTCAATAGTAAGTACATGTATTGTCTAGTTTCACAACGCCCACTTCCAGTAAATGATTTTTTTTTAAACATTCCTTAACACAGTCAACACTTTGGTTTTACATAAGTAATGACCCCTTTCCATGTGATTTACAGCATGGAATATCACTCAAACTGAAATTGTAATTACATTTTTTCTCTGCTGAAGCTCTCTATGGCTTAAAAAATTTGTTTCCCTAAAGTGAAAACTCTCCATACCCTTCCCACCCATTATATGTCAAAATGTAACAGCGGTTGAAAATATTGACAAAAGCGGTTGACAATATTGACAAAAAGCTTTATTTTTTCTCAAATCTGATGTAATTTATTAGTGACAATTTTTAACATAAGAGATGGGACCAAAAAAAATGTGTGAAACATTAAGCTCAAACTTAAGAGGTATGGGATGGATGGCCGAGTGGTGTAGATACTCGACTGTCAACCTTGGTGAGACCCATGGAATTTTTCCAGGTGAAATTTGGTGCAAAGTCATCCCACAAGTCCACCCAGCTTTAAATGGGTACCTGACATTAGTTGAGAAAGTAAAGGCAGCTGGGCGTTGTGCTAACCACACAATCCCTTCATATGCCGAGGTTATAGAAACAGATGAATTCTACACTTCATCTGCCCCGATGGCCTTTAGGGCTAAGGGAACTTTTTTTCAAGAGGTATGCAACATTATTTTTTAATCATCAATGTTTTTAAAAGGCTACATAAATTTGAGTTCAATTGTTTGTTTTCTTAAGGGCAGTTACCTTAAATTCAGCATTACTTTCTGCATTCTTTAAAAGCTGAAGCAAAAATTCTGCACTTTTCTTTGGCCATCTTCCTTGAACAGCTCTCCACTGTTTAGACTGATAAAAAAAATTGCATATATTAGCATTATACAAGCAACAATAATAGAGAATAGTCTTTAAAATTATTATAAATAACGTTAAACATGTTTTATGAAAAAGTATAAGTGTTAGATTTGCCCTAAAAGAAAATTTCAAGCCATGACAAATATTAACAGGAAAAATTTATAGCAAGTTATTAAGAGAAAAAAAAATTCAAGTCAATCGATACCTGCAATTCAAATGTATTAAAATTTGAACAGCTCTTTTTCAGAGTTACAAGTTTTTACTCAGCTGCGCGTGAAAACATGAATCACTAATAAAGGTCAAAAATAAACATGCATTTCAAATAAAATAATCAGAGCTAACCTGAGCACAACGTCCTACTCCACCATTGAAACGTCTAAAGGGTACACATTCTTTATGACCAATCACATTCTTCAAAAAGCGATTAGCCCGTTTCAAATGCATATGCTTTATTGCCTGTGCTGTTTCACGTGTGTTCTGTAAAAATACAATACAAATAGTTTAAATAAGCTTAAATAATATGAAAGGGGTGAATTATAGATACTATAGTTATGTTCCCAAATTAAGAATTTAAATTATCTGATAAATATATATCTATGATTAACTCAGAAAAAAAAGTAAAAAAAAATAAAGATTTCAGCTATGATTCAAAAATATAGTAATAATAAAAAATCTGCATTTCTACAAAATTAAGTTATTGCAATATTTATGTTGGCCACTTACTCAAAACAAATGAAAAATAAAAAGAAATCTAATACTCAAATTTAAGTTAAGGTTTTCATGTGTTATTGGGGGACAATGAAGAGCACACTGGTGCCAACCACTGGTCTCACGCTCAGCTTAACTTATAGAGTGCTATGTTCCTCAGTACCACCTGTCACTTCCTAGTCATATATCACCTGCTATCGCTATTATTTAATCATGTAATAGTAAATATAGTAAATAAATGAGTTTTGCTACTTTTAAATCTTAGTATTTATCTAAGAACTGGTTATCATTATAAAAAATAGACACATTGCAAAGTACTCCTATACATCTAAAAGCCACTATAAAGCTTAACAACTTAGTAATCACACAAAGCATTCAAGCAGGAAAGGTGTCAATATATGCTCCTAACAACAATGTGAAATATTTCATCTAATGGTTTGATATGTTGGTAATGACCTGTGCCAAAAATAGTTTGTAACCAGCTTAAGTGTTCATAAACTTAAGATTTCACTGCAGCATGTTGGCATTAATAGTGGCAAAGAGATTTCTTCTGAAATAAAATACATACCTTAAAATGAACACGGAGGTAAGACCCACGGGCCTTGGCCGCTGAAAAAAGAAACCATTAAAGTAAGGACACAATGATAAGAAGTGATTCAACTCTAAACAACAAAATAGTAATAATAACGCACTTGCTACAGCACCAGCAAGTCAGAACTCGTATTATTTTTGTCCAAGTACCAGCCATAGATATTGCTCCACACCCTAACCCTTTCCCTAATCCTAACCCTATATTTAAATATTTTAAAAAATAATTTTTTAAAATTGCAACTTTTGATGATTATAGGTCAGTAACTTTCATACGCTAACTTGCTGGTGCCGTAGTCGGTGCGTAATAATAATTATGTTGAGTAAAATATTTTTATCTTACACTTGGTTGGGTTCTCTGGCTCTTTTGCGTATCGGGTCATTGTCTACCTGAAAAATGTTTATAAAGTAAATTTTAAACCTACAAAATGGGTTTTTTTTTCATACTGTGTAATTTATTTAGTTCAATGATAAAAAAGCTTTGAAAACTAACATTTTTTACATTAAAATAAAATGTAATGTAATCAAACACTACATTAGTAATAAATTTTACAATCACAATAAAAATTATTTCATTCCTATGTAAACTCCCCAAATATTTGGAATTCTGATCTAAAGGCACACGGGTTGATTATCCAAATATCCACTCATAAGTTAATCACACTGAACATTTTCAAGCCTTGCATTTAAATGAATATTTTTACCTATCAGAAAAATTTTCTGTAAATGTTACTACCATGAAAATAATGTTAATAGAACTTTCATACAAAAAGGAACTATTTCAACTACGGCAACTAAATGAATAAATAGCATACAGAACAATTTTACTTAAGATCCTACTAAAAATACTTTGTGTTTACTTTTATAAATACGTTTAATCAGTGTAATTTTCTTTTTTTTTTAATTCACAGATAAATTGAGTTATAACTTAAAATAATTTTTCTAGCACTTGATCACAAAATCAGATTCATATAACACGATCTACACAAATAAGGGTTGATATGACGTAGATAAAACAAATAATTTAATACAGAAACACCATTACCTCTAAGGACAAACCGGAAAAGGAAGCACTTGCGGTATACACGATAAATTTTCAAAATGTTTGAAAAAGATTCGCAAAAAAATAAAATTATAAAATGTTAACATTATGAGAGGTGTATACAAATACATGCATGTAATAAATGAATGCAGTTAATGTTGGTTTTTTTTTTTGCTAGTTTTAATCATTTTTATTGTGAAAGTATATTAATATTTTATTTAATAACTGGGGTCCCAGATGAACTATGATAACAGGGCCGCATCTGGCATCTTTAGCCCATATGTTGCATTAAAAAATTTGAAAGCGACGAGTTCCCTCACCCTCTTAACAGGCTTGGGACGCCTGAGAAGTGCTCAGTTTGAGAGGGTACATGCACGCTGTATGTGTCTAGAAGTCACTAAAGTTAACTCTGAACAGACGCGGACGTAGATCATTTAATGCTCAGGGCGCTGAAAAAATATTGCCGCCCCCCCCCCCCAAAACAAAAAGAGAAAATCGAAAAATACCGATGCTTCCGTCCTTAAATCCGCCTCTGAATACACCTGCTATTCAAATAGTAAAATTGTTGAGTTTTTTTTTTATTATTATTATTAAGCTCACTGTCCACTTTTTGACCACCATAAGAGTGGCGAGGACAAAGTGTAACTGAAAGACAATGATATATAGGCCTACTATGGTGGGCAGATAGAGTTTCTTAGGAAGACAGACACATTCCATGAAGGAAATAATCGAAAAGTAATGTCGAAATAAACTAAAAGTATTGAAGAAGGTAAATACATATTAAATATAATACATTTCCGTGTAGATCTACACAACATTTTTGTTGAAACGTGTGGAATTGTAGCAGTTTAGCTATATATAAGGACAGCGTGTAAGTAAGAAGCCGAAATGAACTTGCGTAATGTATCATGCTAACTTGCCTCTGTGCTGCAAATTGCAAAGAAAAAATATTTGATCATTATTACAATGCTTCGTTATGGTTTTAATATTGAGAGAATTAATTACTGTTTAAACAAATAGTCCTAAGTTATTACCGTTGACGGAGAAAACGTTATTTGTGACGTAACGTATGAAATGTAGGTCATTTCTGCACATTAGGTATGTAGCATAAATTAGCAACCATATCTTTACGTAATAGTGTTTGGTTAGTGGGACGGATGGCCGAGTGGTGTAGATACTCGACTGCTGACCTGAGAGTCCTGGGTTCGATCCCAGGTGAAGCACTTGGAATTTTCCCAGGTGAAATTTGGTGCAAAGTCGTCCCATAAGTCCACCCAGCTTTAAATGGGTACCCGACTTTAAGTTGGGGAAGTAAAGGCGGCTGGGCGTTGTGCTAACCACACAATCCCTTCATATGCCGAGGTTATAGAAACAGATGAATTCTACACTTCATCTGCCCCGATGGCCCTTTTTTACTAATAGTGTTTGGTTAGGTTTGGTTGGTTGGTTTGTTTGGTTGATTGGGTTGGTTGGTTGATTAGGTTGGTTGGTTTGGTTGGCTAATTAGGTTGGTTGGTTTGATTGGTTGGTTCTGTTGGTTGGTTTGTTTAGCTGGTTTGGTTGGTTGGTTTGGTTGGTTGTTTGGTTTGGTTGGTTTAGCTAATTTGGTTGGTTAGCGTTGACGGGTAATACGTAATTTGTGATGTATGAAATGTGGGTCACTTCTGCACATAAGATAGGTGAAATAAATTAGCACCCATATCTTGACATAATGGTGTGTAAGAAATGTTTCAAGTTTCTCGTTTGAACTCCCGACTTACCGGGCAACGCCGGGTACACTGATAGTCTTCTATAATTTTAATATGAATCACAATCCTTCAATTAGGCCTAAACAAAAAAAATATTCATCAAATGTAAACCATCTTTACATATGTAAAGTCAAAATCATTTACTGAATAACTACACTGGATAAAAAATCATTTTAGTTTTCTTTAGTTCTATCCACTACTTCTATAGCTTAAACAAAAATCCTTTATAACCAGTAATTAATTTTCAAATAAATAATTATATTTAAATCTTTAGTAAAAACTATTTTTTTAAAGAAATAGCTACAACTTTAAGTAAAAAAGTAGCTAAACTTTTTTAACTTTAACCCAACTTTTTTTTTTTGCATAAGCGCATTTATTTTAGAAAATTGCTGAACATTAAAGTTCAATACCGCCGCTAGGAAATATTGTCTGAAAACTGCCCCACCTCCACCCCCATCTGATCACCACCAACTGTCTCTAATCAGTGCACTTCCTTGTGGCTGGCAAAATAAAAGTCCCTAACATTTGGCCACATTTGTTGAGGGGACAATAGGCAGTCACCTAGTTTGCATATCTATGCATGAATGGGCCCCGTATGAATATTCCTAAGGACACATCTCCTTAGTTAACAGACATGATCTCTAATATTGACAGAATTGTATATGATCTGTTAATAAAATAAAATATAAAGACCGAATTCCATCGAGGCTGTATTTTTTATTTTTTTTTTATTCACTCCTTTGACAAATTAGCACCCTCACCCCCCCCCTTTCTCCGTCGACTTAAAAGTAAAGGTTGGGGGGGAGGGGGTGAAATCTACTGGAAGAAACCTTCCTACGAGGGAATGGTTTCATTCATTAGTAAACATTATATAATGTAGTGTATGTGCCAGTGGCGTAGCTAGAGTAAACGTCACCCGGGGCGGTCCGTTCAAATGTCACCCCAGTGACCCTACATGACCCTATGCTGAATGGTTAAGTGTAGCTAAACTTTCATATATACTCTACCTCTAGGCTCTACTTTACTCTACTGACCGGTACGCTACTGCTTACATGTATGATCCAAGAAAAAATCCAATACCACAAAACAAATAGTTCAAATCCAAACATTTTTAAAACGCAACATTTCACTTTCAGAACATCCAAATACAAACTGCAAAACACAGAATGCACAGCCCAAAAGAATGTCTGAATGTCCTTCAACATTATAGTCCTAGAAGGAATGTCTTCTTGTTTTCATTGTGGCATACAGGTCAATGACATCGTCAAAATCTATTTGTCTTGTCAGCTCATGTTCAATGGACAGAACAGCCAAATACGACAATCTCGACTGGCTTATGGTTGACCGGAGGTAATTTTTTATAAGTTTCATTTTCGAGAAACTTCTTTCACACGATGCCACATAAACACATATTGTCAGAAAGAATCTTAGAGTCAGCGTAAGATATGGCAATGATTCAACAAATTCCCACTTGATGATAAACCGTAGGAATTGCAGTACAGTCCAGTGCTTGGTTTCCTCCAAGTTTATTTCGGTTGCTTGTAGGTGTCGCCTTAAACGTGGAATTTCTAGACAAAGGTCTTTTTCAGAAGACTGTATTTCTTCGTCGTTGGCACAAATAGTATGGTCTGGCTGAACTGAAGAAAGAGTCAGCAAAATGTCATTCAATGCCTTTCCTCTTGTATCTAACTACATATGAAAAGGTCCAGACACTCTAACATTGCTCTCTTGGTCTCCTGCTGCAATGACAATCCAGCATCTCTTGATTCCTCTCCTGGTAATCCTGTCTTTCTTATGATTCTCTTCTCTGTAGGGATATCAAGTTCTACACATTTCACAAATGCCTGCTGGATGGCATTGTCAACAACCTCGTACGCTGCACTTCCATAAAGACCTTGAGAGTTTGGTTGCAACCATGTCCACAGTAATACCTGGTGTTTGCATGTACTTCTGTGCTGAGTCAACTTCTTGTAAAACGTCACCCCAGAAAAACAAGAACGAAATAAAAGAAAAGTCGCATGTAAGTTGGCAACAGATTGTACGCAGCACCTCTTGCTCGACGCTTTCTTCGAAATCACACAGAGCTTCAATGGCTTCCACAAACTTGTTAAACTTCTGTATCACTGGCTTCACTGCATCAGCATGTACAGCGTCTCAAGACTTCCAAAAAACGTTACACAAGACGGATTGTTAGCAAACGAATGTTTGCCTCAAAGGAATAAGGTACAAAAATTGCCTTCGGATTGATGTCTTTGATCTTTTGTTGCACACCACCTTGGATTTCAGCCATGCTTGCTGCATTATCGTACTCCAGAAAGTAGATGCTCACTTATTATTAACGCGTTTTTTTTATTTTTCCCCCTTTCCCAACCCAGTTACATTTTTGATGACGTACCCCCTCTGTTACACAAGTTCCATCGTTTCTAAACCATGGCACCTGTCAATCAAGATTCCTAGCAGATGTTCAGGCACGCCGAGAGGGGGGGGTCATTGCCAGGGGGGCCCGCATCTGTAAGGGGGTCCGGCCGCCCCGACGACGTCAATTTTTTCACGACTCATTGTTTATTAAGGGACCCGCAATGATGTCCTGCCCTGGGGCCCTTGTTGTCTCCCGGCGCCCCTGCAGATATTCACTAATTGTATCATTCAAAAAATCACCCCGTAAAAGCTACAAGAGTTATTTAAACTAAATTACTATAGTGATTTTTTCTTACTTTTATTTCAGAAATTAAATAAAAAAGCGTGAGAAAAAAGCAGATTTGGGTAATCAAACATGAAGATTTAAAATAAGAGAGAAAAAAATCAATCTCGCTCCATCTAGAATATTTTAATTAAACGTACTTACTTATGTTTTTTACAACATTCGAATACACCCAATGTATTAAAAGAACACATAAATGTACAGTAATAAAATAAAACGTTTTATCGCTATGCTGAGCGCTCTAACAATTAAAACAAGACTACAAAAAAAGTATATACATCATGGGTCTAGGACTTATGGCTGCTGAGATCTAGGGTGATGACAGACAGACAAAATGGGGACAATATCGCATTTTTTCTCGAAAATGCGCTAAAAATCCTTTCAGTTGAGGCACCAGCAATTAAAAAGAGTTAACTTCCATTGTGTTATCGCTAAAATAACACAACGACTCGCGGGAAAAGGAAAGGTACGGGGGGGGGGGGGGGGCAGGAAGGGGGATGTTGGACGACAGGTGATGAGACTAAATAAACATTCTGACGTAAGCTGGGCGTGCTTGTCTACTGCAGTGCTGCCAACTGTCATATTTTATTGACAGTTCTAAATTATTTTGATCAATCTAAAATGCTATTTAGACAATAGATTAATAATTTTATTTTTTTTGTTCAGTCAGAAATATAATAAAATTATGTTCTTAATTGTTATATAATTCTGGATATTTAAAATCTGTTAGTAAATAATTATTTGCTGAGAAAGTTGGCAGTTAAAAATTAGTTACCGCCAAGTTACATGTGTGGTTTTCCCCCCTTGGTTCAGCCAATGAATAGCAAACGTATTTATACAAGTGTAACCCCGCATTCAGATCGGCAACATTTTTCGCTTATAGGTCTAATTATCATTTGACTCTATGAGAAGATGCAAAAACATTGTTCTTATTAGTATACAAATATATTCAAATTAAATATGGTCATGCAACTTAAATTGCTATAAATGCCACTTTTTTTTATTTGTTGGAGGTGACATAGTGTCACCCTTCATAGGCTGTCACCCAGGGCGGCCCGCCCCTCCCGCCCCCCCCTTAGCTACGCCACTGGTATGTGCCTATACAATATGGTGAGTAATGCACCGATCCAATTCAGTGTCTGAAAGTGAGATACTTGAGATACTTTATCTGCTGTAACCCCCCCCTCAACGCCCTTTCTTCTTCATTTGGCTCTACAGCCCATTTAGGGCCCTGGCCTGCCATACTTCTCTTCTCCACTTTTCCCGATCCATAGTCTTCTTTCTCCACTCTCTCACTCCTATGGCTTTAAGGTCTTTCTCCACTTCCTCTAACCATCTGCTTCTTGGTCTGCCCTTAGGCCTTTTCTCATTGGGTGTTGCCTTTTATATTGCCTTTGGACCTCTTGTTTTTTTCATTCTTTCTATGTGCCCTACCCACCTCAATCTATCCACCACCCCAGCCCATTTTAAAAATTTAATTTGCTTCTTTGTGATTTTTTAAAAACTTCACAAACATTTTTTTTTAATAAATACTATAGGCCTACTCAAGGCCGTCCCCGGGGGGGGGGGCTGATGTTATTGCTGATAGTAACTCATAAAAAATTGACAAATATTTGCCTTTAAAAACTTGGAACAGCCTCCCCCCCCCCCGAAAAAAAAATCCTGGGTACGGTACTGGGTCTACTCATTTCCTTTATTCGTTAGCGCAGGAAGGGTAGTGTGGTAGTGCGGCCGCACATGGCGCTGAAATATAGCTGGCGCCGTAATATTATTTTGAAAAAAAATTCAGCCCCCCCCCCCAGACCAGACATGGCAAACTGTGGTCAGCGGAGTAGGTACGGGACGTTATGCACTTCCCTTCGTTTTTATTCACATCAGTAAAGTTTTACTTTTATTTATAATAGCTCATATACAGGCACGCCGAGAGAGGGGGCAGGGGGGTCATTTCCAGGGAGCCCGCAACCGTAAGGGGGCCCGGCCGCCCCGACCATGTCAATTTTTTCACGACTTATTGTTTATTAAGGGGCCCGCAACGATGTCCTGCCCTGGGGCCCGTGTTTCCTCTCGGCGCCACTGCTCATATAAACTCTCCATTCATCTGCTTTTGGTCCGGCCCTTCTGTTCAAACATAGTCCGCGGTTGAACAAGTTTGCCTACTCTTGCACTGGACATTTTCAGTGGCTTTAAATTTATATCTGTAATTTGTCTTTATACATTTTACGCTTGCTCTGGCTAAATTAAAACACAATATTGCGTTAATCTCATTTGTACAGCGGAAAGGACAGGGAAAGGCCTGTTTGTTGAAATAAAAATAGGTAAGTGATGATCTGAAGCTGTCAAAATACAGAAGATAAGGTCAAGACAATGGGGCGAATATGGCTGGCCTATGCAATAGTGTACAAGCAAACAAATCAACAAATCAGCATTGTGCTAGGTGTGTATTTGAGATGCATACACACTGAATTTGTTTACAATGCTTCAGTAAAATAATAAAAAAAAAGACCGTCCAGTCAGCCCTTAGCGTGCGGGGAGGGGGGCGAACCCCCCTCCCCGGGTATTGTCTAATCCCTCTCTGCTTGTTTGCTCTACTTAGTAACGTTTTTTCCTGCCCCCCTCCCGCTATTGGCCTGGCCCCTGCTGTGAATTTTCACGCTATGGGCTGTGTCCAGTCAATTTTAAACTATTTTTCAATAAGTAGGCTACATATGCACCCTTAACATCGAAATGTCACAAATGCACTAGAGATGGACATCAAGAACGAGAAACTAGAGAGGGGCACCGAAACAGTGCCCACTCACGGGGCACTGCTATTGATAACTACGGCACTGCTTTAATTATATAATCTTTAAATTTATCAATGACACAGACTAAGATAATTTATAGTAGCCTAGCCCTAGTTGTAGTCTACACGGGCTACACACTATTTTGTTAATATGGTGTATATATGTATATAGAAATATATTTATGTTCTCTTAAAGAGAAACCCAAGGTCATATCTAGATATTCATTCAATTTATTAAGATTTGAATTAAGAATTAAGGAAATGCTAGTTACTTACACTAAAAAACAACAACACATCTTGTATTAAATTCTTATAAAATTATTTGACAGAAAAAAAACGAATGAATGATAGTATGCATTCTCATGAATATGTACAAGTTTAGCATAAGTTGTACTTCCTCAAATTATGGGATCCTAGATTTACTGGGTCGATGCAGAGATAATGTTTATCGCATGATTGAGCCAATTAAGGACAAATCTACGAATGCTATTCAATGATAATAATATTATGATTAACTGAATCCATGTTTATTTCACAATCAGTGTCTTAAGTGTAATACTATTTGTGATACAATTTTCTCCAGAATGCCGAAAGGCAAGAACAAGCTAAATCTAACTATTTCCGTGTCTGAACCACAGACTGACGGAAGCGAGTGAGTTAATAAGCTAAATATGTTCAGTTGAATACACACACATATATTTAAAGTAAAATATGTTTGTTTATTTAAAATATATAATGCAGATTTTGCCCGTGATGTGCTAATGAAAACCAAATTAATAATCTTTCCAGTGTATGCAGTTAAATCTAGTAAATAAAATAGTTCTATTTTGTCTGTAGACAATCAATGTCATAAATAATCTCAGTTGTCATTGAATTGTACAAACTATAAATTGGATTTGTCAGTTGTGTCGAATTCTTGTTCTAGTGTCACCAGTAAAAAGTTCCCTTCTTAGCCCTAATGGGCCATCGGGGCAAATGAAATGTAGAATTCATCTGTTTCTATAACCTCGGCATATGAAGGGATTGTGTGGTTAGCACGACGCCCAGCCGCTTTTACTTCCCCAACTTAAAGTTAGGTACCCATTTAAAGCTGGGTGGACTTGTGGGACGACTTTGCACCAAATTTCACCTGGAAAAATTCCATGGGCCTCATCGAGGATCGAACCCAGGACTCTCAGGTCGACAGTCGAGTATCTACATTACTCGGCCATCCGTCCCGATAGTGTCACCAGTATTTAACTATTATCTATTTATTTACATGTTTTTGTATGTCATTTTTTTATAAGTTGTGAAATCACAAACCTATTCATTTTAGTATTTGTAACAATTTGTTTACAAACTTTAAATTAGTCTCATTAAATTGTTATAAATAATACTTTTGAATTTTATAAAATAATAATGCCAATGGCCGCAATAATAACTGTTTTTTGTCTTCCCAGAACCCATAACACAAGATATTTAAGTAATAATTTTATTCTAATTTGGTGTTAGTGTAATTTACCGTAATACATGCTAAGGTTTTTAAACATTTTTATGTAATTCCACCAAATCTGACAAAAAGTATTGTCAATCATGCTGTCGTTACTATTGAAAATATATGATGATAGCACTCATGCCATACTCTTCTACTTAAATGTAAATATTTTATTTATAATCGTGCTCTATACTTATTACTAAAATTATTATTAATATTTATAAATATTATAGATAATGATTTTATTGCAAAAAAATGTTATTCATGTTTCAGTGAAAATAATAGGCCCAATATCTTAATAGTATTCAAACAAACCTCAAACTATTAACTTACTAATAGAGAACAGAACATTCATTGATGTTATAATATTTTATAGTTTTCAAAAGAAAAAAGTTTTGTCTCACATAAATCCTATAACTTTTTATTTTGGGGATGCATGTGCTAAAAATATATGTATAGATTGCTTTGTACCTAAAAATGGATAACAATGAGTTTAAATACTATAATTTGTGGCTTAAAAATGAATAAAGTTATAATATCTTAAAAAATAATATTTCAACACATTTTTAAAAAATGAAATATTTTTATGTATCAAAAAGCTATGATGTATTTAGCTTTATTTTAATTGCCCTTTTAATTCAATCAGGGAAGGGTACATGTACAGATGAAAAATAAGTTAAAAAACAAACATTATAATGGAGTGAAATATACTAAATTAAGTGTTGAAGTGTTCTGAAAAGAAATTGCTGTCAATTTGTTATTCAAGATTTATTTGTACTTTTTATATAAAAAAAAACTAAGTTTGAAACTATAGAAAATGAAGTCGTAAAAAAACAAGCTCAAGCCCTAAACTCAATGAATCAAGGCTCATGTGGCCACCATTAGTATGCACCATTGAACAGGAGGTTATTTTTTAAAATATATAATTTCATCAAAAATTTCATTTTCCATTTGGATGAAAGCAAATTATATAACATTTACACATGCTGTAGTTTTTTTTTTTTATAAATATACATTGTAAATTAACTTATAGCCCTTATTAGGTTCTTTTAAATTAGTAATTAATATTCTAATTATATCTAGTATTAAAATCAAAATGTATGTATTAATCAAAAGGAAAAATAAGGTTTATCATGATTACTGAAATTAGTAAATAATTAATATCTATTTTCACCAGTCGTCAGAATGGTGCACAAGCTAATTTGGAAGCCTTACAACAGAAATTACAAGAACTGGATATAGATGATCAGCAGAGAGAAAGATTAGAGGAATTTCTTTCACAAAAGCAAAAAATTGGAGAACTTTTAGAGGAAGATTTTGAGAAACGTGGAGAATTGGGAGCTGGCAATGGTGGTGTTGTTACTAAAGTCTCACACCGGCCATCAGGACTTATAATGGCCAGAAAGGTAAAGTTTATATGTTGTGAATAATCGTTTTTATTCCTCATCTCTTTGATTTTTATACTGTGAGGGCATATGGAATATTGTTATTTGTAGCTTCAGTGGTGGCTAGTCCTCAAGCTGCCCTTTTTACTTAATTTGAAATTAGAGATTACCTCTTGCCAGAACATTCCAATCATTCCGCTTAAGCGATTTGTGGTAAAATGCTGCTGATTTATATTCAGCTGTCACAGATAAATGGTCACATTAATTTAAAATTTTGAGTCTTCATTTTTCCTATTGCTTTCTTTGTGCTACCGGCACTGCTGTTGGTTTACCATGACACCTTTTTTCTGCTGATTAGACTCGCGATTCTACCTTTTTAGTGACTACACCCCAAAGGGTGCGAATGTATTCCGCCGGTATCCCTCAGAAGTAAGTTCTTCAGACTATTGGCTGCTTCTTCTTCTTTGTTCTCGATATATGATTATGGAGGATTTCAAACGACCAGGCCTATAGTTATGATGAACTGCACGGTGGCATCCAGGTCCGTCTCGCTCCCATAAAGTTTTTGATTGAAGGAGGTCATCTGTGGCCAGAACCTGTTGCGAGCTGTGTCATGTAAAGGGCATGTTTGAATAACATGTTCTGCATTCTCTGGAGACATCCCACATGGGCAGTCCTCACTGTTTCCAATGCCTAGCCTTCGGAACATGTGTTGTCTTAGTCTGTTGTGCCCAGTTCTGAGTCTGAAGATAATATTTTGAGCTTGTCTGGGAAGGGGTCGTTTTTGTCATGATCTGGGTGATTCCTCATCCATTCCTGCTGGATCCGTTCACCTATACAGCCCTTCATTTCTTCCGCATCCAGAGGGACATCCACCTGTATTTCTTTGCTGCCAGATCTTTCCAATTGGTCAGCAATCTCATTGCCGTCTACCTTGGTGTGTCCTGGTATCCATTGCAGAACTGTTTCCTTTGAGTTTTGGGTCAATTTATGTAGAGCTGTTCTGAGCTGGGTTAATTTAGTGTAGTGAGGATCCTGCAGAGACTGTATAATTTTTTTGGCATCTGTGAGTATGACTATGTTGCTGTTTGGTGAGTAGTTTGTGAGTATGTTGACGGCTTCTTCAATTGCTTCTTTTTCGGCTTTGAAAGAGTGTGAAGTTTTCCCAGTGGGCATACTATGTTTTATTATTTCTACATTTGGCCATTCTATATAGATTCCAGCACCTCCATTTTGGCAGTTTGTTTGCGAGGAACCATCTGTGAATGCTCTTATCCATAGAGAACTGGGGTAGAGTTTGTTTATTTCATTCATTGCTGTTGCAGAGAGAGTGTTAGTATCATATTTAGATTTTTTCTTTATTCCAGCTAGGGAGTCTCTCGTGGTTATTGGACGGAAGGAGTCCCAAGGGGGCAAGTCACTGTAAGGTTTTGCTTTCTTTAGGGAGACTGTATCCAGGTTGTATTTTTGTTTTAATTTTCTAGCTGCTGTAATGAAGTTTGATCTTTGCAATCTTTGAGTAGAGTTAGACTTTTGTACTCTCTTGTTAAGCGGGTGGTTTTCCAGTGTTACAATTTTTGTGTATTGAGAGAGTATTTTGTTGTCCCTTCTTTCTTCAGTAGTTTGTAGAGATGTTATACTTTCCATGGTTGTGATTGGCGTTGACCTCATACCTCCTGTCATAATTCGTAGCCCAATGTTTTGAACTTTGTCCAGTTTTTTAAACTTGTTTTGGCTGCTGTTCCCCAGGCAGTGGCTCCATACTCCAGGCTGGATCTTACGTAACTGGTGTAGTTTTTTTTTAGAACAGACATCTTCGCTCCCCAGTCTGTGCCAGCTAGTTTCTTCATTAGATTTATGCGTTTTATCCCTTTGGACTGAGTTATTTCTATTTGTTTAGACCATGTGAGTCTAGGGTCGAAGGTGACACCTAAGTAGACTGGGTTGTTGTTTATTTCAACTGGAGAATTTTTTAAGGTAAGCTTTATCTGTTTTTGCTTTGTTGAAAGTGTAAAGGTTGTGTATTGAGTTTTGTTTTCGTTGACTTTCATTCCCCAGCTCTCTGTCCATTTTTCTAGTTGTTTTAGTGAGTCTTGAAGTCTAAATTTAGATGTTCCAACGGATTCTTCAGTACTTATTAGGGCAAGGTCATCTGCATACATGCTGCATTTTACTTTTCTGGGCAAGGTTTCTTTTATGTCGTTTATATAAATCAGGAAGAGTGTGGGAGACAAAACCCCTCCCTGGGGAACGCCGTTTTTTAAGAGTTCAGTGTTGCTTCTGTATCCATGCAAGCGGACAGTGGCTTTTCGGTTCGACACATATTCTTTTATCCAGTTGAGCATCCTGTTGGAGATATTATTTTGTATTAATTTTAGAATTAGCCCTTCTTCCCACACTTTATCAAAAGCCTTTTCCAGGTCCACCCATACTATGGTTGTGTGTTTCTTTTCTTGGAATCCGTCTTCTATCTCTTGTGTGATGAAAGCTATTTGGTCTTCTGTAGATCTGTACCTTCTGAAACCTCCTTGTTCCTGGGTTAGTAGACTATTAGTTTCTAGAAACCAGGTTAGCCTTTTGTTAATAATTTTTTCTATTAATTTGCATACACAGCTTGTTAGGCTTATAGGTCGGTAGCTGTCTGCTTTGTTCGGGGGCTTCCCTTTTTTATGGATGGGTACCATGATAGCTTTTTTCCAGATGGTTGGAATTTTCCCCTTTGTCCAGCTGGTGTTGAATAGCTGTAATAGTTTCTTTTTGGTTTTTGGGCCTAAGTGGGTAAGCATGGCATTTGTGATTTTGTCTAGGCCTGGGGCCTGTTTTGGTTTCAGGGTTTTTAGGGCATCTTCAAGTTCTTTTTTCGTGAGCGATTTAATCATGCGCTCATGTCGGGGTGGTGGGTCAGATTGTTCATTTCTGAGGATCTCATCGTTGACGTCTTTGGACCGTTCTTTGCTGATATTTATTGATCCTGCGTTTTTGAAGTTGGTCATAAGTTCTTGAGCAGCTTCTTTGCCCGTCAATTCCTTATAGTCTGTTTCTAAAACAATTGGGGCTGCCCTGTTTTTCTCTTGGTTTAGGCACTTGGCTATGACCCAGAGCTTATGTCCTTCTTTGTCGTAGTTTAGGCCTTCTGTTTTCTCATGCCAGCTTTTTCTAATTGCCTTTAGGTATTCTTTTTGGTATGTTGCATTTGCTGCCTTGAGATGAATGTTGTTTTCAATGGTAGGCATGTTTTCTACTATGTTTCTGGCTTCGGCTGCATTATCATGGAGCTCTTGGAGGTGTTCAGACCAGTTAGGAATGTAGTTTTGCCTTGCTCCTTTTGGAATAGATTCTTTTGCTAATCTTAGTATCGCTTTGGACAGTGCAGAGTAGGATGAGTTGATTTTATTGGTTTTGCAATTGATTAGGGCAGAATAGTTGTCTGTGAGATTTTGGAAAAGGTCCCAGTTAGCTTTCTTGTAGTTCCATCTGGGGTACAGTGAGTTATTATATGGGCAGTGTTTTCTTTTGAAGGTGATTATTATTGGTCTGTGTGGGACGGGTGGCCGAGTGGTGTAGATACTCGACTGCCAACTTGAGAGTCATGGGTTCGATCCTCGGTGAGGCCCTTGAAATTTTTCCAGGTGAAATTTGGTGCTAAGTCGTCCCATAAGTCCACCCAGCTTTAAATGGGTACCTGACTTTAAGTTGGGGAAGTAAAGGCGGCTGGGCGTTGTGCTAACCACACAATCCCTTCATATGCCGAGGTTATAGAAACATATGAATTCTACACTTCATCTGCCCCGATGGCCCGCTAGGGTTAAGGGAACTTTACTTTTTTTTTATTATTGGTCTGTGGTCACTTGTTGCCAGTTGATCCATAACTTGTCTCTTGCTGCCTTTAGAGATGTTATTTGTGGCGAAGGCAATGTCTGGGGTAGTTGACGTTAGCCAAGTTCTGGAATAAAAGGATGGCTTGTCATCTGGTTTATTTAGTAAGGTCAGCCTATTTTCTCCTTGCCATTCTTCGATTTCTTCTCCTCTGGCATTTAGGTCTGGGTACCCCCAGCTCTGTGAGTGACTATTCATATCACCCACAACAATGCTTTCTTCACCATAAGGGAGTTGTATCCGGTCTAGTTCCAATTTCTTGTCGGGTGGACAGTAGCAATTGAATAGGCTTATATTTCCTTCTGGGAGTAGAAGCTTAGTGCCCAAGAATTCTGTGTCACTAGAGGGAGGTATGTTGATATCTGTAGTGGGGATATCATTCTTAACTAGAGTAATCACTCCTCCTTTTGGTCGGTTGTCTCTATCTTGTCTATAACAGGTGTATCTTATAGAAAAGCGTATGTTGCTATTTAGGTGGGATTCTTGAATGCAGGCAATATCTACTTTTTGTTGATAGAGGAATACTTTTAGGGCCTCCTTTTTTTTTTTGTATTCTTTCTGCGTTCCATTGGAGGATTGTCAGCATGTGTTTATCTTGTTTGGAGTCAGTAGAGTTTGCTTCCTTTCCTCTGCTCCTGACTCTACAGGCAGAGGAGGAAGAACCACCAGCTCGCTTGGGTGGGCTCCTTCGAGGTGGAGAGCTCGGCCCCCTACCTGCGCGGCGGGATTCCACAGGCAGGACGCCATATCTATTTTGCGGGTTTTTTTCCTCCATATTCGTCGAGGTTGCGTGGCTGTATGTTTTGCGCCATTAAGGCCTACTGCCTCCATCTTCAGCCTGCTGTTTTTCTGGATTTGCTTCCATAGCCTTTGGTCAGCCAAGACCATCTGCAAGGCAGCAGTTGATTTAATTTCGGAGTTTTCTCTCCTAGATGTCTGCTATCCTTAGCTAACGGCCTCATCTGACCGGGTTTAGAGTTTGAGCGCTCTATGTTCACTTTTTGCTATCATTTCTTAGGGTTTTTGAGGCATTTTTTATAAGGGTATCCTTACCACGGGACACCTCACCTCACCCTCCATGACAGCAAACCAGTTGGTCCGCGACCGCTTATTTAGTTGATTTAATTTCGGAGTTTTCTCTCCTAGATGTCTGCTATCCTTAGCTAACGGCCTCATCTGACCGGGTTTAGAGTTTGAGTGCTCTATGTTCGCTTTTTGCTATCATTTCTTAGGGTTTTTGAGGCATTTTTTATAAGGGTATCCTTACCACGGGACACCTAACCTCACCCTCCATGACAGCAAACCAGTTGGTCCGCGACCGCTTATTTAGTATTCACGGCTGACCCTTATATCTAAGGGTCTTTCCCCTATCCTCCAGCTGGGGACGCGCTTGGTAGGAGATGGTAGCTCCCCCAAGATTGGCTGCTTAATAATGATAATTAAATGTTGTTGTGAACCTCTGCATAACCTTTGCCATACCCTTAGGGTATGTGTACCACCGGTTTTGAACTGCAGGGCTAGAAGAGATATCCTGTATGTTTTCCATAGTTACACTCTTGATGGGTTTTTTCTTGTTAGTTCACAAAATATTTATTTTTCTGGTGTTAAGTTAAGCCTTCACAACTTAGAACACTTTTGTACTGCACTTTTCGCGCAGAAGTTTCTGTAATGCGGAAAACTTCTCTCTCCACAGACACAAAACTAAAATATGCAAATATGTCTGTTGATCGAACTAAGACTATTTCTAATTTCTTTCTTTTGGCACAAGAAGATTGTTCTAGTTTAAAATTGACTAATTATCCCAAAGCCTTTGATGTAAGCATTTGGCTCGATCAATTAAAAAAAAACAGATGGGTTTATGACTCTATATTATTTTCATCAAATGTAACATCATAATAATATATATTACACAAAATATTACTTTACTTAGTAATTAAATTTTGTTTATAAATTTGCTAAAACTTGGTAAGACTAACGCTTTGAATATTTCGATCGATCGATAAGCCTTATAAGGTGTAGGTAGACACGGACAAGAAATTATTTTCCTTGCAAATATTCATATATCAGATAGCTTCTGTCGTAAACTTTATACATTTTAATTATTCAGTAATTTTATGAGGTCCTTTATTTTTGTCTAATGCTCTACCCAAACTTCTGCAAAACTTTCTGCTGTGCTGTCTCTTAGACGATAGTTTTCTTAATGAGAAAATCCTTCATCCTACCTAAATGAAACTCTAATATAAGGTGGAAGTAGGCATCAGCTTATCTCTTTTTTGTGAGTGAGAAGATGTTGGTAGCTTAAAATAGAGTCTTTGTTTACTTCAAATTACTCCTTATCTCTAGCTACAAAATAATAATAGTTGCAATAGTATCATAATGTTAAATTCCATAAAATATTGCCTGCTTGTCGAGATTTAGGAGTCAACATAAGTGTAGAGTAGTGTAGACACTGAGTAAATTGAGTTGTTGTCCTATTCCTAGTTATCACCCCCTCTTATTTGGTTATTTCTATGATTCCCCTTTGGTTGTATGTTAGTGTACTGTTGGGTGTGACCTGTTTTTTAATAGGTTAAGCAAAAATAAGCATGCTTTGGGGCGGGTTTGACAGGTAGAGCGTGTTATTGATTGGTCGAGAATCACAAGACACTGGATATGTGAACAGTCAGTCTAAGCACAGTAGTTACTTAAGTTTATTTATGTTCATAAGGACTTACATGTATTATTATTCTGGAATTGAAATGGGATACGACAGTTGTGTTAAATAAAGAAATAGAGAAACTGTATTTGGAAGTTGCATTGTGGCTATTTTAGTTTTATCTTTTCACTGTGAATCAAGGCTTTGTGTCGTTCGTTTTTGTGATTGTCAATGTTTTACTTGTGAAAGAGTTTCAACCACTCATGCTATCCTGACATTATTAAATAAAGCACTAATAAATATTTATTTCTTAGCAAAACAAACTCATGTTACAACCAATGTGTGAAGTCAGGTCAATGTGCAGATTAGCTGGGTGTAATCACCTAAAGTTTTACACAAGGATGTGAACAGTATGAAAGAGATAACAACAATTTCTTTGGTAGAGAAAGACAAAATTGCGAAATAAATTTATTGCAAACAGATTAGACTACTGGGCATGGCTGGCTGCTATTATTTAAGAGCGTTAATTTGGTGTGTGATTTAAAGAGGAGAATTTTATTATTTCAAACTTCTTTTTATTACTCAAAGGGTCAAACTGAACAAAATTGTATAAAAGATGTGACACCATGGTCACAAGGGAGGTGCTGAGGTGGAACCCCCAAAGAAGATGGATGAGAGGCCCCCTAAGAAACACTTGCCGGGTTACACCTAGAATATGCTTGGGGGTCATCCATAAAAGACGCCCACCAATTTTTGAATTTTTAAATTGGGAGAACGAACAACAATATCAAGAGTACATATTTACAAAGATTTTTTTTTTCCAGAAATTCCAAGTTATAAGACTTGCAGGCAAAATTCTAAATATGAAATAATAACTGTTCAAAAACATTTTATTGAATCACTGTGGACACCCACTCTGTCCTTTGGCTAAAATATATGATGATTTGAGGTTAATGATAAAGAAAGGCTTTAATACTGCTTAAATTCAAAATCTCAACTTAATATTTTCATGGTTGTTTACTTTGGTCTGTCACACCCAGCCAGTTTACACATTGGCTAACATCGTTTGTTGGTCATAACATAGACATATAGTTAAACACATTCAGTTAAAAGGTTTCTTCTTTTGTTTTTCTAATTGTATATTTTAAAAAATCTTTTGATGACTAACTTTTAATGATGTTGTTTACTAAATATCTGTAGGAGTCAGAAAGCATGCTTTCAAAACCCATTTAATATTTGCATTAAAAAAGTGATAACAAGATCTTTTATATGGTATAATCATAAAAATTTTGTGTCGATAAACTTTCAAATCACATTTCAGCTTATACATCTTGAAATTAAGCCAATGGTCAGAAATCAGATTATTCGTGAATTAAAAGTTCTGCACGAATGTAACTCTCCATATATTGTTGGCTATTATGGTGCTTTCTACAGTGATGGTGAAATAAGTATCTGCATGGAATACATGGTAGGTGATTTAATTGGTGGTAAAGTTTAATACAATTTCATTCAGTGCTTTTGGAATTTGAGCTAATTTTATCTTATGTCTCTTTTGGACACATTTTTGATCTCATTTGTTAAAGAATATATTTTGAAATCTTTCAAACAATATTGTTTTTCTGTGTATGCACACATTTTTATTTTTTTTTAATAGGATGGTGGATCTTTGGATTTGATCCTTCGAAGAGCTGGAAGAATTCCAGAGCCTATACTAGGAATTATAAATATTGCTGTAATAAAATTAAACATTTATTTCTTTTAAATAAAATCAATAAAGTTATTTTTAATTCATAATAATTAATATCATATGCTTATTTTAATTAAGTGTTTTAGAAGTGTTTTGTTTTTTTCAGGTGCTAAAAGGATTGTCCTATTTGAGAGAAAAACATCAGATTATACATAGAGGTTCAAATATTTTTAAATTATCTCTAGACAGTTAATGTGTTAATTTTTAAATAATGTATACTTAATATAAATCTAAATTTTATTGAATTGACAGTATATATTTTAGTACATGCTTGCTCTCTAATTTTTTTCATCATTTTAGATGTCAAACCATCAAATATACTTGTCAACTCCAGAGGAGAGATAAAATTATGTGATTTTGGAGTTAGTGGTCAGCTAATAGATTCCATGGCTAATTCTTTTGTGGGAACTAGATCTTATATGGCGGTAATAATTTTTGTAGCTTAAATCTTCTAACTTGTGATTGAGCATAAATTTATAATCCACTAAATTCAACTTGGAATATTAATCCTAGTGTATTTGTTTTTCTGTCTAAATGAAAATATCAGTATATTAAACAAATCTAGTGTTTAACTTAAAAAGTTTTCTTAAAATACTAGTTACGTATAACAATCATTTTTTCAAGTGTTCATCAAATTTATTAATAGATATTTTTATTGAAATAATGGATATTTTCTTTTTGGTGGTTAGCCTGAGCGATTACAAGGAACACATTATTCTGTTCAGTCTGATATCTGGAGTCTGGGTTTATCTTTAGTGGAGATGTCTATCGGTAGATATCCTGTTCCACCACCAGATTCTAAAGATCTTGCTAGCATTTTTGGAGAAAATGCTAACGAAGAACATATAGAAGCTGCTAAAACCGGAAAACCATTAAAAGGTCAGCATTTATCTATTACTTTTAACTTTCATATTATAATTGTAAGTGTTGTCTTGGGATTCTCATTCATTGTCTTTATTTATAATTGGATCAGTTCAGATTTTGGTCATTTTAAAACAGGCCTTGTTACCTAAATGAGTTGGAGTTTTTCTTCTTCAGGATCAAGGCTTATCCACTTATTCATTTAAACTTGTTCAACATTTTCTTATAATCCAAAAGCAACTTTTGAAAGTAAAGTTTGGCCATATTAGTACTAACTAGCATACAAAAATGTGAAAGAGACAAGAAAAGCTTTGTTTTTTTGCTTTTGGTTAATGTTTAATGTTGTTCGAAGATTAAAAGAATAAAAAAAAAAGCCTTCATCTGCTTTTGGTCTCTGATGATATTGTTTTTTTCTTTTACAACCTTACTCTGAGTTACCTTTCAGCCTGTCCTGGAGACATAGAAGTTTTTACAGGAGATGGTCCTCTGCCTATGGCCATATTTGAACTGCTTGAATATATTGTCAATGAGGTAACCCTAAGGGAGTCCATGTGCATGACGTCCATCAGTATTTACTTTAATCTTGTTTTAATTTATTGGTAAATCTTGTGCATTATTATTGGAACCGCATGTCAACCTCCTGGGCTGATGTGAAATTTAAAAAAAAACAACATCCAAACAAAAATGCTTCTTTTCTAAAACAAGTATAATGGCTACAGATTGTTTTCATTCCTCCAAAAAACTCCTTATTTTAACTTAGATAATTTATTTGATCCTTGAATCTTTTGAGTAGTGCTTTAAGCTTGGTTAGTAGTTGTCTTTATTGCATTGAGAAATCAAATAAAAAATTATTGACAGTCAGTTCTAAAGGTTAGATTTGTTTTTCTAGTTATTTTATGCATTTTATTGCTGTAATAATGATATTTATAAATGGTTATTGTTTTTATTTTCTAAAAAAAAAAAAAGAACGACCTAAACAACACCAGCTGCATTTTTAAAAATGTTACTATATGAAATATATTCTATACTAAAATAAAATGATAACAACGCATGGCTGGTTACAGATGATACTAGCTCTGCAACTGTGTCATTACTTTTGTTTTATATGCATGTGACTGAGACAAGCATTTGGTGCTCATTCATCTTTTATCTAAATACTAAATGTGAGAAAAATTATATTAATTAATTTTCTGGTAAATATTTTAAATATTTTTTTTTAAACAGTTTGGGGTTCTAGTCTTTTTTTTTTTTCATGAATTAGTCAGGAAGAAAAGAAGTAAAGTTTCCAGGAGATTGTTCTGTGGTTCATTTAACTCTAAAAATGCTTTCTATTTGCATTACAATGTGTCACTTTTTTTTTTTATAATAGTCACATGCCAAGAAAGAAATTTACATCATTGTTAATTTGCTGGCATGTGCATTTAATTTCAGCCACATTTTTTTTTTATTTTCTAAATCACTTTTTAATTTTATTTTCATATTCATGTCTTTATTTTACATACATATGTAGAAAGTGTATCAAGGTCTTTATGGTTTTTGGTATTTCAAATGTGTCCCATATTTTCTCATAATATAACAATAATTTATTATAAAACATTAAAATAAATAAACCAAAACCTAAGTTATAAAACATTTTTGGTACATATTTAAGCAAACATACTTATAATTGGTAACAGCATTTTGTTGCTAAGTATTTCTATCGTTTAATGTCTGAAAAGCTTGATCCATCAAAAGCTAGGAATTTATTTAATGTTTTTTTTTTAAGTTTAAGAAATTTTGAAATTTAGCTACAATTTCTTTGGAAAAAGAATTAGCCATGTTTAATTCCTTGATTTACTTTCTTTATGAATTATTTCAGCAGTTCTTCATGTTTTCGTGCCATGTCATCAGCATTTATTTTCCTTCATGTTCCATTCCATATATTGATATATATTTTTTATGCCACCTGCTACCTTTGTTTTTTTTTTTTTTTAAGTTATGTTCTGTTTATTTATAATTTATTTACCCACTTTTGATGTTAAATTGAAATTCCTGTGGCTGCCTCCCCTTATTGGTCGGAGACTTCCAGCTTTCAGTGTGTGTGCGTCTGTAACAGCTGGGTTGTCTTCTCTTGCTTTCTAGGCACCCGCAATAACTATACGGTACCATCCAAGGGGGGCGCTGCTGAAGCACCGCGATCTATGGCCATATTTGAGCTTTTAGATTACATTGTGAATGAGGTATGTGATCACAGATACTTTGATAATTAAATCTTTTAAAAATTAGCATAGTTTGAGCTGAAATGGACCTTAAATTTGCAGCTTGTGAAAATTTTATACAGGACTCCTAAAGCTAAAGAAAATAACAGCTTAACTTTGGGTTAAGCAAAGATAATAGTGCAAAGCTTTTGATTACATTTTCAGCTGCACTCACTTGGCAATACTTTGCAGTATAATTACTGAGGTATAAAATTCAATAGGTCATAGTTTCTATGTGCATAAGAAATATGACACTGTATGACTGGATTTATTGATTTTCTTAATTTTTTGCATCTTGCTTTTACTCAATTTTTTTTACTACTTCTCGAACTGATAAAACAGATGTGTTTATTTACTGCATACTTTGAAGAAACCTTATTCATTATATGTATGAGTTAGGCAAATGAATAGTGCTTAACTTAGTGATTTTTTTTTAAAAGAAGCTGCTATTCTTTTTACCATAAAAGCTCAAACTATGACAAATCTCCTTAATACTACATGATTTGTGCTTGAGGTTGACTTGACATTCAAAATTCAATTCTTCTAAAATGTTTGTAAATTTAACAAGCATTTGGAAATTGTAAAGGAGAATTATGCTGATCACTTAAAAGTGGACAAATTTGATAATTTTCTTCAAGCACTGTCATTTAATTTATCAATTTTATTATGAGACCTCTAATAATTACATGTAGTTCTTTTTGTGTTCCTTTTAATATTTTTTTCTTTTTGTTTAGTTTTCTGTCCAATAGTAGACCTTCCAGCATGTTGGAATTTTTTTTTCTCATAGCTTTATTTGACGACTTCAATTTTAATGACTACCAGTACTTTTTAATGCCTTTATCAGAGTACGGTAATTAATTTAAACTGGGTTTTTATAGACATAAATGAATAATGAAAGCACCATTTTTAAGATTTTAAGTTGCTCAAAATGCCAGTTTGCATGTTGTTTGTCTTAAAGTAATTTTGATTAAAAAAAATAACTTTGTAATGCCTCACATTTCCATAAACATGTATTTTATTTTGTCCACAAAATATCAAAACAAACTTAACCTACTGAATCTTCAAAAGAATTTTTTTTTTTTGCACTTTGTCTGCATAACGCTTTAATTGTAAGAAATTTGTTGATCAGACTTGCACATTACTGTATATTTGTTCTATTCATGGAAGAACCATTAACTATTAGAGAGATACATGGTTGATAATCTTTTAAGAAGTTAGGTTTGTAAAAATATGATATTTACCGGTAGGTGACTTTTTAGCACTAAGGTCATGATCTCAGCGTAGTGCAGGTTATAGGCTTGAATCCCAGGAACGCCAGTTGCTAGTGGCCTCTGTTGTGCCTCCTTGGCCACTGCCTCGAATGTGATGCACATGTAGAATGGACACTACAAAATTGTCCCAATAGTGTTTACCCATTCATTATAGAATAAAATAATAACTTTTCATCATTACACAGATCTTTTAGTTGGACTTCATAGTGCATGACTTTGTGTAATATTAGTCAATATTTTTTTAAAGTATTTTTTTTTTCAAAATTTAGTTTTATTTAAATATGATAGTTTATAGTGATACAGGAAAAAAAACAATTCTTAATACATGTATTCTGTTAATATTCCAAGTTTTTATTTTTTCCCATGAAATTATGTTGTGTTGTCTATAAAGTTTTTATTGCATTTTTTTTCTCATATAAACATTTGATACTATTTATTTTGGTGACATTTTATTTGGTCATTGATATTGTCAAGTTATAAAAAAAATTCACTTTGTCAGGAAAACACAGAGGTCTCATAGGCTCAGTGACTAAAGAAAAAAAAATTTAAATCCTCATTTTAAAAACTATTTTCATATACCTCAGTTACACAGGACGCATTATTAGTCATCATTTTTTTTTTAAAGTTTTTTTTTTTAGATTCTGATAATTTTGCTTTTTATGTATAAATGTTGTCATTTATTTTTTGTTATATTTTTTCCTAGAGTCTTAGCTTAATAGAATTCTTTTATAAATTAAACATCTATTTGGATAATCTTTTATCAGTTGGTTAGAAAAATCACTTCCAAAGAATACAAATTAGGGATCAAAAGTCTCATAGTGATCCTTTAAAAAAAAAAACACCACCACATCGGCATATTCAATAAACAGAATTTGTTCCATGTATTTTAATTTAGTTTCACAGTTTACATGCATGTTTTTCTTGGAATTTAAAAATTACTTGCTTAGAAAAGCATGAGAAGTAATTTTTCAAATTTAAGATACATAGATAAATAGATACATCAGAGCTGATTTTGTAACTGAAGTATTTGTAATTTGTTAGATATTGTTTATAGCATTAGTTAGTTTGTTAAAATATATCTTTGTATAAATTTCTTTCATACTTTAATTTAGATTGTAAAAGATAATGCATACAATAATCATTTAATTTATTGACACATTAGAATTGTTATTGATTGTGTGGTGTGTGAGGATCTGTTTTATGAGAGACACAGGACTGCACTAATGTTGCAAGCTGGTCACAGTATTCACAGTTTTGTGTTTCAGAAACTGATTGGCATTTTGGCAGCTTAGTTTTAGTCTTTGTAGCTAGCATACATGAATTAACCTTAATTTTTAATAGTGACTAAGATTTTAATACCCCTAAAATGTTTCTACACAGTATAACAGCGGTTATAATAGGTTTTAGTATTCATTGTTATTTATTTGAGAAGTGAAGCCAGTAAGAACCTTTCATGTTATAGAAAATATTTTCAGTGTATGTTATTAAGTTTATGCCTGATTCCATTAATCTACCAGTCTTATATGAATTTCCATTATGCTTCCAGCCTCCACCTACCTTACCAAAAGGAAGATTTTCTGATGAGTTTGTGGACTTTGTTGATAGATGGTAATTCACATTATTTTTTTTTGTTAATATCAATTATTCCATATTAAACTAAGTAATCTGTGTAGGAGATATTTTTCCAACATATGACACTGTAATTTCTACTTTCCTATTAGTTTGAAGAAAAATCCGTCGGACAGAGCTGACCTTCAGTCTTTAATAGTAAGTATTAAAATTTTTTTTTATTTATTGTATTTATCTATAAATAAGAGGGATAACTTTCTAGGACTTTTTATACTGATTGGTTTTTGCATTTAATTAATTCATTAATTAAGGCTGATACATTTATTTTACTGGACACATTTACAGCAAAAGATTTGTTGCGTGGTAGTTTTTATTAAAGCTGACCATAAAATTTGGATTCTAAGCTGAGCTTAAAAAAAAGGAAACATCACAATTGGACTAATTGTGTACAATTTTAGAGAAAAATTTCATTTTAGGCTTAGAAAGTGCTTGATAAACACTTGGAAAGTCTTTTTTAGTTTAGCAAAATGTTTTTTCAAATTCGCCAAGAGAGTTTGAACAATTTAAATTTCTGTTTTGGCTCAGTATGTATTTAATTAAAATTTAATTCTTCTGGTAAATGTCTTAATGATTCTAAAATATTTTAAACTGTCAGGTAATTGGTACCCAAGTATTATTATAAAAAAGAATCGTAAAAATAAGAGTCTTAACTATTTTCTCTCTCCATTTTAGAGTAGTCTCTTCTGAGTTTTATTTCTTTTATTTGAATTTTAGTTTCTTATTTGATGTAATTCCACAGTTATGTGTGAGACGTTATACACATAGTTAAAAATCACTGAGAACAATGTTGGTTAATAATTTTTGTATATATGTTTATAAAATCAAAATATTATTCTTACTTTCATCATGAAATGCTTGCACAGTTCGCATATACCCTACAGGTCAGATTATATGATGATATTTAAATTAGCATTCACAAAATTATATACATGTATTATCTAAGAAAATGCGTCCTTATGAAAATTAATGTACATCTGAATTTTCTATCATCTGCCCAATCTACTTCCCATAGTGTCCAGTTAATCATATTAAAGATAAATTTGTGAGGCAAAATGTGCATTTACAACATGCCCCTTTTCTTTAAAAAACAAATGTTATACATTTTATTTTTTAGATGTCTATATGTTGCTCTGTTTGTAACTTAAAAGAATTATGGAATTTTACTTTTGTCAAAAAAATAATGTTTTCATCATCAATCCAGCCTGTATTCTACTATACACAAATAGTCAATTATCTATATAAATAATAGCGGTGTTGGTTCTGTGTTAAATCAAAAGTAAAGATTTAATACAACAGTATTCCAGTTTAAAATCATCAAACGAAAACATTAGTAATTAAAATATGAAAAAATCGGATCTGTCCGAAACCAAAAATAACCTAGCCTACTGATCAAACCTAAGGGAATATAACTCTATGCAAAGGTTTTGCAGGGTATAATTGATTGGCCACTATTTCCTATTGTGACCAGTTAATTATATTAATGGTAAATTTTGAGGCCAAATTTGTATTTATGTAGGGAAGGGGACCATTGAGGCTTCCTGCTGTCATAGTTTGTCAGGGGCTTGGCCCTGCTATGATACATTAAGAAACCTGACCCTAAAAGGAGTTGAACTTTCTAACTATAGGCGATTAAGTTAGTATTATAGGTGTGCCAGTACTGAACAGATATTGTCTAACACATTGGATAATTACAGCTTGGACATACGTTTGAGTGGGGAGAGGTTGAAAAATAAGAAGCAGTAGATACACTGTACCATTGGTTCTCCAGACAATTTGGATACACTGTACCATTGGTTCTCCAGACAGTTTGGTCAATGATTTGTTCCACACCTGACCAAATGTTCTTTTTCATAATCCAGGTTTAAGAGGGAGGGGGAGGATTCAATATCATATAGATGTTGCTTAACTATAAAATACTGTCCAACACCCTGGTCTATGTCTATCAACATCCCTATCCAGATAACCTGACCATAATATATAAACCATCTAAGGAAAGGGGGCAATGTTTGTATTATATATTTGCAAGTAACTTGCAGAAGATATTGTCAAACACATTGGATTATTACATCTGGGTCATTATTACAGGGGGGTCTTGTCATGGTGGTATTTCAGGCTGATCAAATGTTACTTTATAATTTGTCTTCACTTTAACATTTATATTTAATTAGAGAAAAAACAAAATAACAAATATGCACCAATATGTGCTTTATTGTAAATTCTACACACTACAGACCTATCTAACAAAAAATACGTTATGCAATCTAAAAAACGATTTGTATATATTTTCCACAGTTTTTTTTTAAATATGGCATCTTGTAACCATATCAGGGGATGGGTGGTTGTCCGGTGTAGAGCACTGGACTGTCGATCAGATGGTCCTGGGTTCGAATCTCAATGAGAACCTAGGGAACTTTACTTTTTTTGTTTTATAACCATATCACCAATGCGGTTTAAGTAAAAACAAAACTTATTATAACTGTATTTTCATAACATTTCACGAATAAAATTGCTTATATGGTTGACCATGAAAAAAATATCCAATTATGTTAACGGTTTCTTTCTATCTTAATTTACCTTTGTATTAATAATATAACTGAAAATATTAAATATTGAAGCAGACAAATTACATTGTGTATGCAACCGAGAAGTATTTAAGACTAATCAAGTAATAGTATTTGAATTCATGTATTTTTTCCCCAAGAGTAATGATTAAAAAGAAAAAAATTATGGTCTTTATATTTAGTTTTTTTTTTAAAGCATATTTGAAATATTATTTAGTTAATTCAATTGTTATATCAATTACAATTTTTTTCTTTTCTCATCAAGAATCACCCATTTGTAAAGAAATATGAAAATTCTGATATCTCTATTGGACAGTGGGTGTGCAAAGTCATGGAGATCCAGCCAAGTTGAGTATTTTACACTACTTAAAGAAAACATAAACTGGAACTGTAGTTTAAAAATTAATTTTTCATATTTTTGTATGGTATGTTTATAAATACTTGATGATACAGGTAATCCTAATTAAAAAAAAGACTTTAATGGTGTTACCTCATTTCAAAGCAGTGATCTCTGTTAAATAAATATGTGCGACAATAATAGCAAAATAACTTTTAAAAAAATCATCATGTTATTTTTTTAGACAAAATGAATGTGATATTTATAAAATGTTTGCTTTGTTTGAGATTTTGTTTTTTGGATTAATAAATTAATATCATATTTGTGTATTTTAGATTAATGGGTTCATCAACATTCATTAAATCTGCACTCTCATGGAATATTTGTTAGATTATGTCCAGTATTTTTTAATAGTTTTTTTGTTCATAGACGAAGTTTGGTAAAAGCTTTGTGTTTACCTGAATGCCTAAATATTAATATAGTCCTTACATTGTTTTGACAATTTAAAACATTTTGTAAAATGCAGTTATTTCATTGTAAATCTGTTGTACAGATAATTTAAACACAAAAAGTCTTTGTTGAAACTATTCTCTTGGAGTTCATTGCTCTTTTCTTTCCCTTTTTTTTCACATTTTTTTTTTCAGTTTTAACGCCAAGCTTAGTGTACTCTATTTCAGTATAATGTCAATAGAAATAAATATATTTGCTAAATAATTTTTATGCTTTTAATTAAGCTTTGCAGTTATACCTGTATCTGTGATTTTTATTATTTTAATTCCCTTTCTCTGAAAATTTGTAATGAAGTTAATTAGCATCTTCAACATGCCTACTAATATCACGCAACTTTTAAATGTTACCTGCATCGAAAATCTTTTTTGCTCTTAAATTTGGCTGACTGCTAAGATAAATAACCTCTTTTGTATACTGTTAGTTTCTTTCATATTTATCAGGTAAATTTTTTTACTATATACATTTAGTAACTGTTTGTACACTTTTTAGAATTAAAAAAAAACTATTGGTAAATAAATAATTTCATTCCCTCCCTCTGAATTTTATTTTTTTGTAATTTTTTTCGCTCAATGGAATGTAAATATTATTTCTGGTTGTAATTTGCTGTACATTCATTAAAACATGATGGTGTTTATGTAATAGGCAGGCATCGTATTTGAAATCAAGAGTTTCTTTGTATCTAATATATATATTTTATAATGGACTTTAAAGTTAGCTATTTATTTATGTGAGTTTTTTTGTTAATCTTTGGAAAATTATTTTTGACAACACCCCTATGAAAGCAGTGGAAAATAAAATGTAAGCTACTTTGAAATTAATGTTATTATTACGATCACAGATTTTGCTGATTCAGATGAAACGTTTCAGTTGTTTGAAATTATTTGAGTAATTTATTTGTGTTCATATGAGCTTTATGTATATTAGTAAATTGTTATTTGTGTGTGTCTGCATAATTTTTAAAATTGGATTTTTTATAATTAAAAGTAAATTTTAAAAACCTATCATTTCATTTCCTGTTTCTAAAGATTATCTTTTTTAGAATATTAAGAAAAAAAAAATGCCTAATCTTTTGTGTATTGTGTACATTATATATATGTCCATACAAAATTGTAAATAAACACAATGTTTTAATAACAATTAGAGCACTTGTTCAGATATTCTATGTTGATGCCTATTTATTGTTCACCTCAATATTATTCACTTTTTTCTGAGAATTAAAAAAAACAGTAAAACATAATTTAAAAAACTGTATATTACTATGTCACTAAAAATGTTTAAAGTATGTACATAATACATTATTTCTATGCATTTGTTTTGTTTTTTATCGTATTGTCTTTGTATGCTGCTTTCTAATTTAATCGCTGTTTCTTTCCCTTTATGCACATGTTCTGTATCATGCTTAAAAAAAATAACTAAAAAATAAATTTTAATTCAATTTTTGAAATTAAAATCTGTATTTCGTTTCTTTTTCTGTCGTTGATATCTATTTTCCTTTTTTCCCTGCCGTCTTTGGGTTTTGAGATTTAATAATCATTTTTGCGTTCTACTGTCACTACAGCAATATTTTTAGTTAACTGTCACTATATCAAACTTTGATCTTTAGTTTCAAGTGCCAAGCAGCTTTTTTTTATCCTATTAATAAATTTATGTTTTTCATTGTTTTTTTTTTCATCTTTTTTATACAGGAACTATCCATATGCATTCATTTATGTTAAATTTTACTGTAATCATCCGTTGATTATTTGCTGGGTACTTTCATTTTTATATGAGCTCTCCTAAGCAAGAAAACTGTGGGTTGGGGGTGTATAATATTCTACATTTTATAATTGGCTTATGTTGGGCATTATAGACTATAAACTTATAAAATATCTGACACTCTAAACTTTAAAAAAAAATTATAAATACTTAATGTGATGGGACAATTCATTGGAATAGAAAGAACCTATACATTTTTTTCAGGAATCATTGAATGATTTTTACCTAATTTTCTATTTCAACCTTGCCTTGCAATTTTCTTTTTTAAAAAGCAATCCATCATATCTGATTATTAAAGCTCATTTTCATGAAAAATTGTACATTTCTTTTTTTCAATTTCATAGTACACTCTCTTCCATGCTTCATTTGATGAAATAAAAGAGCCACAGGTATACCTGTAGGTGGGTTCTTCATGTGTAATGGGGTGTGGGGGAGAGGAATATTGGCTATGACTTGTGATAGAATTATTGTTTGAATGTGCTATTTTTTTTTATACGTCCAGGTTAGACCTTACAAGAATTTGTAAGATACTGTGCAACGGTTGTGATATCTTATTATCAATAATGACTTGCCTTTAATACATCTCCATGCATAATTTGAACTTAGCCATAATTTATCTATGGAAATAAAAAATTGAGCAGTGAACTTTTCTCATGAGCTACTAATGGTCTTCAGACTACTGCTCCACTAGATCAATACTTTTTAACCTGTGTTCTGTGAAAACTGGTTCTCACGGAAAACAATAATGGAGTTATTTTTTAAAGCATAGTTCTTGGGTTGCATTGTGCTATTGATTAAAAAAAAAATTTACAACCCTTGCTTGCAGATGAATCCTAAGCGTTCTGCAGAAATACTTAAGTTTTAAATAGAGTACATTACTGAGCTTCTTATGGATATGTGACAAGGCTACTAGAGATGTGAACTTTGTATAACCCTATGATCCCCCCCACCCTTCCCCCCAAGGCTCTTACTTGTTCTTTACTTGAATAGTTGTTAACTGACAAAATATATAATATGATGTGCACTTACAAAAAACTAGGACAGATAACTTGGTAAAATAAATGAGAGTTTCAGGTTTAACTGGTGCTAAATTCTAAAGCAGGTCACTGGTACATTTATTTCCATGCACATTCATCCCACCCATTTAACCCAAATATCCTATTGTTTTTCAAAAATAATTTAAACCAGAATCAGATAGAAAGGATAAAAAAAATCAACTCTTTTTTTTTTATGCATTGCCAAAAATATTTATTTCATTTGATAAAGATAAATAACTAAGTGCAAAATTTGAAACAAGAAATTAACTTGTGCCAGTGTCAATACTTAAACCTTTCTTAGTTTTGTAGCTTTCATTACTAAGCAAACTGTTAGGTCTATGCAATTTTAAACTTCTTTTAGCCACAGATGGTAGGGGTGTATTAATAGCCTGACTTTTACTTTTTTTCTGGGGTAAAATTTTACTATTATCTCTTTGAAAACTGAATGGAAATAACTCAGATTCTTTGGATGATTCCGTGTTTTTTGCTCCTTCAGAAGTATGTTTCCTGGACAAGTGATCGATGGTATTAGTATTAAAGGATCCTAGGGTATCTTTGTTTGGAGAGAAAGATAACTTGCCAGTTTCATTACTGTTTAAGATTGATATGCTGTGATTTTTTTCCACTTCACACTTCTGTATTCTGTTCACACTATTGTCACACATAATGTCTCTTTCAGAATCATCCTGTTTTGCTGATGGCTTCCTGAAACTACTTTGAGAACATTCACAATTAATGTCCACATTATTTTCTTTTTTTACTCTGTTATGTACCCATTGCTTTTCATATTTAGTTTCCAACTCTTCAATATCTCTCTGCAGTTCCTGATCTAACTGTCTCTGTTGGTCTTGCACCAGTTTCATCTCATTTATAGCTTTGTCTCTTCTCTGCTGACATTGATAAACTAAAGTGTTGATACTGCCTAAGAATGTCTCACCATAATTAGACAGAAGTGAAGACCCTTTAGATAAATTAAAATGAAATTTTTAAAGAAAAATAATACCAAATGAATCTTTAAAAGATACCGCTAAAAAATAATTGTACATGTACAAACATACCATTTTCCTTCTTATTCAGATCTTGAGTACTCAGCATATCAACAAATGAAGCCAGCTAAAATGTAAAATAATTAAAAATACAAAATTATCTTTATATTAGTCAATGTTGTTAATAAATATGAATACAACCAAAGTCATCAATCAGAAAAATTTTCTTAATGCGGTAAAAAAAAAATGCAAAATTTCATTCCATTTATAAATTTGGCAGTTTTATATTTATAGAATACCTGATTTTCATTCTCTTTAAAAATCACAAGGAATTCTTTTAATGACTCATCAGTAGCAGTTTTTTTCAGTTTTGAGTACGATTCCAGCAGTTCTAAAGATTTTAAAATTACTTTTAAGATTTGGTGAAATTGAATTTAGAAATATATTTGATAATGGACTTAAAAAAATAATACACATAATTTACTGAAATCTAAAATTAAAATAAACATTTGCCTAATACATTATTTAATGGTTAAAACGTATTAAAATCATGAGCATGTCCATGAGAAAAAGCATAAGATTTAATTTAAAACTGGCAAACTTGAAAAATTTATATGAATGTAAATCATCATTTTACTTACTTCTCATGATATTGTTCATTACTGACTGTATAGATGTTTCAAATTCGCGGTACCCTGTCCTAATAAAAAAAAAATTTGTTACACTAACATATTTTTTGTATATATTAAGTGTAAAGGTATTTTTTGTGTGCAAAAAATTTAATGTTATAAAATGTAGAAATTATTAATATCATCAACCTGACAGCATCAATAATTTCTTCTGTGTAATGTGTCTGTAAGTCATACACTGATCTATGAAATGACAACTCCTCTTTTAGAACTTCATTTTTTTTCTGTAGTAAAAGATGTCGATGATTACAAGTTTTGATGCAAGCCTCAATTACATGATATACTTCTTCTTGTTTATTCCTTGGTAGAGCAGGAAGTGCTGCCTTCACCCTCTCTATAGGGACTTCTTTGCAAATAGGCTTTTTTAGATCACCCTGTGTAAATTTGATAGTGGTACAAAATACATTTTTTTAGCTGGGTAGTTTCTGATAATCTAAAATGTAATGTGTATTACATTTACAAAACTATTTTCCAGTAAGACTTTTTTAAAAATTACATAAAAAATAATAATTTCTAAGTTTTATTATTAATTTATCAATGACCCAAGTAAAATTTGCACCGACGATTTCTGTATCTTGATTAAAATAAATTTATAGCATATTTATTCAAATATTTACTTTATATTTGGCCCTTCCCTATAAAAAAAGTATTTGCAGTAAAATTCTTTGCTTGCTGAAATTCTGTATACATTTTTGTTTCTATCATTTCAAAGTTTAAAAAAAAATAAAAAATTTGTCTATAGAGCTACTTTCAGTTGATAAATTATGAGCTGCCCAGTTAACACCAGTGATATTCATCATCTTGTCAGTAACTTGTCAGTCCTTAAATCACTTACATCTTAATCTCCTATGTATAAGTCAAATCTTAGTCATTTTTATCATCAGAATATTCCTAAGTAAATTTGGGACACTAAATTTAGAAATGAGATTTAAATGTGATTACGCAATAAAAAGTGAGAAAAACTATCTAATACAACCAGAAAAATCAAACAAGCTCAACGTCCCATACCAAACGAAATAATATAGATCTGTGAAGTCCTGTAAGGACTTGGATCCCATTCTCCACTATGGGACTGTTCTAATAGTGCCCTTATTTCATCCCCACCATAACCAATAGTGCAATGATCATGGAGGCACCATGGAAGACATGGAGGGAACTTTCACCATGACCTAAAAATTTCCTTGGTTTTCACTGGAGATGGAACACTGGATCCTAAGGTCGACAATCAAGTGCTTTACCGACAATCAAGTGCTTTACCGCAAGACCATCTGTCACAACCTAACTAGTTCAGCAGCCCCCTTCCCCTCCAACTGCAACTACGTTGTCTAGAGGTATATGATGACCTCATCAAAGGTCTCCGGTAGCTTGGACCTACATTAAGTATTAAAATTATAGTGACAACATACTAGGAAAAGAAAAGTCAATAAGAAGGGTTGATTTCACAGGACTAAACTAGACCTGTGTTTAATATAACTTCCACAGCATTAACAATATATAAAATGACTCAATAAATGAACACTCCTTGTCCATGTAACAAATATTCTGATATTAATCCAGTAATCAAAAGAATTAACAATTACTGTATACATATCGGATCATAGTCTAAACTCAAAAGCATGGCGCTCCTAATCCATTGTTAACAATGGTATTTGCATTGCTTTTATAAATAATGAATTAAGTTTAATGTTAAACATTATATATATAATTAATGAGTTGAATATTGTTATATTTCACATAAAATCACATTGAGAAACATTTTTATTGATTAAATTTTGTTTTTATTATATAAAAATTTATTTTTAGATTTATGTGATTTTTTTGTGATCTCAGTATATATCAATTTTTAGTGCTTAGTGCTACCTATTATAAAGCCAATAAAACTAACAGCTTCATTTTTTAACAATACATCCACAAATACTTTTCATGAATTTTGTGGACTTATCACCAGCCATTTAAAACTGACACAGGGATTCCCGTAGCTTTATTGTGAGACGCAAAAATACCATGAAAACCGGGAAGGGGTTGTTGGCAGAATCTCAGCGCATTTTAGCTGTAGTAGCAAATTGACAAAGGATGACAATAATATAAACTATGCATTGCAAGCAATATAACTTACCCATGGTGCACTTGGACAAAGTATAGACAAACTTAGGAGGTCATCAGCAACATTTTTAATATCTACTGAAGTTTTCAATATGACAGTTTCAAGTCTGAGTTTCTCAGCTTTGTTAACATTAATGCCATGTATGCAGTATGTTTGTAAGGCTTCTTCTGTTAGAATGAGTTCTTTGTACAGTTTACTCATCTTTGATTCAAGTAAACCCTAAAAACAAAAAGAGTTTTTTTTTAATGTATACATGTAACTGTTAACTTGACTTTTTATACATAAAGTGTAGAGTTTCAAATATAAAAAAAACAGTGAAAGGTATTTTCAATCAAAGTAAAAGATCTTCATTAAGTATCAAGACAATTAAAAAGTGCAATTATTTAATTACTGATCAATGTTCTTGAGAATGTTCTTTAACAAAATATTCTTGGTGAGATACTTAACAGCTTTGGATTCTGATATGAAAAATGATAATTCAGATTTTAGTACATGAAATTGACTAGATTCTACTAGAGTTACATACCACATGTCTCATATTTACATATTCCATTCGCTGTAAAGACAGATCAAGCAAAGACAAGCTTTCTCCTTGTTTATATTTTCCACCTAAAAATGGATTTAACAACAGTAAATCCTTTCCAGTTGATTCTTTAGTCGACCTCTAATAAAAACCATACAAGGTATTTTTTAAAAAATATTTTTATAACAAAAAAAAGCAAAAATGTTTAATATACTAGAAAACATATAATTTATTATGGCATTAAACAATTCAGATCATGAACAAGGGTTATTAGGATGTAGTTGAACAAATGTCAATCTGAAGGTTTAGAATAACATCCTTACTCAAAGACCAAGGGGTTTTTAAGGTTCTGGTGTGAGTTTCTAAATGGGTATCTGATATTCAGGGCAATGCCTAGCCCATCTACCACCCGGGTGCAAACAAGAACAACAGAATATTTCTCTTTAGGCCTATATTATGTGATAAGAGCTACATTTAAAAAAAATTACCTTTAAAACGAATTGAGATAGACAGAATGAAGCTTGAAATTCAAAAAATATTGTTCGCGAATTTATAATTGAATATTCTTGCATCAGTTTATCTAATGCCAACCTACCAATTTTTTATATTGTAATCCAGTGATTATCAGACTTTTACACTTTGCAACCCACTATAAAAACAATTAGTTTATGCGACCAACATGAAAAAGAGTTTTGTTCTCGTGGCTAGCCTGTAAAGAAATACTATAAAAAAGAAAGAAAAAAGCCTCATTAGTTTTATAAAGGCTTGAAGATTTTCCAGTTTTCCTTGCAGATGAACATATTTTTAGATTTAATATAGTTGTAATTATGTACATATAGGAGTTGAACTCGCGACAACAGATTTGTTCAATTTACCACAAAGAAAAAGGAAGTATGTAATGATTATTAAAGGCAAAGGTGACTGTTCCACCCCAGGGTCAAACCTGTGCGAAATTCGGGTAAATATTAACTAGTGTTACATACAATGATTTTAAATATTTTATTCCTGTACAGTTGGGTTCATGAAATGAGAATTGGAACTGATTAAATTCATGAACAATGAACAGAGTTTCCACTTCATTCTGTTCACTGCTTACCCTTTAAAGTCAATTATTGGTTTTCTTAATAGGCATTTATTACCTCTAACGATTTGAACAATTTAATTCTTGAAGACTCCACATTTTCAATCATCTGTTTCAGATCATTTATTTCTAATCCTACTGAACCCCTTAAGCTGTTTGCAGTCAGTGATCTTTAAAAAATGTAGAAAAATTTTTTTTTTCAAAATTAAAAAATAGAATGTTTAAAGTCAAATAATAAATAAGCATAGTAGTTTTCGTTCTTTTTTTTAAACAAAATCTGTATCTCTAGCTGATAACTTAGGTCAAAACGTATAGCTACAAAGCACTGCCCACTGGTCATTAATGAAAATAAGACGCTGTCATTAAATATTTCTTTTCTGTTACTATCTTAATAAGACTATGACATGAGGAATCGAAATCAAGAAATGAAATTGAGAAATGATGTTTTAGGGAACAATCAGAGTTGAATCTGCATCTATTAAAATGATGGTCCCATCACTATAAATAACTTCAGTAGTCTACAAAGTTTGAATTCACTGACTCATAGGTAAAAATATATTGTGAAAGATTCATCTCAACTGGACATTGACAAGTAAATGACAAATTAATTAGAAAATGCAGAAAAGGTGACAAAACTACAAAAATTTAAACATTTACACCCAACAAAATTTAAATATTTACAGCCACCAAACTAAGTTAAAAAAAAAAGAGTACGAAAAACACAATGATAAGTTGAAAAAAAAATTAAAAACATAAATGTTCATAAGTAGCTGAAAATATTATTCACAAATATTTTAAAACATGTTATAAAAAGAAAACATTTTACAGAAGTATAATTATTAAGTCGTGCCAAATAGTACCTTAATTTATTTCCCAGCCATACCATTACATTTTCTACTTCATAAACCGATTCTTGTCTTGCTCCTAATGCTTCAATTAAGACAGCCACCTGTAAAGTACCCCAGACAATTATTAATGACATTATTTTTCTAATTAGTTAAAAAGTATTGTATCAAAATCAATATATGAAATGATTTTTCCAACAAACATACCTGCCTTTCTAATTGAATAATTTGAAATTTAAGAAGATTTATACGCCTTTCGTCAAACTTTTCATGACTATTTTCACAAGTAATCTGCTTAATCATTGATCTATAAACAAAAAATCATATAGGTTAACTTATTTCAAAAACATAACAAAAAATTTAAATATGTCATAAAATGCAATACTCTAGTGTAAACAAACCTCATTTCATCCAATTCACACCTTAATTTACTGTTTTCAAATTTTAAAGCCTGTAAAAAAAGAATAAAATTATTTTTTCATGAAATTTTTTTTTTTTTTTAAATCGAAGAACTAGTTTTTATTGAATGCTTCAGGAATGGTTAAATATTTCAGTGCTCTTGACACACTTGAAATCTTTTTTTTTAATCTGGCAACAAATAAAAAGATGAAAGTTACTTAATTATTTTTAATTTAGTGTGATGATTGTGTTCTTTTTTAATATCTTGTAAACATGATCACTTATATTTCTGATTTGTAACTACGATGAAATTTTTTGACTGTACTGTTATAAGAGAGAGTAAAATTTACATGCTTTAAAAACATCTTTATTTTATAAAAAGATTTGTTAAAAAACAAATAATCGCTGCAAGGGATTTGATTCTTTACTCTATACAGTATAATTAACTAAAAACAAGCAGAAAAATAAAAAATATACATACATTTCTTTCACGTTCAAGAGCTGAATAGTTTGCTGTTTTTTTTTCATCAATTGTTTTACTTTCCATCAAACTATTGCCTTTAGTATGACTAATTATTTTTGAACGATTAAATGCCTCAGCAAGTCCAATCCTGTTAGTCATATCTGGGGTTCTGTGAATATGGAATTATTAACTTTATTTACCATTGAGTAAATAAACATTTTATTTAAACAAAGATAATTAATTTTGAAATTTGAGGAATTAAAAAATTAACTATGTTGATTTACAGACCAAAAAAAAAAGAGATGTAATATGTAGAGATTATACATGTATTATTGTATTATGCAGGGCTGCCATCAGCTAATCATGCCCCCTTGATAATCTACACCAACTGTGACCTCTCTAATTCCACACTGACACTAATTTGTAAGTCATTTTATATCAGATAACTGTGCCAGGACTGGGGACCCTGAAATGTGTTTAGTTTGCGTTTCCTCAACCTTATGAAAGAATTGACTGCCAGAAGTAATTTAAGCTTTACTAAATAATCAAAAACAATACAATTATTCTTAGGAAGGGATAGCAGAATTAAAGGGGTTGATAAATTATTTCTCCATGTTTGGATGGACATTAAAGACCATATGAAGGTTAAAAGGTTTAACAATTAATAGAGATTAAAGGCATGCTTAGTCCACAACATTTTTTTAAAGTTTTGACAGATATAGTTAAATGGCATCCCAGGTAAAAAGTTTATGTATACAGAGTCGGCAATTATTAAATGATATCTCCTTTAATATAGAAAATAATAATTTCAAAGAAGTCTCAAGTTATGATGTTTGTATTCACAAATATTTAGTTATGGATATGAAAAATGCTTCTGAGCCTTCTGCTATAATGGGCAGTCCTATCATTTATGGTTGAATATGCAGGGCCTAGGGCAAGTGTCAAATGTGGGGCCTAGAATGAAATTGTATGCTATATAACAACAAACCGCTCTTAACCCTAATTCCCCCCCCCCCCTAAAGTGGCACATGGCTCTGAACCTAAACATCCTCAGACCGGTGGCCCTAGTCTGACACCCCCTAGTAAGCCTTAGGCTTGGCCTTGCGACCCTGCTATAGTCTAAGCTGCAACTGATGATATGAATAAAGTAAATCAAATCTATCTTTAATCAAATGGCATGCTATCCCTGATAACATCAGTGGAGTCTCAACAGTAACTGCAGCATATTGTCCTCTCCCCGAGTATAATACCTTGCTTGGATTGGCCTTGTGACGCCTTGTCGAGCTATAGGGCCCCTGTGCCCCACAGACTACCATACGGCCCCGTAGTCAAGGGGGGCACTGGGGGGCCGTGCCCCCCGCTAGATGTGGAGTGCCCCCCCGCTTAAAAAATAAGAAAAAGAGGAAAAAATAAAGAAAAAATAACTAAAATGAGAAGGTGCCTCCTTGATGGGTATTGGTGCCTTCCTGCTTACTTGGACCTGGCTACGGGCCTGCTACTATAGTCTAGATATGCCCTGTGCTGTGCGTCTCATTGTCTGTATCTTTCAAAAAGAAAGGAAATATATTTCATTTAGGATTTAAATTAAAAACGCACTGCAAAACCTATCTCAATCTGATGTTACTGTTAAAACTTTGATATATTCCTTAAATCTAACTACCATGTGGAAGCTGAGTGGTTTGGCGTAACTAACGAGTAACGATAATGTTATGGCATAGTATAAATAGAAATGATAGTCAATAATGGTGGTTTCGTAGAAATATTAGTACAAATCTTAGATATTATGTTGTATGCTTATACATTTAAATCCATGTTTCATTGGTCTACGTATCACTTTTGATAAATATTTGCCACTTACTGACTTAAAAAACAGTCGATAACAGTGTCTATGTTGTTTTTTGTAAAAGTCAGATCTTCGAATTTTAGGTTAGGAGGTCATGTTGTTGTTTTGTACTAGCAGGAAATCATCTGGATCAGCTGCGTAGAACTTGAATATTTTAAGGTAACTAAACAATAAAATAAGGTGTAACATTATCCATAGCTAGCATAATGGTTAAAATATCCCCTTTTTTAATGTAATCACCACAGTCTCTGATTTGCACTTAGAAGTCGTATTTGTTTGATGCTTATTAGCCACAGCTTTAAGTTAATCTGGGCTAATTAACACAGCTGCATTATTTTTTGCATTATTTTTGGACGGCGACAACTACCAGTTTCATTTTAAAGTTTATTACTTAATATTTATTTATTATTTAAATTATTACGCATTTGACTTATTAAAGAAAAATTAGCCATAGACATAGCTGCCTAAACACAAAGGTAATTAAATTTGAAGTTTAATCATATTAGATATCATTGCAGCATTCAAATTCAGAACCACTGTCTCCGGATACGTCTAAGGGGCCGTCCATAAAGTACGTCACGCTCCAAGGGGGGGGAGGGGGTATAAGAAAGTGTGACAGTTTGTGACGGGGGGGGGGAGGGGGGGTCAGGCCAAGTGTGACGTCACATTTTTAAAATATATTTTGAATTTTATTTCTAATTTAATTTTTTTATTTTCTTAGTAAAACTTAATAGTTTTAAAAATAATTTTCAAAAAAATTGTGAAACACTTGAATTAGTTTTATGTCAAAATAGCATGAAATGGATATCTTTTCAATGTGGTGTTTACAATTCCTCATGCTAGTTAGGACCGCTAATAAACTGTTGCAAAGCCTTGTTTTATCAGTAGCCTTACGGAAGTGTTATTATTTCTTTGTTGTCTGCTGCATAATTATATCACTGATAAAGAAATTTGGAATTTGTATTATAATACAAAAAATTACCGTAATTGAAGTTGCAATCAATCACTTCGTTAAAATAATATTGATGCCTTATTCCTTGCAACCAGTGCACCAGGAAGAAGTGCTTATAATCGCGTGGAACATCGAATGGCTCCATTTAGCAGCAAACTGTCTGGTGTCATATTGCCAAATGAACATTATGGCATTCACTTTGATTCCCAGGGCAGAACAATAAATGAGGATTTGGAAAGAACAAACTTCAAGTTTGCAGGTGAAACTTTAGCTGAAATCTGGTCGCATGTGATTGTTGACCAATTTCCAACAGTTGCAGAATATATCAACCCTGAGAAATCTGAATTGGATGCAGCAGGACTGATGTCGAAGGATAAGAATGGTTTGACCATCATGTTCTCACCAGCCAATACTTCACTCAAATTGTGAAATGTCAGGACATAAAATGTTGCGAAAAAGTACGGAGCTCATTTTTCAACGTTTTACCTTCGAGATTATTTCCTCCTCCTAATCCAATCCCAATCAACCAAACAACTGATGGACTCAGAGCTTAAGAAAGAGCAGATGCAGATGCACATACATTTCCTTCATTGTTTGTTTGTGGCACAAACTCTCAAATTTGATGACATTATCCCAAGACCAACAGGAGTTTTTAAAGTGCAACCATATGATCTTTATTGTCCATCTTTGCAGACCAGCATACATGATCGAATTTGCAAAGTGTGTCACTTATACTTTGCCTCACAAACAATGTTGAAGAAACATACAGGATAACACAGAGCTCGGGCGCAGGAGAATGTAAAAAAGTAAAGTTTCCTTAGCCCTAAAGGGCCATCGGGGCAGATGAAGTGTAGAATTCATCTGTTTCTATAACCTAGGCATATGAAGGGATTGTGTGGTTTGCACAATTCCCAGCCGCCTTTACTCCCCCAACATAAAGTCAGGTACCCATTTAAAGCTGGGTGGACTTGGGAACTTTCACCAGGACCTGAAAAAGTCCTAAGGTTCTCACTGAGATTCCAACCCGGGACCCTCCGGTCGACAGTCGAGCGCTCTATACCACTCGACCACCCGTCTATTAGGAGAATGTGCCAACCCCAAATTTTCCAGAATCAACTCAGATAAAACGCATTCGTCCTTTGAGAATCGCTGCTAGAAGGCAAATAGAACTCATGGCAATTATTGGCAGAATGGAAAATGCACATTCAGAGGACGTTGAGTGGCTAGATGAGGATGAAGTTGATCTGTCTGCAACCATCCTTCCAGGAAACGATGATGCGGAAAGATTTATGTCAGTCTTAACTATGGATGAACACTTCACCATGGATGGATGATGTCTAGTGAATATTTTTTAATTAAACATAATTCACAGGCCCACTATAAACATATTCAATATAGCACCAGAGCTGCTCACATAATTTGTCAATCTAGTCCTTTTTTTTAGTCACATTGTTTTGTTTCCATTTTTATTATTAAATCACTGGTTGAGGTCAAGTTTCGCTAATCTACTTCTTATCCTGTGTCAATAGAATGCATAATCGGAAGATTATCTCAAAGTTCACCTCACCCATTGTAAATGAATAGGTAGCAGATAAATGATGTTTATTATATAATTGTCAATCTAATTTTTGCAATTTTTTTTTCAAATTCAATTGATTGAGTTACTGTTTCAAAGAATAACTGATACAACTGTTGACAATTAGTTATTCTACTATTAAACTCATTTAATAATCTGATAGTTCTTTTAATATTTATATTTTAAGGCAGTTTAATAGTGAAGTGCGGTTTAAGTTTTCGATTAAATTTTAATTAGTTCTTAATTTAAAAAAACAATTGTCGAAAGTGTGACGTACTTTGGGGGGGGGGGTCCCGAGATTTGTGACACTTTGTGACGGGGGGAGGGGGGGTCAAAAATCACCAAAAATAGCGTGACGTACTTTATGGACGGCCCCTAAGCATACTACGTATTTTTTTTTCGGGATACGTTTAGCAAACTTTGATCACGTCAGTAAACAGAATGAACTCTTATGATTTAAAATTATTTTCTTTTCGCGGGAAATTGCATAACCGAGCAATTTTTAGAGCATTTTTGTCTGTCTGTCTGTCTGTCATCACCCTAGATCTCAACAACCATAAGTCCTAGACCCATGATGTATATCATTTTGTAGGCCTGCCATGTGTGCAGCAAAAGTTCATTTCGCGATCTGACCTCTGAGGGCCGTAAAAGGGGGCTTATAAAGTACCGTTTTTTACTATATAAGCTATATTAATAAAGGAACGCCCTATATCTCAGCAACTATAAGTCTTAGACCCATGATGTATATATCATTTTGTAGGTCTTGGCCTGCCATGTGTACATCAAAAGTTCATTTCGCGATAGGACCTCTGAGGGGCGGGCTTCAGGGCTCCTAAGGGGCTTATATATTATATATACACCTTGTACGTTCAATAAACCATTCATTTGGTGCGAAATACTGCAGCACGTAGTTTCACCAAGATTTATTAAGAAACTCATTAAATGAAATAGTAAGCTTGTGTTCTGAGTTTAATTGAAAGTATCAGAGCTATGCAACAATTGACGGAGTTTTCGGACGATTAAATGACTATAATTTCGAATGTTTTCAATTATGAGTCCTATTTCAGTAACCACAAACCACTTGTAGTTAGAAAAAAAAATACAGGAGACATATTTTTTTTTTCAGGATTAAGGTTAGGGATAGGGTTAGGGTGTGGAGCAATATCTATTGATGGTCCCCGAAAAAAAAATATATTTCCGATTATTAACGGTAAATGACGTCATCAACATCTGCAGTAAATAAGAGTTCTCATTCATTCTGTTTACTGACGTCATCAAAGTTTGCTAGACGTATCCCGAAAAAAAAAAATATGTTGTACGCTTAGACGTATCCGGAGCCAGTGCGAATTCAGAATTAAAAAACGCAGTGGCTACGGTTCGGTCCGACCGAACCCGTATTTTTTTTTTCCAGGTACCAGCCATACTTATTGTTGCATATTTTTTTTGTTTTTGGGGCTAGGGTTATGAATAGGGTTTTTAGGGATAGGGTTAGGGTCCAGCTATAATATAGATATCTAAATATAGCGGCCGAGTCGCTGCACTGAGCTATATAACAACATATAAGTCACTGCACTAACCCTATTCCTATCCCTAATCCTAACCCATTCCTAACCTTAACACTAGCCCTGAAAACAAAAAAATATGCCCGAAAACAAAAAAAATATGCAATGATAAGTATGGCTGGTACCCGAAAAAAATAATACGGGTTCGGTCGGACCGAACCGTAGCAACTGCGATTAAATAAGTGTAAGATTTTCTTGATATTGCTGATATATTTACATAGAACAGTCCGTTTTTAAATGATTGTGAAATATGTATGTAGCCACCTTTTTTAAACTACACTTTAAAATAGTAAGTAGTAAAGTTCCCTTAACCCTAAAGGGCCATCGGGGCAGATGAAGTGTAGAATTCATCTGTTTCTTTAACCTTGGCATATAAAGGGATTATGTGGTTAGCACAATGACCAACTGCCTTTACTTGCCCAACTTAAGTCAGGTACCCATATAAAGCTTGGTGGACTTATGGGACTTTAACCAACTCTCACTAGGACCTGGAAAATTACCTTTAGTTCTCATAGAGGATCGAACCCATGACTCTCAGGTAGACAATCAACCATCTAAAGCACTCAGGCATCCATCCCACACTTTAAAATAACCTATCTGCTCAGATTTTGGTGCCTTATAGTATTATGTGTGACAGTCACATAATCGCCTTTATACATATTTTTACGGAAACAATTTATATTAATTTTTTTAAAGTGTTGTTCTTGTTTAGTAAAGTTTACAGAAGAAAAAAAAACACAAAAAAAAAAATTTTGGATTTCCTCTTCTGCAATAATAGGGAGAGTCTAGGGCAATTACATTTTTTTATCCTAAGTAATATTATTTACCGTAACTAATGTATTTATTAAACTTTTTATAGTGCTTAATAAGTCCAAAATTATATGTTTATTAATTTTTGTAATTTACCATGCAAAAAGGTAATACATGTATTTGTATTATCTACAACAGTGGTCCCCAACCCCCGGGTCGCATACCGGTCTTACTGGGCTGCCCAAGAAATATGAAATTATTTCCTTTTTATTTATTTATCTCGTGATTGTGCAAATTTTCATGGACAAGAAATAATCAACGCCTCCCCCCACTTTCCAGTGGGCAGCGATGAAATTATCAAACACTAACCGATCCATGACGAGAAAAAGGTTGGGTACCACTGATCTACAACATCGATTAACTGTTACGTTCACAGAATCTTTGAGTTTTTAAAAGAATAAATTTGTTTTTAATTAAAATATTTTCTGTATATTTCTATAAGTTTCTTGAATTTTGCTATTTTTCACATAGTATCAAATGTTACAAAATGTCAGAAACAGAGAAAATGGCTGATTCATTGAATCTGTCTACCTGGACACTTGTCAACAATCAAGGGGAAGTAATGGTAAGACAGTTTTTTTCCCATATAAAATAAATAGGCAATATTATCTTGAATAGCAAAAGAACAAAATTAAGATCATTCGTGTCTTAATATTTTTTCTTGGTTGGAAATTGTGAAGTTTCAATTATAATTTACTGATATTCGCTAAATACAAACTTTTTAATTTATTTTTAAATAAAACTCACTTTTAAAAGAATTAAAACAAATTTTTTTTTTGACTATTGTTTCGATGTGAAGTATAGTATTTCAATTTCAGGGTTTGGGTTTGATATTACATTTGTATGAAAGTTTATATATATATATGTTTAAATATATATATTCATTCATGAAAATTATCTTTTGCAAAATATGCATTCCCATCGAGATACAATAAAATAAATATTTATAAAGAGTTTTTTTATTGTCAGTCAGGAGAATGTGACTCAGAATCCAGTGATAGCTCTATTGAAGTAGTGAATTTTGAAAATGGTGCTTTTTTCTCTGCTTCATACCATTGTCTCAGAGATCACAGCAGTAAAAATTCAGGTTTGGATAGTTTAATTATTTATTCTTTCAAAATAAAAATGAACATTTTAAATTCCTCATGTCTATCTACATCCCAAATTCTGTACATTTAGGCTATCTCTAGGAGACAAGGGGGTGTTCATTAGATTAGCAAAAGATGGATACAGAATTCTTTTTTTTTAGAATGTAAACAAGACATTTTATGAACAATTTTGAACTTTTATTAAACTTTGTTAATTTCTTTATCAAAGCTAACAAAATTTGTATCACAATAAAATAATCTAATTTTGAAGAAAAAGGCCTTAAATGAGGAAATTCCCTTAATTTTTACGTTACCTTTATTATGCCATTTTTGACTGGAAGGCAATGCAAAGTACATAGAATGTTAAAACTGCTAATGTCTGGAAAAATATCATAAAATAGACAAAAATCGTTTTAGCCTTAATAATCAAACACCCATGTAGGAAATTAGTGAGAAGGATGGCTGAGTGTTATAGATACTCAACTGTCGACCTGAGATTCCTGGGTTCAATCCTTGGTGAGACCCATGGAATTTTTCCAGGTGAAATTTGGTGCAAAGTTGTCCCACAAGTCCACCCAGCTTTAAATGGTACCTGACTTTTGTTAGGGGTGTAAAGGCGGCTGGGCATTGTGCTAACCACATAATCCCTTCATATGCCGAGGTTACAGAAACAGATGAATTCTACACTTCATCTGCCCTGATGGCCTGTTAGGGCTAAGGGAACTTTACTTTATGTAGGAAATTGGAAAATGTTTATTAGCCATTTTAATTTTTTTCATAAAACGTGATGTTTTTTTTTTAATTCTGTTTCTGAATCTATTCTTAATGTACAGAGCCCCCAAGACAGGTAGCTTATTGCTGTACTGATATATTTCTGTTTGATTTATCAGAAAATATGTGTTACAGTGAACATTTTAGTAATTCACAAAAGTTGTGTTATAAATTTGTATTGGTAAAAAAAAAAAGTAATTCTTACAAACAAAACAATTTCTTAAAAAACTTTTTAAAATCATGCATGCTGTTCTATTTGTTACTTAGCTCAAAAAAAAAATAGTATGGTTTTTATAAAAAAAGAGTATTGTAGACAATAAATATATTTTACTAATTTATCTAAAGAAGCATAATGATAATTATTGCTATGTACAATTTAGGTGAGTCAAATGAAGCTATTCTGGATGCAAAAGATTCTGGTGAAGAGGAAGTAATTACAACAGATCTGAATAATATTGGCAGTGCAGAGTTGTGTCTGGCTGGTAATGTATCTTCAGCTCAGCAAAATAGTGAAGATACCAATACACTGGCCATTACTGAAGCTTATGATGTCAGACTGAGTGAGGAAGAGAAATCTGATGAGCTTGTGGCCAGTCAACTAGAGGAATGTTTAGTAAAACAAGATAGTGAGATTGAATGTACTAACAAAACTGAAGTTTCTCAGGAAAATGTCACTGTTAAGGATGTGGATGATGATGGTCCCAGCATAGGAACTGAAGTACAGAGAAGTCAGATTGGAGCCTGTTGCTTGGATCTGTTGCTTGAAAGGTAACAGATGATCTTTTTTAAATTATATTTAGTAGGTCACTGAACATATACTTGTGTGTGTTTAAATATATTTATATATTGTAATTTCTTTATAAAAAAATATATATTTATAGTTCTGACAACACAGGGGGCCCACTTGCAGTAGAGTTTGATGAACAGAAATTAACTTCTCTAACTTGTACTGATCATAGTAAAACAGATATGGTCTATAGTACAGATGATTACAATATGGGTTTAAATGTTAAAACTGACAGTGATTCAGGTAAATTAACTTTTTTTTTTTTTTTTAATTCTTTACTTTTTTTTTGGTGCTGAATTGATTGAAATTTTTAAATTCTCTTTTCTTGTTGTATTACATTAATTTTTGTTTAAACATTTTTATTAGAATTATATGTATTGAACAGGTGAATCTTTTAAACATTGATGTTAGCTTTTATTTTACATAATTAAGCTTTTTAATCTTTTGTTTCAGATTCTGATTTTGTTCGCCTAGAACGTGATGATGTAAATGCCCCTAAAAATAGCATGAATAGCACTATGCCAGCTCGAGTTTCTTGTACAGATTCTTCTATTTGTCCAAATTTCAGCTTTCTAAGACATGAAGGTAAATGATTTTTTTAGATTTCAAACAATAGCTGCCTTTTTTACAACGTTTTCTTAACTTCACTTCTTGTCTGTGTGTGTCCGCAGAATTTGGCAATCCAATTTTAGACCACTTTCCGATAAGCTATAGCTCTGATACTTTCAATAAAACTCAGAACCAGATGACAATGCAATATTATTACTATTTCATTATGATTTGATGAGTTTCTTAATAAATAAAATTAAATATGTATGGCGAATAGGTCACAGTCTTGTCTAAATCAAGGAAAATTACTGATGCTAAATATAGTACACAGTAACGGAATTTGGCACCAATTTTAAACCACTTTCTGAAAAACTATAGCTCTGATACTTTCAATTTAGCTCAGAACCCGATGACAGTGCAATATTCTTACTATTTCATTATGATTTGATGAGTTTCTTAATAAATAAAATTAAATATGTATGGCGAATAGGTCACAGTCTTGTCTAAATCAACTAAAATTACTGATGCTAAATATAGTACACAGTAACGGAATTTGGCACCAATTTTAAACCACTTTCCGAAAAACTATAGCTCTGATACTTTCAATATAGCTCAGAACCCGATGACAATGCAATATTCTTACTATTTCATTATGATTTGATGAGTTTCTTAAGTATTTTTCGAAAATAAAATTATTGTGGCTGAAGTAGTGAAGAAAGAATGAGTGACGTCAGTGCTCTCCGATATGTTCTTGTGATTAGACCACTTCCAGAACAAACAAAAAAATTAACGGCCAAAATTAATTTTAAAAGTGAACGCAGCGCAATAAAAACAAATGTGTTGAAAAATTATATAAAGTGAAAGAATTCAAAATTTATATTCTCTGTTTATAAACATGATACTCGAATACGTTTCACTACTTTCTTTGATTGTACAATGTGCGGTTGTGTAGGTTACGTGAACAGTTGTGTATGTTTGTGTGGCGAGGTCAAGTGAGAGGTCACGAGGTCAAGATTCCGAAAAGCTATAGCTCTGATACTTTCAATATAGCTAAGAAACCCGATGACAATGCAATAGTCTTACTATTTCATTATGATTTGATGCTTAATCTTACACCAACATTTTTTTACTCTTCGTATTTATTGAAAAAAAAATATTTTAACTAAAAAGTAGAAAATAAAAATTACATTAAAAAAAATATTTTATAAAAAAAGTTTTTCTTGCGTACTAAAAAGCAGAAAATAATTTCTGAATAAATTGGTAAGATGTTAATAGTAATAGACTTTATAAGAGCTTCTGATTTTTATAAAAACGAAAATCAGAAGCTCTTATAAAGTCTATTACTATTACCATCTTACCAATTTATTCAGAAATTATTTTCTGCTTTTTAGTACGCAAGAAAAAACGTTGTTTTTATAAAATATTTTTTTATAATGTAATTTTTATTTTAACTAAAGCATCTTTTCAAAATAGTTAGAAAGAAATGCAGTGGATGCTCGAATATCCAGCATTTAAAAAAAATCTGTTATAAAATGATGAATAATATACTTTGCCAAGGCATTGCACTTATGTTTTCTACATTTTCCCATTAGTGTAATCATTTTTCAATAAACTATAAAAAGTTATAAAAAAAACACACAGTTCAGTACATAAGAAACATTTGTAAGTACTGACTTTTACTAAGTTATCAGAAAATTTGAATAAGAGAATGTTTTGATATAAATAGGATCTTTTTATTGGTTTGGGTGAGGTAGGAAATACAATTCTGGTTTAGCTGTCTTTTAAGTTATAGGGCTAGTCTTTCCCATACCTTAGATCAGAAATGGTCAAACAATTCTGGCCTATCAGGCTATTTGATCCTCTCCACTGATTCACATCAATGACATTTAGATTTTATTTATTTTATATAAACTTTCCATCCACCTGTTCTTGGTCTGGCCTTTCTGTCAAATTTAAGAACCGAATTCTGAGAATTTTGAAGTGTTCGACAACTGATTTTTCCATGTTTAAAAACTTTTTTTAAAAGCTTGGAGGGGATAGACTTAAAAAGTAAAAGCTCCTTCCCCCTCCCCCCCCCCCAACACCAAGAAAAAAACAAAGAAAAAACCCACTATTACTTATGGCAACACTGCGACATTTGTATTCATTCCCTATTATGACCAACCCTGGTTAATACTGTCAATGCTAGAATGTGAGACTTTGTTTAATGCTCAAGTTTTTTTCTTTCCCCTTTGTTGCCTGTATCCAATAACATGGAGTTTTAACTGCAACAGAGCAGTCTTTATCAGTCATGGGCTTGCAGCTAACTGGTTCACAGGTGATTTGGGGAAAAAAGGAGAAAAATAATGATTAACTGCTAGTCACCTCTTTTTTTTTTTTAAATATCATTATATTTCATAAATATAGATACATGGAAAAGCTTAGCAAAATGGCAAGAATATTTACATTCTGACTTATTTTGTAAATCTTTCAAAAAACATGTTTTTGCCATTTTTTTTGGAGAAATTGACCTTCAACTAGTTTTTTTCAAAAGTATAATACCTAGTCATGATTCTCCTATATTCATTGATTTTTTTTTAAATGTGACTAAACTCTCCTCTTTTTATTTACTGTATTCTTTGTAGTTACAAGATAAACAAAAGATTTTAGTTATCTACTTTAAAATTAATATCTGTATTTATAATTATTGTAAAAATTGTGTGTATATTAAAAGGATCTCAAGATTTAGAGTCTTCTAACAGAAGCTCTATCAGTCCATATGAAGAAGACGTTGATGATGACACAGAATCCTCTACAGAGAATGGTGTGGATGACCGCATTGAAAGTGAACAGAGTGAAGCAGGATCGTTTTCAGCTCAAAATGATATTGGTGATTTATCAGTGTTTGCAGATATTGGTGACCTACCTCTTGATGTTGGCAATGTCCCTCGCAACTATATCCATAGTCCAAATAATCACTTAAGCACTATTCTAAATATCATTGTGTTGATTGCTGCTATTTTGACTATGGGGATCAGTTTAGGTATTATTGTTGGTAAGGATGATAAATGTTGTTTATTATTATGTGTTAAAATGTTCAAGGCTTGACAAATATAACTTCTAGTATATAGCCTATATAATAAATGTAACATTTATAGTTACTTACATCATACATCTTTTGACTATGGGGATCAGTTTAGGTATTATTGTTGGTAAGGATGATAAATGTTGTTTATTATTATGTGTTAAAATGTTCAAGGCTTGACAAATATAACTTCTAGTATATAGCCTATATAATAAATGTAACATTTATAGTTACTTACAATCATACATCCTTTTTTTTTTTTTACTATGGTTTAAATAAAAATAATTATGTCGCTTGAGCTTTCATTGAAAAATTAAATTTGCATTTAAATAATAAGAAAAGTTAAGATTAGTCATGTCTGAAGCTTGTATAAACTTTGTCCATTGTTAGACATTAATTTTTATCACTTAGTCAATACCACACAGAAACAAGGTCATAGGGTTCTGTCTGTCCAACAATTATTTTTTTAAATAACTAATTTTTTTCTCTAACTTGCTAAATTAAAATAGAATATGTGAGAGTTGTTGCAAACACTTAAGGTCATATTAATTATTTACTTTATTATCATTATCTAATGCATAACAGTAAATACATGCAATATGTTTATACTCTTTTCCCATCACCTTGTTTTTTAAGTGTGCAAAAATGGAACATTTTTTTAAAGAAAAAGAAACTCTTTACAATTTATTTGGTTTATTTAGGCATCTCTTTAACTGAAATTTTCGGCATTTATAAAAGATCATATTTGTAATTTAGGAACCGACTTGGAAATTGAGGAATGGCAACATGCACTTGAAAAGCAGTCAATGAAAATTATATTTCTGGAGCAACAGTTAAAAATAAAAGCGCAAGAATCCAGTTCTCATCAAAGAAAGATAGAGATGCTGCAAACACAATTCAAAGATATTAAAGTGAGTGCAGCATTTATTTATTGAAAGTGACCTTGTTTTAATAAGTATATTTTTAATCTACTAAATTAAAAAAAAATATAATTGTCATTGTATACATTTTTCCATAAATAGATGACAGCAAGAGGTTTTGAAAGAGCTTTTGACCAACTAATTTCTGATGTAAGTCTTATTAGACTAAATTAGCTGTTGAATTCATTTTGAAATTAAAAAAAAGAAAATTAAATGGTGTTGAAAAGTAAATGTTAGTGCTTAATATAACATTTATCAAATCTCTGAACTTAAATCAATAGCTTGTTTTACACATTTAATTTATTTCAATTTTTACTTTAAAAATTTATCACACAACAAATTAGCTTATGATGTATGTCACGGGGGGGGGGGGGTGTAATTATCAGCCTGAGTTCTTTAACTACACTCACTCAAACAATAACTGAATAACACCAACACAATTGCAGTATTACAGTAAAATGAGCAGTTTTATATTACAACAAATATTGATTGATAGTTATTGTCCTTCCACAATTTACAGAACACCTTGTAGTTCTCAACAACTACACCTTTTACAGGTAAACACAAATAAGTCCTGGTCTGACCAGGGTTCTACTTTGGTATATTTGGAATTATTCAGAATAATTATTTCTCAACATATTTTCAGATAAAAAAGCAAACTTATCTGACAATTGGAAATAGATAATACTAATAATATCAACCTCATTCAAAGTTGCAAGACTTTTTTCAATTGCATTATTTAAGCAGTGTTTTAAGGGAATTAGGCTTTGCTAATATTTTCTTAAAGATAAAGATGGGCTGTCCAATTAAGCAATATATTTGTAAAAATTCTGTTTTAATAATAATGTTATTTGATTATAAAAGAAAAGGTTGAGTAACTCAATAAGACTTCAAAAGGCTGTTTTTAAAGCCAGTAATTTAATCTGTATATTATTTTGTTTAAAAAATGCTTGAATATTTTTGGGATGAAGAAAAAAATAATTCCTTTTGCTAGTAAATATACTATCTGTCTTGTATCCTGGTTATGTACATGACAGTTTTAATAAACAATAGTGAAAATGAACACCTTGTCCCATTCTTAATGTATATATCTCACCTCCTAAACTGACAATAATGATGATGTGTGCATCTATTAGCTCTCATGTAAATACACTAATTTACTTTATTTTTTATTTGTATTTGATACATTTATTTTTAGAGTCATTTGAAAAGTTCAAGCAATGAAAATGGTTGGCTGAAATTGAAGGAAGCCATTGATGACTTCATAAGCTGTGATAAATCATTTCAAGACTCTACACATCTGTCAATTGAAGAACTGTTGGATATGGATGCTTGTGGTTTAAGCATTTATATGTTCCTTGAAAGTTATACTATTACTAAAAATGAAACTATCACTTCTAACCCAAATGAACAGGTGCAACCAATGAAAATGGAAGTTAAGCAGGATATTACAGAAAAACACAGCCATAGGTCTACTGTAACTTCTAAGAAAGGTAAGTTGTTAGATGTTTTTGTTATGTTACATGTATAATTAAAAAAAAAAAATTTTAAATCTTATATTTTTTTTTAACTAATACATTGAAAGGTTGCTGAACTTAAGAAAAATTTAGGAATTCATAAGTAGTACTTCTATTGGCTTTTATTTAAGTACGGCAATTTCATTAACTTATAAAAAATAAATTATTGTGATGAAATATAAACATAAAATGAGGCTTAATTTTTATGAGTGTTAATTAGTCTTTTTTTAAGTTTAAGATAGTCAAGGTAATACAGGCATTGTTCTTTTGTTATTTATTAATTTAACTACAAAATGAAAGGTTTGCTCTTAAGATTTGTTTGTTTTTTACTTCTGCATTTTGTTAGCCAAATAATTATTTTTCCTTTAACAGAAACTCCAGTAGCTTCAGTTCCTTTTGATGTCAGAGATCTTCAGCAGTCTTTGACTAGAGAGCAGCAAAGGGCACTTCGTTGGCAGCACTTGTATTTAGCAGAGCGCCGACAGAAGGAAAGAGAGAGAGAAAATGAAGAGTGGGAAGATGAAAGGGAAAGAGAATCTTGGGAGAATGAAAAAGAGCTGCTGGATCAAGAGGAATGTCTAAAAAAACTCATGGCTGCTAACTTGACGAGATTAACCCAGACCATGGCTCATCTGAATATCTCTGCCTTTGATGATTTTGCTAATCTTTCACTTTTACTATCAGGTGTAGCAAAATTGAAGCAGTCAGTGATAGATTCCATTCAGAATGTTTGGGAAAATGCTGAGGAGCTATTTGATGATGTGCAAAACAAAAAGCCAGATTGGCTTAACCATAAGTCATTTAACAGTGGGTTGCCTGATCATCAGATGCTTTATATGTATGTAACAGAGATTTTAAATGAGATCAATCATTGGCCTGACCATGATACACTCTTAGAATATCTGAGAAAAAATGTCAATGGCATGAGGAAATTATTGGAAAATTTTTTTCTATCTGAACCTGTCAGTCACATCTTGACTAGCACAGATAACATTGTAAAAACGTTTCAGACGAGGTTCCAACAAGCCATCATTCTTGATCATACACAGGATAAAAATACTGTTATCAATAGCTTAATTCAGTTATTGTATGATCTGAAAAACGGTTTAGAAACAGAATTCGCTGGAATATATTATAGAGATACAGAGGAGGAAAAACCTTTTCAGACAATGAATGAGGCACCCAATTCTGAACAACAAGATTCAAACAATGAGAAAAAGGTCATCTCATGGCCAAAGCGACTTGGGGGATTATTGAAAAAAACAGGTGCCTCTGTAAGGGAGAAAGTGAAAAATACCTGGCGTAAGATAAAATCTGTGTGGCATAATAAAAAAACTGCTTGGCATAAGATAAAAAATCTTTGGCATGAAAAGAAACCAACAGTTATGAATATGGCTAAAGGATTCACTGACCATGTCATCAGTGTGTCATCAAAGTTCAGAAAGCTCTGCACCACCTTACCGAATGTTATTTTTGGCAGCAATAATCCTAAAGTAGAAATTCATAACAAATGTGTTTATAAAGCTAGAAAGCAATGGCAAAAAGACATTCTGCATGACCCCTGCAAAACTCTTGGAAAGTTTAGTTTGGAGTGCAACACTGAGAAGAAGCAACTGAAGAAAAATATAAAGAAAATCAATGATGATTTTTATGAGATTCTAAAATTGTCTAACCCTAACCAAGTTTTAAAACTAAAATCGGGGCAAGCTAACTTTGTTTATAAAAAATTTAGGTCATTTCTTGATCGCTGGGCAAGCTCAAAGCTTCTTTTGAAAACTGATCTAGAATGGATAGCTTGCCAAGGTAATCAGTGGCTGAATTATATAAATAAAGTTAGTAAGCTAAATTTGAAAATTTGTAATTTTATAAGGCTTCAAGATAACTTGAATGAAGAACATTGTGGAATCAAAATGACTCCATTAATAAATAAAAATGAATGTAATCAACATAAATGTGACAAGGAAAGCCTCATTGAGAGCTACCCTGATTTTTCTGCCACTGAAGAGAACAAGAAGCATCAGAATTCAGCTGACAATTCTGTACCAGATCTTAACGATAACAAAACCTTAGAATCAGACCTAAATGACACAGAAGCAGTAGATGCATCATCTGAATGGTATTTAGAAATGGCAAAGTACCGGTTCCAAAGTCGAAAGGAACATAACAAAGCTGATTGGATTTTTGATATGGCTGCTGACAGAGAGAAACAAAGAGTTGAGAATGAATCTCCACCAAATTGGCAGTTTAAGAAAGCAGAATATAGAAAACTTAAACGTAGAGAAGAGCGTAGAAATGATTGGCTTTTTGAGAGGAAACGTCATCCTCACGATTGTGACAGCATTGGTAACTGTGATGCAGATCACTCAAGAGACTCATCTGAAAAGCATCCCAATAGTGGCGAGAAAGTGAGAAGACACAGAAAGGAGTCGGTGAGAGATGATTATTACGAGAATAACAATCACCGCTTTAACTTTCAGAGGCCTTTACATCATAAATATCATTCTCAGTCAAGCAGGCATGACCCGTAGAGGATTTCGGACAACTTTTGAAAGAGTTTCTAGTCCATAAATGACCTTGAACTCCTTGTCTAAATCAGTGGGATCTGAAACATTTGATTTCTTATTTGTAGGTATTATTTTTTCTATAATGTGTTATGGTGTGGTAATTTTAGTAAAAATTTAAAAAAAATGATTAAATTTCCATTATGTTGTAACTATAAACTGTATTGCCATCACTTTGGTGTCTTTAGGAAAAAAAAATCTTATTGCATTTTTGTATAATGATTCTAAAAATCGTAAGAGCTATTACTATAGGTCAGAATAGAAATAATGCTCTTCACTACTAAGTAAAAGTCATTTCTTTTCATATAATCCTAAATGTTTCACTCAATGAAAAGAATACAGTCAAAAAAAAAACTTTATTAAATATTAATGATACTGAACTTCATTGTCAGTACTCTATATGCAATTTCTTAAAAATCTCAAATTTTTACTTATCTGTGCTGTTTTAGACAAAATGTTTGTTGTGATGCTATATCATTTTGAAGCAATATTTTTTAGATGTGGCTTTATTGTGTAAAAAACTGACTAAAAATATAGAAACATTAACTTTCAGTTGGCATACACTGAAATCAATCTTTTTTTTTATTATTTAAATTAAAAATGCTTCTTATATTCATTTTTTTCTATCATATTGTATCATTGAAACAAGTGTGAATAAGAAAAGACAAAAATAATTGAGTAGATTTAAATAGTTACTTTTATTTCAACATGTGTTATGAAAATGTCATCATGTAATTATTATTAAAATTATTGTGAAAAAGAGATTACAAATTACTACATTGGAAAATTTAAAAAAATAAGTAAAGAAACAAAAGCCCTATTTTCCCAATAAATTATATTTGTTCATGATCCAATCAGCGTAGGACTTCAAATGAACTTCAACTATTTATTTTTTAAGCAATGAATGTGGTCATTTTGTTTAATCCGACATGTATTATTTTTTTTCCAATTTTATTATTTTGGAGAGGTTTTTTATCAATTTATTACATAGCTACTCAGAAAAAAATAAACTAATTGCACAAAAACTTGTATTTTGATTGTTTCTTTTTGTTCAAATGATTGAGTTTTATTTGAAATATCTCAATATACTTAAAAGTTAATTCTTATTAGACTTTACTAACTAGATTTCACAATTTTTTTTTACAAAGGTAATAGAAATATACTTTTACTATATTTAACTTTAGAGTAAAGCTTACAATAATTTTAACTTGATCAATTTACACTCCACATAATATTTTTAGCATGTAATGATGTCTTTAATAAAATGAAACTGATTAAAAGAAACATTTCTAATGGAAAATAATTAGAAGCTAAATCATCCAGCCTTCTGATTCCCATCATATTGATTTTTTATGAAGCCTTACTCAACTAAAAAGCATGCCCAACGGTGGTTGAATTCCTTTAAATAAGTATCAAACAAGTACAGTGATGAAACATTTTTTTGATTGCCATTTTTCTGTTATGATTTATCAATAGATATCTTGAAGAAATATAACCATAAAATGTCAATGCAAAATAATAAGTATTGATATCTAAAATAATTCTATATTACTTTTACATTTCTATATTACATTTCTTTGGTCATGACATTTAAAAATGTATTTCACTCAAAAGAAAAGTAAAATAAGAATAATATAATCTCAATAACTAAAAATTATATGCTTGTGCATTTCTTTGGTTTATGACATTTTCCTGTGACAATAAAAATGTTAAAGATGATATATTGAAAGCGTCACATCTAGTTATGCGAAAAATGAATTTCAACATACTAATTATTACAGAGTAGGTAATAAATGGACTTTTTTTTTTAAATGAGCAAAACATTTAATAGTAATGTTAACTAAATTTCTTCACAGTATAATATTTTAAATTATACAGTTGCTGAGATTTAACTGTAAAAATGCCACATCTACTGCTGCAAATAAACTTCAGCAATTAACTGAGGTATGTTGTGACTGACTTTACATTTTTTCCAACTAAATCAGTGAAATGGAAGACCTTTCACAAGTTACTACAGTCACTTTGTCAATGTTGGATGCTTATAATCGTTTAATTTCTCCTTTTATCAACATGTATAAATATAGCATTTTATTTATATTTTCAACATTTTCACACTTTTTGTATAGTACAAAGAATTATCCATTAAATAAAAAAATGGTTAGTTAAAATATAAAATACCATTTTAAACATAAATTTTATTCAAATTAATTTCAAAAGAAGATAAAAAAAAACTTATTTATTTACTTAAAACCTATTCAGCCTCTTCTATGTTTTCATGTTTGTCTTGTAAAGCAGGGTTTCTATTCAGCATATTCAGGAGTGGGATTCTCTTGGTAGCTCCAGCCACAGCCATGATAGCATCTGTGGTAAACTGTAGTCATAAAAAAGTTTTCATAAATATAGTTTGGCATATGTCAGAAAATAAACAATGTATGTCAAAAAATGTCTCATCCATTAGATGTTACAAATAAGCTCAAATAGATACAATGCTTAAATGAAGTGGTTTATTCAAATTTAAACTATATTATAACCTGTGTTTGGTTTACCACTATAGTATAATTAAAAAATCACAAGCCTAAAGTCAGTTAGTATTATCAACATTAATACACAAATTCTACCTTCAGTCTATTTTTTTTTAAAGGTTAATTGTTTTATGTAGGCACAACAAAATAGACTGTAAAATTTTTTTATTCTTTTTGTCAGTATTTCTTTTGACTGTTTTTTTTTTTGTATGCAAAAATAATTTTTTGGATGTGCTATTGATACCTTTAGTTTCCTTCTTGCGTTAAACTCTTTTATCTTATCCACTGTGTTTTCCATGTGAGTTTTCCTGTTAGCCATGCCTGTTACCCAAACATGTTTCAGAGCAGCAGAAGCAGTTATTCTTTTTGCTGGATCAACCACTAATAGCTTTCTAACTAAGTCCTTAAAAAGAAAAAAAACCCTGATATATTATAGAAAAAAAAGTCTAAGGCATTTAAACAATTTCCAAGCAACAGTTCTACCTTGGCATTGTTGCTAACGTCATCCCACCAGGGAGATTCAAATTTATATTCTCCTTTGAGAATTTTTTTGAACATCTGTGCCTCATTCTCTGAGTAAAATGGTTCATAACCACAAAGTCTGTGAAAAAAAGGAATAAAAATGTAATTAATAAGCTTAGTGTTAATAAAATACATGTATTATATAATGTTTTATTCAAAAAATATTTTATATTGTTCTTTAAATTACTGTTAGTATATTTTAATTTTATTTTTTAAATCATTCTTTTCTTTATTTATGATTAACCAAATAGCATCTTAACTTTATATTCTACTTTTATAAAAAACATAATTATATAATTACGTCAATCTTCATTTGTCATAATTTACATCAATTTACTTGTAAAAAATTCATACGAAAAATTTTGTTCGTTATAACTTTGTCCTAATAATAGTAATAACAAAATAAGTATAAAATTCTAAAAATTAACTCATATTTTTGGGATCTTAATTCCTAGGGGAAAGACAACTTAATTCTTACAGGATGTATGTAATCACTCCTATACTCCACATATCACAACTTTTGTTGTAGCGTTCACCTTTTAAAACTTCAGGAGCTAAAATAAAGTTTCAGATTTTTAGCTAATGAAAATTAAATTTATATTTTATTTAAGGCTTATCAAGTATTAAAGATAATGATAAAATGATAAAAAATATACATAAAAATGAAATATGAAAAAAAATTGATGCCAAAATTGACATTTTCATTTTCAGCTTGAATGATAATGAAAAATCATAAAATACTACAATGGAGATAAAAAGTATTTAAAAAAAAACTTTTTTAGAATCCCGTAGCTTATTTCCATTCAAGGGCATAATAGCTTTTGTGCTGCATAGGATGGAATTTAAAAAATGCAACCCCCATTTTTTTATATCAGAATGTCTTAAAATTCAAACAACTTGGAAACCAAACTTAATATAATAAAATACCTTAGCACACAAATATGTTAAGAAATTCGAACATTTGACATGTTTTTTCTAGGTTTGGGTATTTTGTTAGTCCATTCCCTCTGCGATCATGTTGTATTTAAGCCATTTATACAATTTCTCTGTGTAGTAAATGTATCCAGTATTATTTTTGCAGCTTTTTCAAAGCTAAGTTGAAGCTTTTTTTTTTTAAAGTCAAATGACTTACCATTTAAATACAAGTGTGTTCTAAAAAGTTTGGCCAGTAGTGACTTAAGAGTACAAACCGTTCCTGGATATTTTTTATTGTCACCTAAAAGAAGCAATCCTAAACATTAGTTTCAAGCCCTGCATATGTTATCTCACCACAGACCTCCTCTATGTATAAGCCACCTTTGTATACATGCTTTAATTACTTATAACAACTTATCAAAATGAATCATTTTTTGATGCCTTGGTAAGCTTCTTTAATCTCCAATGCTATGTGGCTGGTGCTTTTTCCCAACTTGTTTGCTGCCCCAACTGTGACTAAGAATTTAAAAAATTGAATATGTAAGGATCAGCAACAGATCAACCCATTGTATTCAATGATTACATGCAACGGAATAAGTTGTGATTCTGAGTAATATTTTAACAAATAAAAGATGCTGCCAGGCAGGGGAAAAACTGATTATGAGCAACATTGTTTATGAGTATCTTGCAAGATGAACAAAATATTTTAAACAAATTTGTCTTGATTTGTGACGCCTTGAAAAACAACCAAATTTTAAAAAATAGATCAAACTGGGTATAAGAGCGAGGTCTTGGAGTAAGTATATTTGGTTACTATTTCTACAATGAATTATGTAATCACTAATGAGCCAATGGTTCTTCCTCTCCTATTCTAAGTCTCACACAGCGAACTTCACTTGTATAGTAGAACAATAAATGTTTGCTTAAGCCGGTGGAAAAATATTTTAGGAAAAAACTTGTTTTTATGGGAATTAATACATTTTATTTAACTTATAAAGAGAAACAAAGAAATTTTTCGAAACCTGAACGATTTGGACAAATTCAATTCATGCTCTGAGGTATTAGGATACTGAGCACACAAAATGTCTATGGCAACAATGGAGAGCAGACTGGGGCAGACCCCCCCCCCCATTTACACCACTGTTTCCATAACAGCATTTTGAGATTATTTTTAAGAAGAAAGTTAAAGAAGGGTTCTAGAGAGCAAGGCATGGGAGAAGTAACTTAATTTTTTTTTTTCATTTTGGGATTGTCTGTTTTTTGAGTGGACTCATATTTATGTGTATAAATATATATAGACCTATACTGCATAAAATAATAGACCTACCACAATAGCCAGGAGTGCCACAAACTGTAACTAATGAAACTTTGTTGCTTACAATTGTAGAAAGTCCAAAGTCAGCTGAAATACATTAAGTTAAAAGCCGTTTCATTTGTTTAGAACATTAATAATGTTTCATATTATTATTTCATTATCTCATAAAATAAACTCAATTAGATGGCCATAATGTGGTGAAAGGACAGTCCAGATACCATAAATGCAGGATAGGTTGGTTTTCATAAATATCTTTGAATCCCTTTCAATATGTAAAACCAATTTATTCATTTTTTATTCCCTCTCAGTACTGGCCAGTTATTTTAGTTTAAAGACAAATTATTACAGAAAAAGATCAATGATAAAAACAATGTATTTTATATCTTAAGATAAATTGTGTAATGTCCAAATTCATTGAAAGAAACACTGCAAAGTAAAAATATACATATACACATTTAAACTAAAACAAATCTTTATAATAAAAAAAAGCTTTATTCTAACATTTCTTTTTAATTAAGAAAATGGGAAAAGGTAGGTCTTAGATTAAAAGTCAAAACAGACATTTTATGCCTAATTACAGATTTTTGTTGTTGGCTAAACTAGATCATAATATGTTGAATAGTCAAGATTCTAATATACTTACCAATTTTCAATTTGGAATCTTGTGATAAATTTTCATACATTATATTTTCAGGCTGTAAAAAATTATGTTTTTTATTTAAACTATTCTGTAATTTTCACACATATTATACATGCATCTATTAATTGTTTATATCAGTCATTTCATTGATACACTGGCAATCATCTTTTAAAATTAGTGGATCATGACCTAAAATAAAAATGTTTTTGTATTGTGCGCAGCCTGAAAGTGAAAAAGGTAACTAATTCAAAATTTAGATTTTCCCCTTATGCTCTACAAATCAACAAACTTTCAGTTTTGTAACATGTGTTTAAAGAAACAGATTTGTAATTATGCAAACACAGATTCTAGATCAATTCACATAATGTGGAAAACCACCTAAAATTCATCTACAACTCACCCATCTATTTTAATACCCATTTTTCTAAATTAGAATGGCACTTTCTATAACTTTTTGTTTATCTCACTGCATTTTTATCTCAGTCAAATAAATTTTCAGTTATCTTTCCAAACAGGCTTTGTACTGCAATTTTTTTTTAAACTATTTTCCTGACTGATATCTTAACCCAGTTGGTTCTCAAAGTGTGGGCGACCCATATGTGGGTTGTGAGCAATGTTCCCTCTAAGGTGTGATATGAAGTGAGCAAAAAATTTTGTCTCTGAGCGATATTTTGTTTTGAGGCCAAAATTTGTGAGCAATTTAAGCAATGTCGTCTGTCGGAGTGAGCGATCCTACATATAGTACGAGCGACGTTCTGAATTCGTGTGAGCGATCGCTCACGCGCTCAGCTTACAGGGAACATTGGTTGTGAGTTGAAATGAGATGGGTCCCCAAAATTTGTTATTATTACTGAATCAAGAATATATAGAATTAAAATTTCAATCATAGTGTTTTTACTGAAAAACTCATTAAGGGTTTCTTTTTCAAATAGTAATTTTTTAACTTAATTATTGGAGATAGTATAATAAATAAATGTTTCCTAGTGTGATGAGTTTCATTTAGAATTACACAAATGTTGAATGAATAATTTACTAATGGTTTAAAGTGCGATTTCTGTAAGAAGCTAGTATAAAAAAAACAAAAAACAAGCTAACCCAACAGCCAGTTAATCAAATAAAAAAAAATAATTTTACATCCCTGCTAAAGTATTTATTTTAATTCCTTAAGATTAAGTAATCATTTTTTTTTGGCAAGGTAATCATAAACATTTGAATCCTAAATGAATTTTTTTCCACAACTTTACCTTCAAGTCCCTGTGCGCAATATCATGTTTGTGCAAATACTGTAATTGAAGCAGAAAAAAAATTTAAATGATGACATATAAGTTAGCATGAATATTAAAACTAATTCTCAATAAATAATTTTGTAATATATACTTCCCTTGAGTTAAATTTTATTAACTTATAATTACATGTAACAAGAAAACATTATTTATATTTCAGAGAAATGTGGCTATATATTTTGACAATTCTATACATGCTCACATCAATGGCAGTTATGATATCTCTGACTGCTTTAGCTGCTTGCTCTTCAGAGTAAAACTGTTCTGACACAATTCTAGATTTAAAAGAATTAAATGTTACATCTAATTGCTAATATATATCACAAAAATTTAATTTAGATGATTTAAAAAAAAAACATATGTATTTTTTTATGTATTGTAAATGCATGTTGTCAGTAACATATACCTGGTACTACCGAATGGTGAATTAATGCTAAGTTATATTTAATTTTAACCTTTCAAATAGCTCTGAGCCAGTCACTAGTTCTAAAACAATGTAAACTTTATCTTCTGTTTCATAAACTTCCTTCATTCGAACCTGAAAAAAATATAAAGAGTATATAATATACTAGTCTATCTAGTTTTAGCTAGTTTTTTAAAACCTAATATATAAACATTACACTCAAAGTTTTGAAATTCATAGTAAAATTAGTAAACTTTAAATATATGCCAGAAGAGTTTTTTGTCAATGTGTTTGGAAATTTTAATGCATTTTTAATTTTAATTCTAGAAGTTACAAAAATATGTATATTCTCTAAGTGTAATAAATCTTAACAGGGATGAGGCATGAATGTTACCAGTCCTTGTTGTATTTAGATGGAATACTTTTTTATGATACTGATTTTATTGGATATAGTTAGCCTAATCATAAAAGGGCATGTATGTTATTCATATATTTTTAGCCTAATCATTATTTAAAAAAATATATACTACACTACTAGCTATAAGATGCACCCTCGTTTTTCCTTATTTTTTATGGGGGAAATAGTGTGCCTTTAGGTCCTAAAAGTATGTATATGCATGTATACAAATATATAATAAAGCTAACAAATCCAAAATATTTTTCTTTAAGTTTACCTGCAAAATACATGCCTCTTCATGAGTTAAAATAGGTCTATATATTAGACAGATGGATATATATATATATATATATATATATATATATATATATATATATATATATATATATATATATATATATATATATACATAAGAAAGTGTAAATTACAATAAATTAGGGTTTTTAATGATACTAACAATATTTGGATGATCAATTTTCAGTAGTATTCCAACTTCTGTTACTATCGTTTTGTGTTCCACCTAGAATTAAAAAAACAGTGAGTAACATTTAGACAAATATTTACAGAGCACATGTGGTTTATAACCCCAAAAACTTTAAGATTATTTCTGCTATACATGTATATCAAAATTTTGAAAAAACATACTTCATCCATATTATAAATATTATTTACTTTTATGTTAAATCAAATATAACCTGTAACATACTTTTTTGTCCATTATTTTGACAGCCCATGCCTGATTTGTTCCTTTGGCAGTACATTTATAAACAACAGCAGTAGCGCCTCTGTTTAAAAAAACAACTTTTTTAAAATTTGGGACATGGATCTTAAATATATTAAGATTGCATCAAATTCTAATCAAGCTAAAGAAAAAAATATCACATAAAAATGGTTTTACCGGCCTAGCTCTTTTCCAAGATCATAAAGATCTTCAAAATTTTTATCTTTTATGCTTTCAGTAAACCAAAAATTGTGTATATTAACAGGCATTCCTTTGTATTACCTAATTACAGACAAAAATATTAAAATTAATATAATGGGAAAACAGTAAACGTCTTAATTGTTCAGAGTAAAAAAAAAATTACATTCAATTTTAAAAAAAAGAAATCAGTATTTTTATTATTAATAGACAATAATATCAAGTTTTCATTTAAGCACACTGCAAATAGTAGCAATAAATATAACTTTTTCAATACTTGATGCACAAACTTCATTTCATTAGAATGATAAGTAACACTACAGTGTTACCAGAGGCGCAACTAGACCAAACTTTAAGGGGTGGGGAGGAAATCACTTGTATTAAAAAATCACATTGTTTATATATTTTTACTGTATTTTAAACGAATTTTGGTCTAATCTTTTAATTTTTTTGTTATTTCGAAGGGGGCAAATGCCCCCCCCCCCAGTTGCGCCACTGAGTGTTACCACAGTGTTTATGCCAATATGAAAATCACAGTCACAAAGACTCACTAAAAAAAGAAAGTAGATAATGTGAAACTTTTGTACGTTATTATCAACATTAATTTACAGTAGATAATTGTTGTGGTGAAATGAATAGGGAATCTGAATGTTAAGAAGTTGATTATGTTAAGTTCGGATAAGCATTGCTTACCAAAGTTAGACTAATGATAAGCAACTTATAGCTTACAATAAAGTTCAAAGAATAAATATTAAATACTTTTGAAAAAAATACTTCCAAACAGAACTCAAGTAACAGTTATTAGAAAATTTAACATTGTTTTTTTTTTTTATATTACCGTACCTTTATTGCCTATTAAGTCTAACGAGAAAAATGTAACCATTGACTCTGGGAGATGTTGCTATGTTAGACTAAAAAGAATTTTTTGAAAGTAACAAAACAAATAAAGTTATTTACATATTAATAGTAAATAAAATATATACAAATACCAAATCAATATTTCATGCTTCTTTGTAAGCAAAAATGTGTAATATTATTATATTTCATTCATATTCAAATAATTTGTCATTTATAGGTTTAGGTGATCACTGGTGGTGTGATAAGTTTAGATTTTTTAATTACCACTGACCTCAATTAGTAATGGTTGCAAAAATTTGTTCATCAGGAAAATGTCTTTTGTTGTCATTAAACAAATTGGTTTGGTCACCAATTTAGTGACAAGAACCAATTATTCGGGTAAATATAATTTTAAAAAAATTTAATTAGGTCTAAATAGTTTGGATTTCGAACTAAAAGGAATCTTCTTTTATGATCACCTGTTTCATGACCTACGGTGCTGTAATATTAAGTACCGAAAAAAAAACACGGTCTGTTTGTTTACACTTTGTTAAAATATGTTATATGTAAATACATTTTTAAACCTGTGATTTGTACATTATAAGGTACACAATTCTTTTATTTTGCCCTTTAATAGTGTGCAATAATCAAAATTACATCAACATAAAATTTATTTTGAATTGAAACAAATATGCATCCATTGACAGTAAATAACTAAGGCTAAGTTGTGTGTAAGGGTAAGTCGGCTAAACCTAAAGGCTAAGCCAGCCTAGCTAATGAGCCTAATCCATACACTTTAGTTAGTCTAAAACTAAAACCTAGGGCTAGGTACCAAATACACACTACGACACTGGTTAGTTAGATTTAAATTGTAATGAAACAGATGTCAAATGTCTTAATAGTCTGTAAAAATGTGGTTCCTCATAAAATATAGATACTAGCTAGTGGAATGCCTCAAAATGGTGACCAAATCCAAAATTTGTATTCATTTCTTTGTAAATTCTGCTCTTCATTGAATTGTATGTGGCTCCTATTGAATGTTCTTTTTTTTATTTCATTACTTTTTTTTTTTATTACTAAACTTAGTCTATTTTTGGGTAACACCTTCATGATCAGATTTGGTCAAGAATTTCTCACTTTAATTTTGTTTGTTGAAGTTGTTGTCGCAGTAAATTTGCCACAAAGTCACAACTTCTTCTTCCTTTGGCACTACAGCTCATTAAGGGCCCTGGCCTGCCATACTACGCTTCTCCACTTTTATCGATCTTTGATCTTCTTCCTCCACTCTCTCACTCCTATGGCTTTAAGGTCTTTCTCCACTTCCTCTAACCATCTGCTTCTTGGTCTCCCACTAGGCCTTTTCTCATTGGGTGTTGCCTTATATATTGCCTTTGGACCTCTGTTGTTTTCCATTCTTTCTGTGCCCTACCCACCTCAATCTATTCATCTTGATTTCAGCTGTTATATTTGGTTTTTCATATCGTTTGTACAGTTCTGAATTGGTCCTACTTCTCCACTCATTATTGTCCTTTACTGGCCCATATATTTTCCTAAATATTTTCCTTTCCCAAGTGATTAGCATATTTAGCTTGTTTGCTGATGGTCCATGTTTCATTACCATATTCTACTGCTGGTCGGATCATTGTCTTGTATATGGTTTTTTTTTTTAAAGTTTTCTGGAGATCTATCTGTTTTTCAGTATTTTATGCAGTGTGCAATACATTCTGTTCCCTACTTCTAGTCTGTTTTTGATCTCTATCATTATATCATTTTTCTCACTTATGGTTGATCCCAGGTATTTAAAGTTTTCTACTCTTTCAAATGCTCTATCGCTGATTTTGAATGATTTTTCTTTTCCTTCTTTTTCATTTCTTTGTAATGGCATGTATTGAGTCCTTGATTTGTTAAACCTGCTTTCTGAGCTGCTGTTTCTAATTCTATAAATGCTTTTTTCACTTCTGAGGTTATGTGTTATAGTTCCTCGCTTATCCAACTGGACGTTTCTTATGACTTTTTCTAGGATTAAGTTGAATAGTATGCAAGAAAGGGAGTCTCCTTGTCTAAGGCCTTGGTTTACTTTAAATTCTCTGGAGCTTTCCCCTTGTATTTTCACCTTGCTTCTTGAGTTGTTTAATGTCATACATAGTAGTCTAATGAGCTTATTAGGGATACTCAACTCCTGTAATGTTTTGTAACGATAATTTCTATTGATGCTGTCATATCCTATCTTGAAATCTATGTAAAGCTGGTGTAGATGTATATTATGTTCATAGCATTTTTCTAGAGTGTTTCGAATGGAAAAGATGTGATCCATGGTTGCTCTGATAGGTCTGAAACCACATTGATAGTCACCTAATACTGTTTAACTGAAATTCCCTATTCTGCAGGCAATTATTTTTGTTAGTGTTTTGTAAACAGTGTTTAGAAGTGAGATTCCTCTGTAGTTGTTGCAGTTAAGTTTTGAACCTTTCTTGTGGAGTGAAACTATTAGGGCTGTTTCCCATTCTGTTGGCATTATATCTTATTTTCATATTTTAATGACCATTCTGTGTATTTCTAGGTGTAGTGTGCGTCTTCCATATTTGAGTAACAAAGCATTTATGTTATCTTCTCCTGGTGCTTTATTGCTTTTGGTCTTTTTTATAATATTGTTTATTTCTTCTATGGTTGGTTCTTCTATTTCTGCACCATCATCCTCTGCAATGTTTGGTACATCTCTTTGGCTGTCAGTTTTAATGTTCAGCATTTCTTCAAAATATTCCGCCCACCTTTCTAGAACCATTTCATTTTCCTGATTTCATAGCCTGATTTGCTAAGACACATGTGTGACCTTGCGTGAAAGCCGTTGCTTTCCTCTTTGATGGCCATGTACATGTTTCTTTTTCTTTTGAGAATTCCTCTAGTTTTTCTAGTTTTCCTTTTTCCCATTCACATTTTTTCTTTCTACATATTTTAGTAGCCTTCCTTCTAGCCTCCTTGTATGCGTGAGTTGACTTTCTGATTGCTTTTTGTAGCATTATCATCCTCAATTTGTTTTGTTCTTCCACTACTATTTTACATTCATCGTCATACCATTCAGCTCTTCTTTAGCTTGTATCCTACGACACTTTCTGCTGTGTTTTTTATAGTTTGTTTAATCTTTTCACAGTGGCTATTTAAATTTTCAGTATTATCTTTTTTTAGTGTTTCTTGTTTGCTTTTAATTTCATGTGCATACTTTTCTTTTGTTTGTGGCTCTTTTATTAGTTTATCACAGTCAAATCGGTTTGTTATCTTTGCTTTGTTTGTGAAAGATACTTATTTTTTGTTTCTACTTTATTTTGACTATCATGTGGTCTGTGAACATAATATGAGCGAGATTTTGATAAATTATTATTTTACTGTTAATATATTTTTATGAAATTGTATTTTGTATTTCCTTTATTTGCAGGAAAAAAGTGGGGTCTTATCTATTGCAATACATGTTCTTTATTTTGTAATAAAACAATGGGAACATTAACGAGGTATTAACATTTATGATTTAAGTAATTAAACTATTCTCAACTGTCTTATTTTTAATTAACATCTCATATTGTTGTGTCTATAAAGATTTAAGCTGTCTTAAAAGTATGCTGTGAAATATATTTTTTTTCCACCCCAGAATCAAAATATAAAAAGTGTGCATATTGTTTATCATACATATGTGCATGTTTTATGCTCTAAAAATAATCATTTAAGATAAATATTTTTAGATTACTTTATGTTCTAAACCAAGGTCATTTTAAATAAAAAATGTTGTCCTGCATTATTTTCTATATTAATGTAAATTATGGCATGAGAACATTATCTTTAGTATTAAATATTATTGTTTTTTAACAAAGACATTTTTAAATTACATACAGATTTATCATTTATTAAAAGAAAATATTTAGATGGGGTGAAATCCATCAGGTTTATAGCTTTTTTCTGCTTCAGTGCTTTATAGTTCTTGTTGTTTTTAGAGCTATTCTTTAATGAGTAGCTGTGCTTTCATAATGTAATGTTACAATTAACTTTACGGGAACATATATTCCTCTTTTTTTCTTTTCAGGTTTCAGAGACACTTAAACAAAACATGTATCTCACAAAATTACTTACAACGCCCTTTGACTCCACAGAACAGTTATTATAAATCAAAGTATCTTATATCACATTGTGACATTTCATTAGAAGCTAGATGTATTTCAAACCACACCTTTTGGGAAAATAGTCAAAAGCAAAGACTTAATTTTTACAGATCACCTTTAATTTCCTCTACTACCTGTTTAGTTCAAAGTCTTTCAAATAATCCACATGTTCAGGTCAACCTTACACAGAATTTTCACTCATCTTCATCAGTGTGGAAGGAAGAGTCAAAAGTTGAGAAAACTGTCAAGGCATTGAAAGATGGGGCAAAAGTTGTTAAAGGAGAAGAAGAGCCAGCTGCCATTGCTGTAAAAAAAAGCTTATGGCAGAAATTTGTTGATATTTGCAAACATTATTACCATGGTTTTCGGTTGCTGGGAATTGACATGAAAATTTGTTGCAAGTTAATATGGCAATTACTAAATGGTAAAAGTCTGACCAGAAGAGAATACAATCAGGTAAGAACAAAAAAAATGTTTTTGCATGTCCCTATATTTTGTAAAGTCATTATTTGGATTTTTGTATTTTGCATTTCTAATTGGGTTTTTGTTCAATTACTATTGTTCGCAGTAACTGCCAAAACTATTTTGTTTCTTTCATGTTGATTTTAAACTAATGTCATTTATTAAATAATTCGATCATGTAATACAACTAATACTAAATTTGATCAATCAAATGTTCTCACATTTTTTTGTATGTTACCCTCTAATGCTTTAATTGAACACAAAAATACTCTCTTCTATGTTATTGCACAAACAGTTATTTTCATTGCTTTACATGGCATAAAGAGTAGCATATATGTATTTTTGTTTGATAGATCTACTATAGAAAAACAAGCAATTTAAGTCTTTTCCGTTTCGGACAAAGGACATTTTAGAGCATTTTCGTGTACGCAGTGGCTACGGTTACGCCCGGACGAAATCCGTATTTTTTTTTCCGGGTTACAGCCATAGATTTTGCTCCACGCGTATGGGTTTTGATAAATAGAGAGGGAAGTAATCATGTTGAATAACTGTTACAAAAATAAATAATGATTACGCCCCTTTGATTAGCTTTTATTATTTATATTTAAAATATAAGCAAAAACGGTACTTAAAAAACTCTTATATTCGGCCCTGAGAGGTCAGATCGCGAAATGGACTTTTGATGTACACTTGGCAGGCCAAGATCCACAAAATGATATATACATCATGGGTCTAGGACTTATGGTTGTTGAGATCTAGGGTGATGACGGACAGACAGAGAGACAAAACGGGGACAATAGAGCATTTTTTTTCAAAAATGCTCTAAAAAGTGTTTGTGCTTATTATGGTTTGCACTTTTGTACAAAAATGAAAATTATAAAGCTATGTCTCATTTAGATGGTATAAATAAAATGGATAAAAAGACAGATAGCTATATTGAAAAAAAAAATAAATTAAAATGACTTATTATTAGAAGACTGGATATGTTCATAAATAAATGTCAAGATTTATATCTGTAGAAAAACGTATTTTCTTTGTTCTCTGTACATTTAAGAAATAAATGTATATTTAATGCATTAATATAATTATTACTATTTATATTGTTTAAATTTTAAAAAAATTCACAGTTAGTCAGAACCACTGCAGATATGTTTCGACTTGTTCCATTGTTGGTCTTCATTATTGTTCCATTTGCTGAGTTCTTGCTTCCATTTGCACTACACTTTTTCCCCAATATGCTGCCAAGTACATTTGCTGAAAAAGATGAGGTAGGTCTCTTTTTTTTATTTCGTGAAAATATACCACATAGTTTTTTTTAAGTACAATGATGATCAAATACTAGATTATTTTTCTTTGTTCTCTGAAATCATTTTTTATAACATCATAAAAGAAAGCAGAAAAAGAGAAAACTAAGAAAACTTTGAAGGCAAAGCTTGAAATGGCCAAATTTCTGCAAAAAACAATTCAAGAATCTGCTCTAGAGGCTAAAAAGTCAGATGGACAAACAGCACAATCATTTGCATCATTTATTGATCAGGTGAGCTTTTTTTTCATTGACTTTTAAAATATTTTCAGTAAATGCATTTTTCAGTTTTAAATAAAACTTAGTGTTACATTTATGGTTTACTTTATTTGTTTTGTTGTTGCTGTTTTATTTTTTATTCAAAAAAAATTTAATACATTTTCCTACATTTTATAGATAAGAAAAGAAGGTGTGAAACCAAACACAAAGGATATCATGAAGTTTGCCAAACTGTTTGAAGATGAAATAACTTTAGATAATCTAACTCGTCAGCAGTTGAGAGCATGCTGTATCATGCTGAATGTCACTCCCATCGGAAGTGATGCATTACTTAGATTTCTCCTTCAAATGAAACTGAGAGGTTTAAAAGCTGATGATATGGTAAACATTTTAACATTGCATTTATAGCTTTTTTCCTTTAAATTCTTTATATGGTTGTTTTTCAATACCCACACAAAGATCTGTAGAGTATCAAACTTTATCAATAAACTAATGCAATTTAATCCATTGGTTCCTTAGGGGAAAAACTAGAGATACCCTGCAATTACTGCGGGTTTTTGGGCTTGAGCAAAAAGTTTTGGGAAAAAACGGGTGGGTGCACAAAAACGCATGTAACTTTTAAAGTAATAGAGATAGTTCTTTAAAAGTATACATTTTATTACAAAGAAATGAATTATCTTTCATTCTGTGAAAGAATTAAAGTTATACAATTGATATTTAAAAAGTTATTATTCAGAAAAGTATGACGATTTTTTTTTTCAATTTTGATTTTTTAAACCCTATTTTCAACTGAAAATTTTAACTGGAGATTATAAAAATAACCTATAGGTATATCGAGATAAAATAAACATCATTCAATTTCCTTTACAACAGTGTAAGAATTACTAAAATTGATCAAGATTTGATAAAGTTGTTATGAATTGAAAATAATCACTATTTTTAATGGAGGACCTGAGTGTGGGCTGTTTATATAGACTTTATTTATTGTGCAACTATTTATCAACTACAATCTTAAATAGTATGATCTATATATCAACATGTCGAAAATTAAACAATCTTTCTTATGATATATATTTTATGTATGTTGACTTTATAGTAAAGATGATAAAAGTATATAAATTCGTTATAATTTATTCCTTCCAATTGGTTATGCAACTTTCAAACCTTACACATTACAAACCAAAAAACAACAAACTAATTATAACTAATGTTTCCGAATTTAAGCTTTATAATAATAAATATTCATTTCTCTTCCTATCGGCTATACTTTCTTCATTTTTTTTCCAAAATTAATATAATAACGAACTTTTGAAATCGGTCACCATATTGGACCATAAAACGGTCCGGACACAAATTATAAATCTCAATAAAATCATAGTGATTTAGAAAAAATAAGTGATTTAAGTTAAAGTAATAAAAGTAAACATAATAGGGACACAAACAATGTTTTAAAATGGAAAATGTAGCTACTCACATGTTCTTACAACGTCATCATAATTAATGTAATCCATAATGAAGTACTAAGTCTCACAAAAACACGCATCCATTAATAACAGAAATATAGCACATTCACAAAACAAAAACAAAGTCTATAGCAAGTTAATATAAAGAAATTGTAATAGTAATTTTAAGACGTTAAACACGCCTATGGCCTCATCTCGGAGGAGGGGGGATTTTAGTGATGTCATAAATCTGCCGATGTTTATCGAAAATAACTACATCGCCGTAAATCTACTAGAAATAATTCATTATAATCAGTTTTTATATTGTTTATTGTAAAAAAAAATCATTTTTAAACGTAAATGTTAAATAATTTGTAAAATGTGTTTGATTTCGAAGCAACACGCTGTGTTCTGTGTCTAAGGCTAACAATAGTACTGCGCATGCGCGGTGAACCTGTTATGCAATTTTTACCACCAGCGAGCTCGGGACAAAGAAATTCCTCACACAGGGGGTCTGGTTTCTGCCTCCCTGTTATTACATAATGGAAAAGTTACGCAAATGACCTAGATATTCAAATAGAGGGAAGGCTGACCTTTACATTGATGCCACACGTGTGTAATCTTACGCTAGAATGCCGGCTTAAACTGGACATCAAAAGCGGCCATTTCGGCCGACTTTTCGATCGGAGAAAGCGTGTCATTTTTACCCCCTTCCCACTAAAAACGTAATAAAAAAAGAACTGTCTAGAAAATGATGAAAAACCATTAATGAATTTGTGTAGAAATGATTTCTCTACAAGAATATATAGGTTACAACGCGATACATTAAACATAAGGTATAGAAATCTATCGCTGAAGTGAAATGTCAAAAATCCGAAAATCCGCATCCGTAGTTCGGGCCTTATCGCGATTGTTGTCAAAAATCCGCATCCGGAATGAAAAGGTTAATTATATTTTTTTTTAAATGTATCCTCAGATGATTCAGAAGGAAGGAATTGAATCTCTAACTATTAGTGAGTTACAGGCAGCCAACAGGGCTAGAGGTATGAGGGCATTAGGTGTTTCAGAAGAACGCCTGCGAGAACAAATGCGTCAGTGGCTACAGCTTCATTTAGAGGAGAAAATTCCCACATCCTTACTTCTACTCTCTCGTGCGTTGTATCTGCCGGAAACTTTGTCAGCTGAAGAGAAAATCGGTGCTACAATTACTCAGTTGGCCACAACTGCTGTAAGTTTTGCTATATTGTTATGTTAAATGAAAAGTTCTATTAACTGTTAGAGAGGATGGATGGTCGAGTGGTTAAGAAGTCGACCTGGGGGTCCCTGGTTTGATATCTGTTGAGGACCAATGGATATTTCAGATCATGGCTAAATTCCTCGCTATATCCCCCGTAGTGCCTCCATGGCCATTGCACTATCTGCTATGAAAGAAGGGCACCACTAAACCGTCCCTTAGTGGTTAATAGGATCTAAGAGATTTCGTCTCATCCTTACAATAGACTTCACATATATTAACTGTTAGCTCTAGGGAGCAACCGATAATCGGATCGGTATCGGACCGATATTGGCACTATCGGTTAATATCGGATCGGCCGATTGTTGTAGGGAGCGACGGATAGTCGAACCGATATTGGCACTATGGGTTAACTATTGGACCGGCCGTTTTTTGGCTGCAGATACATTGTTTTTTTTCACAATAGAGTTGCAGAAAAAAAATCAGTAAATAACCCAATTCTATAACCAGATCAGACAAGATTTAAAAAAAAAAAGGAAAAAAAACCCGTACACAGAAACTGTCATGTCTACATAAAATTACATCAGAGATATGACCTTGAAACAATAGGATTGACATTTTTTAATTCTAATGTATGACCTTGAATGATACAATTAGTGAACATCTGTGTGTATTTTTTTTGGGATGGGAAGTTGGGGGGGGGGGGGGTAAACAAGACATGCGTGGGCGAAGTGTTACAAAACATGTGAACATGGGTTGACATACGTCATACAGCACAAGAAAAACACGTGTTTGGCATTGTTGTTGCTTAAGGGGCTGTCCATCAATTACGTTAACAAAATAGGGTGAGGGGGGGGGGTCAGAAAATTTTTGACAATTGTTGACACGGGGAGTGGGGAGCTCAAGAAAGTTGACGTCAACAATGTTACTTTTTTAAAATTTAATATAATTACTTAATAAATAGAAAAATTAAGCAGCGTTTGTAGTTCTGTGTTACACACTCGCTTAACATTCAGTATTTTAATTAAACTAACTATATTCCTACTAATTTTGCCACATAAACATTTTGGAAGCCACCTTTTTTAGGGGGGGGTAATCAAATGTTGACGTAATTTTATGGGGGGGTCTCTGGACAAGTTGTTGACAAGGGAGAGGGGGGGAGGTAAAAAATCGCCAAAAATTTGTTGACATAAATAATGGACAGCCCCTAAAAAGAAAATATCGGTATCGGTAAAAATGCTGGGGGAAAATATCGGTATTGGACTATCGGTAAAAAGGCATATCGGTCGCTCCCTAGTTAACTCAATGAGAAACATGGTGAAATGTCATTCTGTGCAACTTTCAGTATTGCAAGTTTTTTTTTTTCAGTCTCTTCCTCTTCCCTTATTTAATGTTTGTTAAAACCGTCTCTGTTACAAATTTCTTACTTTCAGTCAACTTGATTTTAGCATATGAAAAAATAGCTTTCAGGCTTAACAGATAATGAATGGAAAGAATGGAGGGATTCATGCAACAAATCACTATTGGCTGGCTAGTAGTTTGTAGTTTACAATCAACCATTTCGTGTTATGTTTTGGAAAAAGTTCGATAAAGGAGGACATTCACTTATTCCATAACACTAAAGTGATGAAACACAGTATTGTGGAAAGGGAAGGGGGGGGAGAAAAGAAGAGGAAAAATGTAATAAGTCAGTAGGTCCATACCAAAATTACAGTTGCTTCACTGATCTGAGTAATGGGTGGGGGTGGGGGCTTTAAAATTAGACAGCCTTAGTAGCCAAGTAGTGTCCCGTCTGGGGATTATTTTTGTGTTGGGCAATGATTAACAGTATAACTTCAGTAAATTGCAGTCATATTTTTTGAGGTTAGGACTTAGTAGAAAGGATGGTAATAAACACTATAGTTTAATAAATAATGATCTTTAGTTTCAGTTAGTGGAACTATTTATTTGTGAAGATGTTATTTAGATATTCAATCAGAAATACTCAAAGAGATAATCGTAACCAGGGTTTAAAATACCTACGAGTATGACTTTTCAATTTTCTTATTTATGTATGCACTTATTTTTAATTTTGTTACATATAACCTTTTTTCTAAATGTAATTAAAATGTTTAAACAAAAAATGTAATTATTACATTACATGCATTAATAATAATTTGGATGGTATCAGAGGTACAAATACAAAATTCTAATGCCAAGGAACTAATTGAGGTATACAAATATGCAAAAAGGCTAATTTTATAAAAAAAAAGATTTCACAAATAGAAAAATATTTCGCTAAATAAAGTGACAATTTAACTTACAATTAACATTTTTTAAATGAAATTACCTTAATATCTTAGCATTCATACCTATTATAAACAAAAAGACATAAAAAAAATAACCTCCTATCCTTCCCCCCTCCCCACACCTTAATTACAGTGTAACAAATTTTCAGTATAATGATGAAATGACAAGTTCCTGTCTATTTCATGGTAGCTACATTTTACTTTGAGTTAAAAGTAATATTTTTTAACTCGATTTCTAGTCTCAGTAGAGTTTCACAAATGCTATAGATCAACTTTCAGCACATGGTGATTGTATTTTTAATCTATAGATACACATTCATAGCCATAACCACAAGAAAGGGTTCCACTGGAATAAAAACAATAAATAAGATGGATCGTGGGAATAAACTCATAAATATGGTGGTCCCCTGGAATGAAATTTACTAATTTATTAGTGGTATTTAGAAATAATGCTAACTAATTTAGTGGTCTGAGAGGTCCAAAAAGTTCCAGACTGCTGATTTTGATCATTTTCTTAGTACAAATGAAAATATTTCAATATTTTTTTAGTTCATAACATCAAAACAACATAAAAAAAATTTCACATACCTGAAAAGGTTTCATATCCTTGGTAAATATTTTGAAAATTCATTTTTAAAATACATTGGTCAGTTTAATGTATTCATTGGTTAGAATCAATACATTATGTACGGTCCACATTTTTTTTAAGTTAAAGAAAATATACCATAGAATTGAATTTAGTTATGTAGAGGTAAAGGCTGAATCAGTTAGTCAAGATACTGAATATTATTGTAAATATTTTATTTCAGGCTGATGAAGCCAAGATAAAGGTTGCAGAAATATCTGGTGAAACTGTTGACAACAAAACTAAAATTGAGATTATTAAGCATGAGGAGGCCATTATTGCTGCTGAGAAAGAACAGTTAGCCAAGGAGATTAAGGTAAATATTAATTTGAACATTACTTTATTGCATCATTACAAAGTTGCTGACAGTTGTTATGGTTACATGGTTTTTAATGTTATTGTTTTTTTTTAACTTTGTATATAACAGTTTATTTTTCTTTCTGTCTGTCTCCTAATTGTATACTACATGTAATCAGAAAAAAATTGTCCTTTACTTTATTAGAAACATTAATTTGAACGTTATTTTGTGTGAATTAGCTCTTAAAAGAACAGACTGTGAGAGATATGGCTGAGGCAAAAGCTGCAGATCAGGCAATGGCATCACACTTAAACATGGATGATATGGCTAGAAATCTTGAAGTTTCTCCAAAAGAAAGTTAGTGATAATTTTTTATTACTTTATTTTATTATCTCAAGCATATCTAAAAAGCATTTTTATAATACTTTTAAATTAATAATGCATTCTAGAGTTTATATCTAAATTAAAACGGCATAATCTTAACTAACGTAATATATTTTAATTGTTATTTATAATTGGCAATATTAAGTTTTAAAATATATAGCATAAATATATTTTATTTCATCAGTGCTGATTGATCATGCTGAAACAATAAAAGCGTCTCCTGCTGAAAACTTGAAGGGTGAGAAAGCAGAAATCACCACACAGGATCTTGATGAAATGGAGTCTGTATTAGAAGAAATAGCTAAAGAGAGAAAAATTAATATTGAGCAAGATGCTCTAAAAGGACTAAAAGATGAAGTATCTGAATATAAAGAGGTAATTTACATTTTTTTTTTTTTTTTTTTTTATATATTTTTTTTAAATTCATGAACTGAATCCATTGTATTGTTTTCTTACAGGATTTGGCTGACCTAAAAGATGTGGCTGTTGTGTATGGAGCAGATGAAAATCAGCTTAGTGAATCTAAGGCTGCCAAACATTTAGCCAAAAAAGTAGAGCGCATGATCTCTCGATTAGACACTGTTGTAGATGGACTTCAAGAGGAAAAAAGCAGCATACAGGAAAAAATCTCTAAAGTTGAGAAAAACATGGAGGAAGTACATGGAGAGATAGCCAATGAATCACAGGAAAAGATTGATTTATATAAGTAAGATTTTACTTTACTGATCAAAATTGAATTATCTCACTAAGTTGATTAGATATAAACAAATAGAATATACTTCCTTAAATTGGGTTTTATATTTTATAATTTCAAGATGAATCACTGTTTTCAATTAAAGGATATGTACTACACTTGAAACTCAAATTTTTTTTTTATGATTATTTAGATGACAAAGTTTTAAAAAAAAAAATTCTCTTAAAGGCTATGAGTGATCCAACTTTACTCCAATTCAACACTGACTAAAAATTGGTCTTTATGGCAATAGTGACCAAGTTGGATTTTATTTTCATGTTAAATGTTTAAGTTAATCACATAAACTGTTCAACGTAACTGAAAAAAAGTTTCACATTATTATCTTTATTATTTCAGGAAAAATATCATTACCATTAATGAGATGATGGAGGCATTAAAACGATTAAAAAAAGTACCTAGTGATTCAAAACTCAGTCGTATATTTCAAGTTTTAGATCAAGACAAGGATGGTAACATTGATATCAATGATGCTTTAAAGGTATTGAGCTTTAACTTTTGGAATTAAAATTATTTTTACTAGTAAATTAAATATGTGCATTTGCAAATGAAATGTATTAAATTTAAATTTATTGTTGTTGCTGATTTTTAAACCAGCAGTATTTCTAAATTTAACTTCACCCATATTATATTCCACAAACTCTTGCCAAGGCTGTACAGATCACCCAAAGAAGTTTAGAATATTTGTTTCAATTTCAAACATTTATTATCAAGAAATAATTGGCCATGACAAAGCCTATTTCCATTGTTGTGAGAGTCAGTCAATGTGCTGTACTTACATGTGTACATTATTTTTTTAATAAGGTTTTGGAACTGCTAAGCCAAGAGCACCTCAAGCTAAGTGCGACACAGCTAGAAGAAGTTCTTAATTTGTTGAAACATGAGGCATCATTAGAAATGCAAGAAAGAGCCAAAGAAAAGGAAGAAAAGGAGAAAAGAGAATTGGAAAAACAAAAAGAGCAACAGTAGTATCTTAGTAATTGAACTTTTTTTTTTGCTAGTTTTCTTGCTGTAAGGTTTTGCAATGGTCAAGTCTCAAACAATCATTTATACATTGTACTAAATGAGGAAAAAATGTAAACATTATTTAGATAATGGATTGACAAAAAATTCATTTTGAGTATTTAGATTTCGAAAATGTTTTTCTGAATCTCAATGTTTTGGTGATAGGGAGTTTCAAAATCTAAAATAAGGATTAATCAATTCATATAAAGTGAAATTTATTACTAATAGAAGAATGATATTGTAAATTTTTTAAAATTTATAATATCCTCCATTATCTCACTAACATTTGCCAATGTGTATATTACATATTAATTTATTAGATTTTGTAATTGTAACATACAGAATAATAGATCTTCTAACAGTAATGATTTATGTTGAATAATAGATGTAACTTCCAATCGGTGTAAAAACACATCTATTATTTTACTTTTTTTTATAACATTTCTTTCCAATGCTGGTTTTTTATAACTACAAACATCAAGATTTGTATAATTTCTATTTACCTCATATGATAATTAAACTCAAAAAAAACAAACAAATTTTTGCTTTTAGTAGTCTAGTATTTTGAATTTAATTTTTGTATGGATCACTTTTGTTGTTTCATCATACTGGAGTTTTAATAAATCTGTTTGACACACTTAAAATGTCTTTTCAATTTTTATTAATTTTCTTTTTTTAGCGACAAGATATTGGCATAGAAAATTTTTTTATATTTCAATTGTTTTTTTTTTTGTTGCTTTTTTTTTTCTTTTTCCATGTTAAGATAAATTGGAATCTACATGGCTGTTGATATAAATGTGTGTATACTGTTTATACTGAATTAATTACAAGGGCTGCTGCCATTAGTTCTAAATTTGAGTAATTATTCCAAGTTAACAATTTTTTGTAATCATATGTTTATTTGATAAACTAATTTGGTGTAAATGTTTTATAATGGAAATCGGTGCAGTGTTTTTGAAGGGATTTGAATAATCTGTTATTGAAGATTTTATACATTTTTTTTGGTTAAAAAAATACTTGTTTACTTGATATTAAATATAAAAAGTCGATTACCGTTAATAAACAGTTTTCATTAAGATATTATTTAAAGTTAAACTTAACGTTATAGATCTGTAAAATTGTTTGCATATATGGGTTTATGATTAGATTCTAGGTATTGATCAAAGTTATTTTTTTTTTAGTCTTTCAGTTTACAATTATTAATTGTACTGGTACTTGTCTTTGAAAAGCCCATTAAATGTTCTCTGCTTACTAATATATTTGTCCACCTGTTACACTTTCAGTAACCTTTTTTTTTGTAAATAATTGATGATTTACTGATGTACTGTTGCTCTCTGCAGATAAACATAAAGTTTCAAAATTGTAACTGACTATAACTAAAAAAAAATAGCAATATAAGGGTTGATCATTTGATATCTTTCTTTGGCATAGCAATAGTGGTTGGGATTTTGTATGATTTATATTGTTGAAAATGCAATTAATAATATCTAGAAATGATAATTTGCTTTTGTTTTCTATGTCTAATTTCTTTCTAGCAGAGAGGTTAAGAATATACATATTTTTTTTTACAAAGACAGAATTTTAAAATATTTCTCAACTCTTAATGTGTTTTAAAATACTTATCAGAAGTCATCACTTATGTAATTTGAAAATGAATCATTTAGTTAGTTTCTACATATTTCTAAATATAAAATATGCTGTATTTTGAACAGAATAAAAATTACAATAAAATCTGTTTGGTTGGATAGTTTTTCTGTCTGAAATAAAAGATATTTTTTAGAATATGGCAGTGCTCATGAATAGCATTCTTGTAAGCATAACAAGTTACCAAAATATTTGCCATACATTAAATAATATGATGTAGTCAGTTAAGAAAAATATCAATGACTGGGATTACATCATCTTGGTGGGTCATTATTTTCAGCTTGCTGCATCCCATATTGGTGTATTCTAATAAAACTCTAGGGGATGGGTGGTCATGCAGTGTAGAATGCTTGACTTCCACTGGAAAGTTCTTGGTTCGAACTTAAGTAAGAACCTTGGGATTTTTCAGGTCCTGGTGTAAGTCACCAAGTCCACCCAGCGTTAAATGGGTACCAGACTTTAAGTTGGGGGAGTAAAGGCAGCTGGGCGTAGTGCTAACCACACAATCCCTTTATCTGCAGAGGTTACTGAAACAGATGAATTCTACACTTCATCTGCCCCAATGAGTCCTTAGGGAACTTTAAACATTAAAACAACCACATAATTAAACAAGCCATTTTACTGATTAATAATGTTATTTGATAAACATGAACATTAAGTTATTCAGTTCTAAAAGTGGTCATACAGTTAAGTACTAAGTTATACTAGTATGAATAATTTAAAAAATAAAAAACATTATAAAAATAGACATTAAAATGGCTCAGATCATACAAATATTTATATTAGCTAAACAATATGTGAGCGCCAATATGGATCAATTATTTCATTTATTTATGGCGCCCTTTTATTTAATAAAATGTAAACAAATATTTTGTATGATCGAAGCAATTTGAGAAGTCTATTTTTTTTTTTAATTTATACTTTTTAGTGTCTTGAGTATCTTGCTTTTTGTTGTATAGTTAATATAAACTACTAAGTGGGGTACATAGTTTGATATCGAAAGACTAAAAATCAGTTTTATATTTTCTTACACTTTATGCATGTATTATTAAAATTTCACTTGGGTTTGTAGGTAATACAGTCGTACCTCAAGATGCAAATTTAATTCGCTCCGTAACGTTCATAAGTCAATTTGCTCGTATCTAAAATCTATTTTCCCAACTGAAATTAATTGAAATGGCATTAATCTGTTCATGCCTCCAAAATGCCACCCCAGTTGTTTTGTTCCATGTTGTTGAATAAGAAAAATGTATTTAGTAATATCAAAGTAAGATTTTATCACATTTTATTTGGAAAATGATACATGATAAATTAATATGAGCATCAATAGTATACATGAAAAAAAAAACTTTTAAATCTTAATTTGTACAAGTTTTAATTCTAACAAATATTTTTAAAATGTATAGCTTTTAATTATAGTGAATATTTTTCAACCACTACTAAAACTTTATTCATTATTGTTCAAAACTGTACATACATCCTAGGTATAATAAATTATTATTGGTATAATAAATTATTATTGATGAACATAATCTGATTAAACAATAATTCTTAATATCGAAACATAAATACATGTATATTGTTTTCACTGTAACTAAAATGGACTGTCATGAACCTGGTTTACATTATTTACAAATTATTAGTAAATATCAGCTTTCACATAAAAGATGATCAGAGTGAACATTTTTTCAAACATCGCTTAAGCAGTTTTAAAGTTCACAGATGAGAAAAAAAAATTAAATACCTATACATGGTGGCAAATAATTTTAACAATTTTTCTTGAATGCCCAAATGTAAATTTTCATCCAAAAACATGAATATATTTCTTGAAAATATAAATTCTTTTATCTGTGTCAAAAAATTAATACTCCATAAATGTGTACTAGAATTCATTTATACATTTCTTATGCAATCAAATACCTGCACCATGCACACATCAGCAATGAAAATTGTCAAGGCATTAATGTTTCTCATGAATCAGGAAGTAGTTTTGTCTATTGCGGAAAGTTTTTCATGAATGAATTTGTATTTTCCAGATGAGAAATCTGAAACAGCTTGACCTGAGCCAGACAAGATCCACTTGTGTGTCAAGAGTCCTTCCAGACCCACTGGTCCACGGGCATGAATTCTAGAAGTGCTGATGCCCACTTCAGCTCCTGGAAAATATTGAATGCAAATGTAAATGAAATAATAGGTATGTAACATGTATATTTAGGGAGATGTAAGGCATAAGCCAATGTGATGTAAAATAAAATTTTCTGACAGTGAAAAATCTATTAATTGATGTTTTCATAAAATGTTTTAAAATTTAAAAAATTAAAATATATTGAATGTTGGTGAAATCTGTACCTCTTTCAAATTATAATGTTAGTAAACTGTAATTACCTAGTCCAAATCTGTATCCATCAGCAAATCTAGTACTGGCATTTTTGAATACGCAGGCACTGTCAACCATTTTCAGGAATCTTTCAGCATTATCATCTAAAAATATTTTTTTTAAATATCTTTTAAGAACTTAATTTTTAATTTCAGATAACATTCAAATAACCTATATAAACAAATGAAAAAAAACAAACAAACAGATAACAGTAACTACATAAAATACCTGTTAGAGAACTTTTCAGTAGTTTACAAATTAACAATTGATTGCTATTAAAACCAAATAGAAATTAAAATTGATTTTTGCTAATTTATTTTTTTAACACTTCTTTCAGTATTTCACATAATGGCAAGATTTTTTAATCCAAAGACTACCTCGACAACTTTATTAATGTTGGAAAATACTCTCAATACACAAATCCCTGAAGACTGATAAAGGTGAAATTCAATCTTCAATTAATTGAAATTGTTAAAACTTATAGATCATAGAATTCTGAAGCAGTTTTACAATGCTGCAAAAGGATCCTTGTTTTGTTTCATGCTAATGAAATAATTCTCTATCCTAACCATCCGATTAAAAATTAAGTTTTCGTTTCTATCAGAAAATTTTATTTCTCACCATTATTAGTTACAATGGCGTCAGTGTGTGAGCTACCATATCTGTTAATATGCCCTATTGCATCATCCAAGTCATCAACAATTTCTACAGCACACTCCAAGCAACCATATTCTGTATGCATAGAGGCAGCTAAGGATGGCCCAAATCGAAGAACTTGTCCTAATTTTGGTCCAGCATGGATTTTGACCTTAGGAAATCATTAAAGGATAATTCTTTATCATATTAAAAAAAAGCAGTTATGTTTAGGTAGACAAAAAAATTTATTGTTTCCAAGCTATATCATTTTTTAAAGATAAACAGCAAGCAAGCTAATAAAAATTAGATTTGTAAAATTTTTTTTTGAAAGTGAAAGAAAACACAGAAATCGTAGATAAGTGGGATAAAATTTTGGAGAGAAATTACATCGCTAATGTTATGGGTATCATTATTATTATTAGAAAAGCCTATTTTAAGCAGCCAATCAAAGGATTAGAATTCTCGTCTTTAATGTGAGTTTGCCTTAATTTAATTTTCATTCCATATACTTTGAAGAAAGTGGCCATGTCTACTAAAATGGGAGAGGGGACAGATGATTGTGTGGTAAAGCGCTTGACTGTTGACCTAAGGTTCAATCTCTAGTGAAAACAAAGTGCATTTTTTAGGTTGTGGTGAATGTTCCCTCCATGTCTCTTGTAGTGCCTTCATGGCCATTACACTCCTGGTTGTGGTGGAGATAAAAGAAGGACACTGTGGTTTATAGGATCTAAGATATTTCATCTCATCCTTACAGGGACTTTACACACTAAAACTGGAGCTACTTTTCAAGTCAAGTTCAGATAGCAAATTTTGATTCAAGCTATAAATAACATTCATTAAAAAATTTCAACATTTGGACCTGAATCAAAACACTTTTAGGAAAGTAAATTATGTTCCTAGAGTCAAGTTCCATAAATTAAATGAGTTCCCAAAGGTTATGATAAGGTCGTTTGGCCATTATAAACTATGGATAACTGCATGAAATTATTCATACCTAAGGCTTTTGCACAAATTTTTCGGGGTAATTATGCAGTGAAGTTTCATCATAAATATATTGTGACATGTAACAGCGTTACCTACTATTGCCTTTACAATTTCATTGTTTTTATAAATCATCAAACGAGCTTCACCAAGAACTTAACAGCATAAGTTTCTTAAAGGACAAAGAAAGTCTTTTTAATAAATTTTACATTGCAGGCCGCATTTAGGACACATCCGGTTTGGAGCATCAAAAAGGTTATCATTGAGTATACATGTTTCTTTTCAATCAATTTTTTGTTGTTGTAAGTTTTATAAGTTTTGTGAAATATTGCACTCACCCCCTGAACTTTAAGCATTTCACACAGTTTGTCAAATAGAGGCCCCTCCCTATGTGATTTGTGAATGAGTAATGTCTCCATACTGTTGCATGCTGCTGGATAGTCACACTTGGAATCTTTCACTATGTGAATAAATTAACAAGAGAAATATGCCAAAAATTACTGTTGAATAAAAATGGGCTGTAATTTTTTTGTGTGCAGGGCAGATTACCCTATCACTTCCTAAGTTATTTAAATGTTTTATTTATTTTAGATGTTTTATTCTTTTACAAATATTTATATTTTATGCATCTATGATTTTAATCTAAACAAGTCTAGTTATATTTTCTTGAAAAGCTTTTAGTAAAACAAATGTATCTGAGACTCTAAAAGTTTTTCTAATTTTCATGATTAAAATTCTCGCCCTAACAAAACAAACAAGACTACTCAGAAAAAAAAATCTGCTTCATTGTCTTGAAAAGTTTCACTATAACAATTAGATTTGGTATTTAGGTTTATCTATTTGATTAACAACCTTCTTGATTTATCAAAATTTTCATGGCCTAAATTATTTGACTGAAATATGTTTTTATTCAATTATATTCAATTTTATGCCAAATTTAAATGTTATATGCTAGATATGTATAAATTTAAAATTACTTGTAGGTTTCACGTGATAGCTAAAAAAAAAAAGGCTGTAAAGGTGTTAGAACTTAAAATCGTGCATGACATGATGCCAATAATTTATTCAGCTAATAATGTTTTCTTAATAACGCCCTACGTAACTTCTCAAATGTATTGAGTAATACAATAATACCAATATGAAGAGCCATTTCAGGGTCAACATCTTGATCAACATAAACATGACAAATTCCTTCACTGTGACCAAGAACAGGAATGCCTTGAGTCAACTGCTGAATTCGGTTGACTAGTTCCTGGGATCCTCTAGGAATTACAAGATCAATATACTGATTTAGTTGGAGCAAATCAGCAATATCTTCCCTGCGACTGATCTGTTTATAAAAAAAAATTAACCTTAAGCATAGAAGTCAATGCCTAAGCAAAAAAAAATTATTATAAATGAATAATAAACTTTCTCCACATACCATAGAAATTTAAGTTTTGTTACATTGAGTAATTGAAAAGTATAAATTGTAATTGAAAAAAATAGTTACCAGTGCCACAGTATCAACTGGAGCAAAAGGCTCCAATGCTTCCTGAACTAAAGAAAAAAGTATTTTATTGCTGTGCTTTGCTTCTTTACCACCTTTAAGTAATAGGCCATTACCACTACATATTGAAAGAGCTGCAACCTACAATAAAAAGTAATCCAAATTTTATTAAAACACTAAGACAACAAAAACAGTGCAAGGTTTATTACACAAATATTTTAAGACAGTACCTGGGGTAAAGCATCAGGACGAGATTCAAAAATCACCAACAAAACACCAATGGGAACAGAAATCTTTTCCAGCTCCAATCCCTCAGCCAATCGAGTTTTTTGCACAACCTTTCCAACTGCATTTACAGAGTCTACTCCGATCTGTCTTAACCCCTTTGCTAGTGTTTCAAGTTTGTGTTCACTCAGATAAAGACGAGCCATCTCTGACTGTTGCATTCCTAGTGTCATAATTTAAAATATATTTCCTTTTTAAAACCTTATATTTTAATGGATTACCTATTGTAAGCAATTGTGGCTTTTAATTTTTTTTTTAAATAATAAATTTAGAATAAGCATTTAATCTATAATGAAATTTCTCTAGGATTATTAGTACATCGTATAATTATTATTTAAAAACCAGTTTGTAGCTTTTATTAACCATGAAATAAAGTAATAAAATCTTTATGAGAAGTCAAAGAAATATTAAAACTTTACCTGATCCATAAGCTTCTTGAACATCTTGTTGGTTGGCAGCTAAAATATCAGATTTACGCTCTAAAAGTAAATCAGCCAGTCTGTTTACAATAGCTGCCCGGTGTATGCCTGACAAAGCTTGAAGACTCCTACTTCCATCACGTGCTTTCAAGAAAAACATATGTCATTAGAACAATTATTAAGATCATAATTATGAAGTTAATAATAAATTTTATAAACATCCTGTTTGAATATTTCACTTAGTAGGATAACCAACTGGAGATGAACATAATTTGTGTATTACCAAGTTTAGCCTGGAGCTCAACTGGAGTTCCTCTAGCCTGAGCACGTGTGAAAAATGTGCCCACTTTTTTCCCTTTGACAATGTTGACGATAGCGTGCTCCTCACAACCATTACATATCACAACAGAGCAGTTTCTTGCTAAGGCATATGTTGCAGCTTTAACCTAAGATATGAGAATATTAACAGCTTTAGATTTAGGTTCATCATCAGCTTATTAGTAACATAAGACAAACATAACTTAACTAGAAGCCAAGCCATTAGCACACACCTTTGAATCCATACCGCCAGTACCAACTCTTGATTTGCCAGCAATGATCACATGGTCCATCTCAGGACAATATGTATGTAGCAGTCTAGAGTCTGGCATGCCTGGAGGTGCTGTATAAAGACCATTTACATCACTCATTATGATCAATAATTCAGCACGCATTTCTGAGGCTAAACGAGCTGCAAGGCTATCATTGTCCTTAACACTAATTACCTGTAAAAAAAAATAGTCTTTTGTAAACAGAATAAAACTGAGACAATTCTTCTCTTCTTTTAGCAGTTAAGTACATACAAGTAAATCAATGTAATGTTCTGTTCTCTAAAAAATTTAATTTCAGAGAAAATGTGCCCTTTTTTATCCCCATCATAGTAGAGTGTGTAATGGCTGTAGAAGAACCATGGAAGACTTAGGTCGGTGACTGGACCCATTAGGATTCGAACCTGTTGCCTAAAAATGCAGATCAGGCTTACGATAAAAGCGCCATCGCGTCAATGAAGAGGAGTTTAGAAAAAAAAACATTCAAAATAATACTAACTCCTGCTAAATCCATGTCAGGTTCTGGTGGTGGAGCTACAGCATCGTTAGCATTGACTATGGGAACAATGTTTAATTTTAACAGTTCATTGAGTGTACCTCTGAGATTCTCTCTACTGTGCTCATTTTGAAAGTCTGGTTTTGTCAGTAGAATCTGTTATTAAAAAAAAAAATTTTTTTTTAGTAATTAATAATAATATTAACTTACTATTATTTTAATATGCAGTAATCTATAAGGTCTACCTGTGCAGTTTTAACACCATACTGAAGAAACATTGCATCATAAAGGGACATCAGACCACTCTGACCTGCTGCTGCACATGCTCTTGGTTCTAATGTTGGGGGCCTTAACTGGAGAAAAAATGTTTTTTTTTATATGAGGTAGAATGTTATAACCTGCTAATTAAGAGAGTCTGCAAAACAAACTTATTTAGCAATTAGGGTTTATCAATGCATGTATATATATGTTGGTACATTGCTTAAATGGTTTACATAAATAATTAAATCCTTATACAAAATGTAATAATTGCATACATGTGAAGAACTGTTATAAACAAATTATACATTTGTTGGTAAGAAAAACTGTTGTATTAAAGCATTTCCAAAAGACAACAGACTTCTATTTCTTTAAAGATTACCCAGAAATATAAAAATTAAAAAAGAAATCAGAATTGCAGAATAAAAAGTAATAATGCAAAAGATTTACAAAGAAATAAAAACAATGAGATGATTAAAAAAAATACACAAATGATAACTAAAAACAAGCAGAGATATTTGCAAAGGAAATAAGTTATTCACATACTCAGTGCATGGACAAAGAATATGAAAATCTATGTTTCAAATAAATAAATGGTTGATTCATTAGAAAGTATTTTAAAATGCAGAACTAGAAAATGTATGAAATGATCAATTCTAAAATTGATTTTTCATGTTGAAAAAGTTAAATACCGGACAGCTTGCAGTACAATCAATAATACTAAATGTTAATCCTTCTAAATCTGCTAAGTAAATCTTTAAAAAATTGAATCCCACCAATGTCAAAAAGAATGTCATCAAAGACCAAAACCACAAAGTAAAAAGATGTATTATTAGGTTTACTGTGTGGTAAGTTTAATAATAAAAAATTGAAGATGTAATTTTTGTACAGCCTTTAAAAAAAAATCCCATATTTTTCTACTTTGTTTTATTATTTTCTTGTTTATTATAGATATCAAAATATTAAACAAATGTACAACCCAAATACATGTATTAATCATATAAGCATTTGAAGTGAGAAAAAGACAATTTTCAACATACTAGATACAAAAATAAATGTCATTAACTCTTAAGATTAAATTACACAAACTAAAGATTAATCTTTTGTTAGTGCAAACTAAGATTTACCTATTGAGATAATTTTAAAAGAATGCATATGCAAAATCAGACAAAGTATAGCAGCCAAGATGGAATAGGAAAATGCAATGTAAAAAGCTCAAGCATTTAAACCTCAAATGCAGGTACAACAAATGAAAAAAAAAAAAACTATATATTAATGCAAAGACAGGATCAAATAGAAAGCCTACAGAATTTTTATTTGTTTACACTGGGTAAAAAAAAAACCTTAATAAGCTAAGTGCAAAGATAATTATAAAAATCGTTTAAGTACTTTTTGTTAAAAGCTGTTGATTAATGTAATGCAGTCACTTGTTATTCTTCTAATACAAACATGCTACAGAAATATACATTATATTATCTTTGAAATATTTACCTTAGTCCTTGTAATTTGCTGTTTGTTTTAAAAATAAATAAACATATTTCATTGATTTCTTCAATTTATTTTAAATTACTGATTGGAATATGCAACAGCAGCATTAGTGGGGTAAATGGCTTTCAAAATGTGTAAATTGTGGTTTAAAAATAAGCGAATGAGGGCAAAAAAAAAATATGCCTTGCCTTTCCCATCTTTTTCTCCCTAAGTCTCATCTGCAACATTTAAACTTTAAAATTTGCTTCTTTTATAATCACTATTTATAAATATAATGAGAAAAAAAATGTTCAAGGCATTAAACTGAAAAGGCAGAAGCTGAAAATTGTATTTTAAAAAAATAAATAACTGTAGCTTATAGAAAATTCTAAAACCTCTTTTTAGATCATATAACATGAAATTAGAAAAATGGTGGTGGAGGTGAATCTCTTATTATATTTATGGAATTTTAAATAACTCCTTAGTTGCTGTTTTAAATGATGTTAACTTCCTTTCTATTCTAGGTATTTCTTCTTGAAATATAAACAGATTTTAAAATATTTTTTATCAAGTACTGTACATAAAATCCTTAATTTTTTTTTTTTATTAATCCAATATTAACTTTACCTATAATTACTTCTTGTAATAATAGCAGCCTATTCAAATTAAATTTTTTAAATCTCTAGAAAAATTAATTAAAGTTCAATCGTACCCCATTTTCTACATTATTAAGATTCTGTCGCATACTCATTGACAAAACAGCTTCTTGGCGTAGTTTTTGCTTGCCAAATGCTACAGCTCCACTAGTAACAATTATCATCTCTCTTCCTTGGTTCTGAAGTTCTGCAACCTAAATAAGAATTTTGAAGAAGAAAAAATTCTAACAAGATGTATAATTTCTGTAAAATAATTTTGCTTAAAAAATTTAAACAATTCATTTTCCTTCTCAACAACCATCAATTAAATTCATAATATTTTTCAATCCTTTTTTTTTTAAAGAAAAATATAATGTATTAAATCAAAATGTAGAGTCAATGTGTTTATTATTAATGATACACAAATAAAGAGTACAACTTAATGTTTATTAAATTCTTAAGCATAAAAGAATGAAAAGCTGACCTGTTCAACAATAGATCCCAAACGACCAAGTGCCAATCCACATTCATCTTCTCGTGTGATAACTGCACTACCTAATTTAATTACTATTCTTTTTACCTGCAACAAATGTCAGAAATGGAAAATAAGTTGTAACATATTAATTTTAACACCAGTTATTATCAATGAAAAAATATTGAAGAAATACCCGATTTAAATCACTCCTCAAAAGAGCAGCAACCGTTGGAGGCTGTTCGTGATCATCAATTAGAGCTGTACTTTTAGATCGCCTGTTATAGATCCAAAAAGCTGAAGCAAATCTTACTTTTGAGATGCTATGGTAGCTTTGCAGATAAGATGCTGCTCTACGACACAACATTTTTATCAAGCTACAGCTCCACTTCAATCAGCAACTGAAAAAGTCGAGGTATTTATAGTGAGGTTAATGCCTGAAGTTTGTGCACAAGGATTAGTAATGCGTCATAAAGCATTATATTTCATTACAACATTTATCACAGGTGATACTGTTAATACTGATGTTCAAGTCCTTCTTGCTGATAACAACTGTACTCCCATGACCAATCCTTATCTCAAGTGCAGCTTTAACACTCAAAGAAAGAGTATTCCATCAATAGAATTTTAAGTCTGCTTACCATACTCTTAAATGTGAATCCAGCAGAATTGGGACAGAAACAGAGATAATAGTGGAAAAAAAATGTGTCCTAATTTTCATGACTTCAGAAAGTTTTATTCAGTAATATTTTCTTGAAAAGTTAATAGAATATCCTTATAAAAAAAAGAATAATTATTAATAGGCTATTATCAAATCATCATTATGTAAAAATTTAACCAAGTTTCAACAAATAGAAAAAAATTGGAATATCAAACAGTTATCGAGAATGCCTGATCTAAAAGAGTGACTAGATACTGTTAGAAAAAAAACGTCTTAAAAGGTATTAATATTGGAGGTGAAGGAAAGAGGATAAACAACCATTTATCTGAGTTTCTTTCACCTTTGTACACAGTTATCAATGGGGCACTCTGACACTATTAATGAGATTACTTGACCCAAGATAATAATGTCCTAGTTAGATAAGAAGGCATTTTCAACTAAACAGACATGAGTTATTGACCACTGCTCATGAATATAACATTCATGACTATTTAAAAGTTATCTTTTATTCTTTGGAAAAAAAAAAGATCTAATTTATATTACTTGAAAAATTCAAAATTTAACATGTTAAATAAGTATTTTAGCCTCTAGTTCTAATGCCATTTTTCTTATGCACAGTTATGTAGTCCATCCAGATTAAAATGGGTACTTGAATTTAGTTGGGGGAAGTAAAATTGGCTGAGCGGTGTGCTAGCCACACAACTCCTTAATTGGCCTTAGTTATAGAAACATGAATCCTACACTTCATCTTCCTTGAGAGCCCTCAAGGGCTAAGGGAACTTTACTGTTATGTTGTTTATGATTATTTAAAACTGCTATAGATAAAAGAATAGCACAAATTTATTAGAATATTAAAGGATTCTCTTTTATAAATGCAACTTTATGTTAACAACTGGGGATAAGAAATACACATTTACTCTTTTATTGGTGGCATAGAAAAAATTATATTCAGCATGTCATTTTAAACAAGAACTGATTCAACAGCATTGACCACTTTTACTGAGTGTGAAAACTAAGGAAGAAATGAGACATCAAAACAGGTGAATTCGTATCTACAGAACCTCATTGATTCACCCAAATATGAAGATACAAAAAGCCTTTGGTTGGGTTATCTTCTAAAAATAAAATGGAAAATGTATTGCTGTTTTAATACTGAATTTAAATCCCATTAAATGATTCTTGTCAAAGCAGATCTAATAACTTTCATAATTTCTAAATTTTTATTAGCAACTGTGTAGCTCTAATACTGAATATACAGTACAGATTCGCATATAAGCCTACACTGCATATATGCCGACCCCCTAAAACTGCTTTAAAATGGCCAGTTTTTGCAAAAACCAACCCGAATATACAATTGTCTGATTTAACTCCATATTTTTGGTTCATAGAAACGTGTTACTGTAAAGATGTAAAATGCTTACTTTTAAGTTACATATCAGTTTGGAATGACACAAAAACGTGTTCTGCTAATGTGATTTACTGAGATTACTTTACGCATGACTGCCTTTGTTTGACCATGTTATTTCTAAGAAATCAGAATGTGTCCTGAGGATGTCGGCTTCACCGCTAACTCTAGCGTGGTTATGGCTCGCCACTGGTGCACACACAACCACGCGGCCATGTCACTCTCACTTTATTCTATGCGTTTGCGTATAGAGTATGTCTAAACACAGAAATCTATGTCTGATTACACTTCATGAGATTTTTATTATAGTATTAGTTAGGAAACTAAAGATATAGGAAACATTTTCTGTTTTTTTTAGTATTTTTTCTTAATTTCATGCCTTTTTTGACTTCGAAATGAATTCTCCATGGTAATATTCATATTCAGTATAATTATCAGCTATAGTAAAGTAAAGTTCCCATAGCGCTAACGGGCCATCGAGGCAGATGAAGTGTAGAATTCATCTGTTTCTATAACCTCGGCATATAAAGGGATTGTGTGGTTAGCACAACGCCCAGCCGCCTTTACTTTCCCAACTTAAGTCAGGTACGCGTACATTAAATTCTTTGAAGTGACACCTCTATGTATATTAGTACTCTGTACACACAACCAAATAAGAGTCAGATAGCAATGAAAATGTGTAGCTGGAAAATTGGCAATAGTGTCTGTCCTTGTGCCCATTTTGTTTTATGCACATATAAGCTGACCCACTGATTTCAGTATTTTATTTTATAGATCTAAATTTGGCTTGTATGCGAGTATATATGGTAGCTATTGTTTGAGCTTAGTGCAGCTTCTGTTGAATCAGTTTTTCTATTATTTCTTTACTACTTTTCACTAAATCTTGTTGAATAAACTTTGACATGGGTTTATATATATTTTTATAATATGAAAATAAAGATAGCAAATCACTGCATACATGTCTATCCCTGTTCAATAGTTTATTGGGAAAAACATATTTTCTTTTCCACAATATTCATTATTTAACCAAACATTAAAGTTTGAATTATATTTCAAAAAATGTAAAAGTTATCATTGTTAACAAAATACCATCCAAACCAATTCTGAATTCAGACAATTCAATTTAAAAACCTACAATTATTAAAGAAAATTTAGAAAAAGGATAATGTAAGTGTTTGAAAGGTAAGAAATTGTGCAAAAATAGACGTTACAATTTCATTAGCACTGTTATAAAGGTAACTAACTATATATTTCAACTATTAACATTATATAAAACTGCTGGAAGGAAGCATATAAAAACTGACAAACTGCAGGTGTAGTTACTTGAAATTTCGAAAAGAAATAATTGTTACTTTTTAACTATATACTATTAATATGAATAAAGATTTAAAGGTGCTTGATTTAAATGTATTACCATCCCCTTACTTCACTGACTATGCCAGATTATGGGTAGTATATAATACTTAAACTGCCATCTGTTGTTAATAAAGTTTATTAAAAGAATAACAATGCAAAAATGCTTTGAAATAAAAACAATTATACAATTCAACATGAATTTTGTGATTATAATTGCAAGCTTTTAGTAATTCTACTAGCCTATGCTGCTATAGACACTAAAGTGGGTAAAGACAAAGTATATAATAATAAAATTAAATTTAGTTATTTACTATTCAGTTTTAAGGCCAGCTTATGTCAGTTTACTAAGTAGTTAGTAGGTACTTAGATACAAAATTTAAATAGGAAATATTAAAATAAGACTTGTTTAAATAAATAGACTGGTGACATTAGACTTAGTATAAATAGTAATCATGTAATCATTTCTAATTAACAATAATTGCAGAAAAATTGTGTCCTATAAATTATATTAACTATATAATTAATGCCTAGGCCAGGCCTATAAAGTATAATACTTTTAATTTATACCAGTAACTTTTGTTATATTTATTTAAAATGTATTAATTTCAAATATTACACAGATTTAAGTCAAGAAGTTACTACACCACATTGTCCACATTATAACATTTTATTACCCTATCAGAATGAACTTACATGAACTTATGATAAAGTCAAACAGACAACTAAAAACAAAATGATTTTCGGAAAATCAAAACATTCGAAGATAGCAAAAGTATCGATGCATATAGGCTTCTGATAAGCATGATAAACTGCAAAGTCAATCATCTTACCTGTATCTCTGTAAGCTATGCATCTGGTCAGCTAAGTCTATGTTATTAACCAAAGTTCGGGATTTTAACATAACGATGAACACGAAGTCAAATTTGCTTTACTCGACCCCCCAGTGAATGGGGGTCAGGGTCATTTGATACAAAAAAAAGTTATAACATTTCTATCTTGATGGTTGAATACTAGTTGATTTCTAAAATATTAGTAAATAAAATGTGGACAATGTAGACTACATTGTAGTATAGGCTAAATTCCCATTAATTGTTTTCAACGACATAAAAATTTCGATTTTTTTTTGTTTACGGATATGCAGCATTCATACACAAGTCTGATAAAACCAATGAGTTAAAAAAATATTTTTATGCAGTGATTGCCAAAACTTCGTTTTGAATATTGGTAAGCAACATTGGAGCCTTAAACTTACTGCTCATAAGGCCGTCTATGTTGTTCTTACATTTCATTAACTAAAAAATAAAAATTACCGGTAATGATTAATCTGTTATAAAATTACTTTAAAGCAAAATATATGTGAGTGTGTCATCATAGAGGCACAAGTAAGTAGCCTATATGTTGTCAGGGACCCAATATTATTCTGGCACCATAAAAAAAGAGAAATAAAAAAGGGTCGCCAAACAAAGCTGGTTTGGATAGACTAGACTCCTTACAAGTCAGGACACCCGGGTTTGAGACTGGTGCGCCTTACGTTAAATCTGACTGTTGTGTGTACTTACAAAGTCTGAAGAGTGAAGATGATATTCTAGCATGCGCTTCAGTATGTGAAAAGTTATTTTAAAAAAACAGTTTTGATTTAACTTGTGTCAAAACATAACATTATTCTTTTGCAAATAAATAGCATCGGCAACGGTGCCGAACCAAGGGATTTGGGGGCCTGGGGAGCTTGGCCTCTTTGAGTGACATTCGACACCATGACATGAGATAATGTACTTCATATTTAATGTAAACAAAATTTGGGGCCCGGGGGACTTTCGAATTTGGACTCTCCTCCCCCACCCTAGGTACGCCTCTGATCGGCATGCGTCGTCATAGCTGTGCGGAGGCAGTAAAAACTTTATGACTGGGGTTGTACAACCTTTTCACTCCCGACGACCACATTGAACGTTCTCTTCATGTTAGGGCGACCTATCAATATATTCCCTTCCACCATTTTCCACATCCAAGCCCGGCTAAGCGTAAGACCGCATACTGTGGACCCATGATTTAGATCTCCCCGCCAAGGGACAGGTTACTTATTACGTAGCACCATCAGGGGGGGGGGGCGAAGTGTGACATGCAATGATAAAGAATAGTTCAAAAGTGAGCGTTTCGCAAGGGGAGTAGTTAAAAATCAAGGAAATCAAGCGTAACGTAATTAGTGAATGGCCCGTGTGTGTGTGTGTGGGGGGGTATTAACTGTTTTAGATGAGGCTCCCTCAAACATATTGCGGTAGTGCCCTCTAAGTTGTTAGCGACGCTACTGACATGCAGTAGTCAATACTGACACTTTGGTGCGCGTTAATGCTTTTTGCTTTTTTATGTGCATCATATCATGTCTAATCATGATAATCATTCATTATTTTTTTTTGCTTTTATAAGAATGATGTTACCAAAATATGAGAATAAGACCACCAGACCCTTTAAAAAATGAGACAAATAATTTAAATATAGTCTTATTTGTGATCGGTTATGTATATGTGAAAACGATTCAGCTATAAAATTTTCTGTTGGATTTTCTCCATCCACCCACCTCTATTTTCTTTTAAAAAAAAACTTCCGGTTTGTAATTTACTGTTTTGGTTTGAAGTGATAGCAATAAATAAAGAAAATGAAATTGTATCCAAAAATTATTACAGGAACGCTTCATGCTCACAATAAAGATGCAAGCGACTGGTGAGTATATTATTTTTACGTTATCAATTACGTTTCTCCTGAAGACAGTATTTTAAGTAATTTAACTGAAGTCAATGAAGTTTGGTAAATTTGTAAGATACGTATAGTGGTTTAAGTCTTAATGACCCTCTAAGGCTTCGATTTGGAGGTACATGTTTCATTAAGACTAGTCACTTAGCCTTTGTAAGTCACTTTAGATGATGATTCAGTCAAATAATTTTGCCTTGGCAGGCTTAAGTGATTAAATTGTTCATGGTTACTTTATTAGTAATAAGATTAAAACATTTTACATCAGCATTAAAACAAATCAATACAGAGTAATTGATGGAGTTCTAGTGACTACAGCCCCATAGCGTTAAAATTCTACAGCAGGGGCCAGGTAATACATTTAACTAAGTAGAGCAAATAAGCAGAGGGGGCCAGACAAAACGCAAGGGGGGGCCCCGGCCCCCTGGTCCCCCGCACGCTACAGGCCTGAGTGACTAAGAATGTTGACTTTCATTACAGGGGATGGCAAGGTTATCTTGCTTATGGCTGTCAAAATCTTGTGACTGTAGTAGATCCCAAGACAGTTCAGGTAACATTTCAAAAAATTGTATTAATTAATGTCAAGATTCAAATCTTCAGGTCTAATGATTTCACTGTGTTCCCATATTATAAGAAATATATTTTGTTCCCATTAGAATGTATAAATTACAAGTAATATAACCTCTCACATTTTATTATACTTCATTTCCACACAGCTTCAAACTTCAATTAAACAGGGTCAACTTTTACTATAATATATAGATCTTATTTACAACATCGATAATTTACGGCCAACGTTTGCTTACTTTATTGGCAATTTTTGCCAAGGTCATGTTGACAATCTGACAATCTGAAAAGTAACATATGATAGAGATAACATCAGTTTCGAACTTTTTGCAAACACTGGGCGAGGCCAACTGCTTTTAGTTCATTTGAAAAGATGTAGCTGAGATTTGTAGTTCTTTTGATACTAATTGAGATAATTAAAACTGTTAAATATTTTTCTCTGTCATTTGGAGATAGAATTCTGAATTTGGTGCTGTTTCTCTCTAACCTACTTGGTTCATGACATGTAGTAATTCTATTTTGCAATTTTACAGGTTATTCAAGTGCTTGACAAACATAAAGGTGTTGTAACACAGGTAGAAAAAAAAAATATTTCATCAGACATTTTTTGCAATGACAGTATAAAATAGTCAAATAATTGTAATTTTTAAACAAAAATATTCATATGGCATTAACCTGTACTTTGTGATTACTCTTTTATCTTTGTATAATTTTTTTTTAAAAGGTTAAATGGGCTCACGAACAGTATCATCATGATTTAAACTCTCCATACACACTCCGACTGGCATCAACTGATACTTTGGGTCATATCATTGTGTGGGATGTTGGTATGGGTGTTGTGAGGTCAGCTTTTGAAGATGGGAACAAACCAATTTTAGGTAAAAATCCTGTTTTATATATTACTACTTATAATGATTATATGTGGCTGTCTTATTTGTAATCCCATTATTTAAATTTTTTTTCATAAACATACTTTTTTTAAAAATTACAGCTCTTTAGTAGTAAGCTTTTACTGTTTTAACTTTTTTATCCAAGCTGTTAAGGATAAGATTCATTGGGAAATGCCATCTTTTGGAGGATGTCCCACCAAAAAATGTTCAAATGTTTTTGTGTTTTTTTTTGTGTTGGGTTTTTTTTTTTCAAGGAAAGACTACCAGTAAAATAAACATTCTGTTCTTTTGAAACATGAGTGGTTAGTTTTACACCATTGTTATTATTAAATAGAATTGGAAAGGGGTATTCTCAGCCATAAATGATGGATAAAGACGTGATATATTTATTGTTCTATAATTTATATATGATTAGTCAGCAATATTTATTTTATTCAATTGATTGATTTTCTTTAATTTTCATTTACCCCTTTCTCCCGTTCCCCCCCTCCTCCCAGTTTTCTAAACAAGCTAAGAATAAGCTTTTCCATTATATTATTTCCAGTCTTCAAATTAATAGCATCTTTTTGTGGGAAAAAAGTTCTCACAAGATTCAAAAACGTTTTTGTCAATAACAGGGATTATATATTTTTTAATAAAACACTGTAAAATAAGTATTATTTCCTCTCTTAGTTAACTTTATTTTTAAAGCCTTTTTAAAAGGATATATTTTATCCAGGGATCTCCTGAGATTATCATCCAGGGAAAATCAAAATGCTGGGAAACGAGAAACCCTTGACTCTTTCTTTCTCTCTCTCATATATATACATATATATATATAAAAATTAAGTTGTCAATATTTACTATATATATATATATATATATAAGGCCGTAGCCAGGATTTTGTTTTGGGGGGGGGGGGCTTTGAGGAGAGTTTTATATAAGAAAAAATTGGAACGCAATGATAAACAAGTATATTTTATAATAAAATTTAATAGGCTTCTCTCGGCTATGGCCTTGGATATATATATATAGTAAATATTGACAACTTAATTTTTATATTGAATATTTAAATGAAAATTATTCATGACAATAAAAGAATACAGTTATGGGTAAATATGTTGATGGAAAATTGTTACTCTTAATTTAACTTAAAAAGTCACAATAAAACAAAATTAATTTTTCCTTCAATAGAGAATAAACCTAAATCATAATATGTAGACTTACTGTTTCAGGCACCTGTTACAAGCTGATTCCTCAAGACTGAGGGTTAATATAATCACAGGAACACAACAGTCACAATATTTAGAAATATTTATAAGGATAGTTCCCTTAGACCTTAAGTCAGGCTCGTCAGGTTATATGAAGTTGTGAATTCATCTGTTTCTATTGTCCTGACATACAGAGATTCTATTTTACAATGCTTAGCTACCTTTACTCTTTTACAACTTTTAAAAAATTTTTGTGTCTGGAAATTTTAAGGACTTTTCAATTTACTTGTTTTTTTTTTGTTATAAAACTCTAACGAACTTTTACAGTTATAAAATTATTTCTAATTGTAGGATTGCAATGGCTGAATAATCAAGATGCTTGTCGTGACCTCTTAGTGTGCCTTCATCCTCCTTACTCTCTTATCTTATGGAATGCAGACACAGGAACTAAGCTATGGAAAAAGTCTTACACAGAAAATCTTTGTAGTTTTACATTTGATCCGTTTAATAGTAAAAACTTGGCATGTAGGTTTTTATAAAAGCTCATAGTTATTAGATTGGTATTTGAATTTCAGTTTTGAATGGTACATTTTTTTTTACTTTTTATTTTATGAAAAATATTTCACTTTTTTCTTTTAGTTTTGGGTCAAGACAGTATACTATTTGTATCTGATTTCAATATTAATAAGTCACCCTCCAGCAATGGAAAGAAATTTTACATATCTAACCCAACACAAAGTAAGATATATATGTATATTTTATAAATGCTTACCAGTATTAAATTGTTTGTTTTTTGTGTACAGTTTCTTGATAATTCGCATTTTTAGCATCTACTATACCACGATCATCAAGCAATAACAATTTGGAAAGAAAAACTTCATCTTCTTCAATATCGTCCTCAAAGAATTTGGCAAAAAGAATGAGTCAGATTTTAGTTGGTGAAGCTAAACCTAAGTAAGCTACTATTTCTCTGTTTATAATGAAGCTGCCTTTCAAAACCATTACCTATTCAGATAAATGATGTAAACATGATAAAAACTGTATTGCAGATTGCTTTCTAAAAAAATAATTTCTAAAGAATTTTGAAATTGTAATAGCAACCATTTCTAACATCTGTAACAATTACAGTCGAAATAAAGACACATTATTTAATTTTTTTCTTATTATGAAGTTTACAATTACCCTGTTACTAGATTAATTTTAGGTTGGTAGCTGTATTAGCATGACAATCCTTGCATATTTCTAAACTTTCAGGGGATCAAATGATGATGAAAATGTAACCCTAAATGAATGTTTGCAGCTCTGTTTTCATTATTCTTGTCGACACCACCTTATGTTGCTTTATCCTAGAGAAATGCTTATACTTGATCTGGAAATAAATCAGACGGTTGGAATAATAGCATTAGACAGATCAAGCTCATCGTTCTCAAAGGCATGTACAGTTTTGTTGAAATTATCTTATTCATGTGATAATTTTAAGCTTTCTTATTTTTTTAAATGTATAAAATTTATTACCAAGTAAAGATTTTTTTTTTAAGGTAATTGCTTGCTGGCAAAGGGATGTACTTATGTGTCTTCATGAAAATGGAAGTGTTTCTGTAAGAGTAAGGCGAAGAAATAATTCTGTTGATACACCAGCTCCTGAAGGACATGGTGCTTTTGGTAACTCTGAAAAACTATTTCCTGAATTGAATTTTAGTAATCTTTTGTTCTTATCATTTGTGTTGCAAGTTAATCAAGTAAATAAAAAGTCTGTTTTTAAATCATTTAGATGACACCCCAACCCAACTTTCAATGGAAGTAGCTTATGATTTACGCTGTCAGTCTGATCCACTACGAGTTACTAGACATAACAAATTGTTTTGCTCTGCCTTGTGCCCAGTCACAGAGAAAATGGTGGCCTTAATTATGAGTGATAGCCGTGTTATGTTTTGGGAGCTCATAGCCCAACAGGTAAGATATCTGACATTGTGTTATCTTTGACAAGTAAAAGTTAAAACAAATATTTTGACTTTCTATCTTTTTTTCACATGTGATTTAGCATTCAGGAGTTGAAGTCTCACCACTATTTGGGCCTACTTGGGATGTGAAAGTTACTGCTAGCTCAGAAAATGTTGCTTTTCCTATCATTACTGACATTCCTCACCCTCAGTTGTCATTAAGTGATTCTATAGGAACTTCCCAGGTTTGTATTCAACAATGTAATTAAATACATGAAAACCAAGACATTGGCTTAGTATTAAAACTTTAAAAAAAATTATATCACTTTTTGTAGAAGTTTGTTATGGACCTCTGGTAATATTTTTTTATTCCTTAAAAAAAAGACTTTGGAACCAGGTGTGGATCCAGTTGGTCATCCTGTTCATTTGAAATTTCTTCTTACTGGTCTGATAAGTGGTATAGCTGCTCATATAACAGTCATGAAGATGTGCCCTCCCCTTACCAATAAAAACATGGATATTTATCAGCCTCTGATTGCATTAGGTAATACCTTTCTTTTTCACTTTTAATATTCTGTTCCTTTTGTTTATATTTATTTCTAACGATTTAATTTATTTTGAACCGTAAGGAACCCATTCAGGAACTATTCAGATAGTGAATGCAGCAAGTGGCCAGATAGAAAGAGAATACAACATACACTCTAGCCCTGTTAGGTATGTTGTTATAATGCTGTTAAACTTTGAAATAATAGTTATTTGCTTGGATTTAAAATATTTTGTTTTTGTTTTTCAACAGAGGCATAGAATGGACTGGACTAAAAACATTTATCTCCTTTGCCTATCCTAACCCTGGCCCCACCAGTTTAGTAAAGAATGAATTGATTTCGGTTGACACTACAACAGGTTTTAATTAGTTTCTTTATATGGATTACATCATTGAAGCATTAAACGATTTTGCATATAATTCTAGTTTTAAATGAATTTTCCTGTTACATTTTTTCATCATGTCTATTTTCCATGATCAGTGTCTATTTGTATGATTCTTTGATTTATTTTGTTTCTATTAATTTTTTTTTGCAAATCATATCTTCAAAAATATAAATTTTTATTGTTCATTTTCATTGTTGCTATTAATTTCAGGCCGGCAGGAACATTTAAGAACCAACAAAGAAAATGAATCCCCTATTGAGTTGCTTGTTGTGTCACAACTGAAGTAAGATCAGACATGATTGTTTCTCTGCCTGTATTTTATAAAATTAAAATAAATAATTTTTATAGTTGCTTACAAAAATAAACATTTTTTTCCCCAGACAATATTTTGTGTTAATGTTTAAAGATAAGCCTTTAGAATTATGGGATCTAAATACACAGACTATTATTCGTGAATTACCACGAAACTTTCCAAGGCCTACAACTGTTGTAAGTTTTTTTTTTTTTTTATAATCTCTCATCAAAAGCTTAAAAAAAACTTATCAGATAATCAAAAAAAAAATATTTTTGTTCTTGTATTGTTGGCTATGAATTTAAACATTTGTATTTAATTTTTAAAATAAATTCAGCTTTTGGGTTAAAATTTGAACTCTTGTCTATTAAGGTTTGGTCTCCATCACATAGCCTCAGGACTTTAAGAAAAAAACTTTTGGATTTTGGAGATGATGACAAATCTTCAGCAGCTGCTCCACCATTTAAAATGTCTTCTACAGATTCACTAGAAGAAAAGTAAGTTTTTTTTTTCTCACTTTAAAGTGCAACTTTTAAATATCAAATAATTATTACCATTTTTATGCAAAACTAGTTGTCTTTTTTTCTCTTCTTAATATGTTATATTCTAGAAGCAGTAAAGTAGGTTTTAGAAACAACCTAGAAAAATAAAATTGTATGATCTATTATGACGGCTTCTGTGCTATTGGTTTTTTTTTAAGTCTTTTATTTACAGTATTTACAGAAATGGAAAATACATCCTCTTCAGTTAGTCATAATTTTAAATCCATATTTAATCTTTCATTTAGCCCATTTTTTAAACTATTAAATTAGTAGAAGCTTAATTGATTCGTTCCTGGGTTCTAAGAACTTGATTTCTAAATTTGATTTTTTTACAGTCAAGATAACGCAAATTTAAAGGCATAATATAAAATATTTGACTGGCCAGAACACAATGTTGTTATTATAGTTTAAAAATAGCACTAGAATTGAAGAAAAATTCAGCTTTGAAAATTGTGCAGCTTTCAAAAACACTCGGGATGCTGGGCTTTGTGTCAAAATGTTTAATTAGACTCCAAGTTTTTAGTGTTTCAATTTTGTATATATGGCTTTGTATATATATATGCTATATTCTTTTCATTATATGCTTAAATATTGTATTAAAACTACAGAAAGAAATAAGGTATCAAAATACATAGGTAATTAAATTTTTAAATAAATGAAACTAATTAATTATACATGTAATTGGCTTCCACATATTAATATCAATTAGATTTCATTTTGCCCAGAGAAAAAAAGACCCACAAAACTAATGTTAGGGAACATTTTGTAATGACTGATAAGGAAGGTACAGTCTTTCATTTCATTGTTGAGGCAGCTGCCATATCTGATGTTACAAAAATACCCCCAGAGGTAAGTAAAGCAGATGAGTGAATGTTTTACATTTTTTTTCCTTTAATGTCATGTATATCATTCTTTTATAACTACAATTAATGCTTATAAATTTGTTTTTATACCCTGTGCAGTTGTGCTGACCACATTCATGCTTTTTTATTAGGTTAAAAACCTAACACAGAGAGCTTCCACTATAAAACAATAGCTGAATAATCATTTTTTATAATCCATGTATTTCTTAAATTAAAAGATTGTATGATATTAGTTTAAACATACTAGTCCTAAAATTGAATATGTAATATTCAAAATATTATTCTTTAGCTGGATTTTTGATATAAGGTTTTTTTTTAGTTTAGCCTCTTGTTGTCTGAGTAAAAAGTTCTCTGTTATGGTAAGGCTTGTTTTATTGTATTTTTCTTTCCATTGTATCGGAATAAAGTATCGCAGATAAAAAAGAACATTTATAAACTAATAATAAGTGATAGAAAGGTTTAAAAAAGCATGAGGCAATTATCCATAATATTGGGTTCATATAATTCATTTCATAATACAGAGAAAACATAGATAATTTAATAATATTAGTACTACTGTTATTGTCAATTACTAACAAATCTTGTAATAAAAGAATGTAAGTTTTCAATTAATAAAGGCATACATGTGTTTTCCCTGGATCATAGAGCAGTATTTCAAACATTATTACATGAATTTTAAAACTAAAAATACTTTTATAATGAAAGTGTGAATGTGATGTTACTTTTGGTAGATACATATATTTGAATGATACATTGATTTGCTAAAATTTTGTTGCATTTCACATACTTTTATGCTTAGTTCAATTAATTAAGAAAACTTTTTTTCTTTTTTCTAGTTTCAATATTTTTCTGTTTTAGAGTGGATTGTCCCGTATAACTGCATTAGCTTGGAAATCAGATTTTCTTTTGTTTGGAGATTCAGAAGGCTATCAATGTTTGTGGGATCTTAAAGCAAAGATTTCCAGGTTCTATAAGTTTATGAATTGTTTTAATCTAAGAAATAAAGCATTATACAATGAAGCATTGGCAGATTAAAATGGATAAAATGGTAATGTAGTTTTTGTTTTCAAGGCAGATAAATATTTTTGATTGTATAATTTGTAATATTTTTTGTTATCAAGTGATTGCTAGGATTGAAAAGTGAGACTTGGTATTTAAAAGCATTGTTAATATTAGTTGTTATATTGGCAACTTGAAATATTTCTTTCTTGATTTAAGTAAACTTGGGTTATTTTAACTAATTATCCATGTCTGCACATTACAATCTAAAGACTACCATACCAGTCTCTCACTGCACTGATACTTTTTGTTTTTGTAATTAATACTTTATTCTTGTTTCACCAGAACTACTCCAACTAATAGAGGGTGGATAAAGAAAATTCGCTTTGCTCCAGGGCGAGATAATTTTAAGTTTTTTACTTTGCATAATGATGGAGTTCTAATTTGGGATATAGCTTCTGAAGGAAAGGTAACCTTTTCTTATTAAAACCTTTTTTTTTATTCTGAAAGACCTGTTTATAAAAAGCTATCAACTCTCCTTTTTTTCTGTCATTATTTGCACTTAGAAAAGCACTTATTCAAGATATAGACAGCTTTTCTCCCATAAGCTCTGAATAATATGTGTATACCTTTTTTTTTTATAACAGTACATATCCACCCTCTTTTTCATCAGATATTGACATATGAAAGTGTCTGTATTTGTTATACTTGTTGAGGTTTTTGTTAATCATTTTAAATTCTTTATCCTAACTTTCTTGTACAGTCGTCAGTAATGCAGTCAATTAAGAGTCCTAAAGATATCAGTAAAGTTACAGACATTGACTGGGCTGGGTCTGATCGACCAGCACTGGTAACTTCACACAGTACTGTCCACATCTGTGACTTAACAATGAAGTCAGCTACATCTGGTGTAGAGAACTGGGATTTACCTGGTAGAATTAATATTTTAATTGCCATAACTTTTTTCAAGTCATTTAAAATATTTTTAGGTAAACTTTTAAATAGCTAGGGGTATATCATTTAGCAAGTTACAAGCTAATAGGTAATAAATGTTTCTTTTGATATTTCTTATTAGGTTGCTAACGCTTGTTTTTTTCTAAATCACACCAGTTAACTAAAGTGTCTTAATTAATTGGAAAAAATTAAAATCTTTTTTTTTTTTTAATTTAAGGAACAGGAAATCAAATTATTGAATTCATTTTAATTGAATTATTTATTTTGGAAGGTTGTTGTTTTAGCTGATTTGTTAATAGAAACTTTTCTTTATGAGAATTTAATTTCAGCACTGTTAAGAACTTGAACGTCAAAATTATTTCTTTTTGTTTTTTTTTAATATGCAAGAGAAAAACAGAAGAAATTTAGATAGCAGTGAAAAAATTACAACTGTTTGCTGTAATCTGTGGCAGTGGTGGCCATATTCTGTTTTTTTTTATATAGTAAAAAATACTTTGAGCTGCACCATAGACAATTAATCAAAATTCAGTGAAAAGTAATTGAAATGGTTTAAAAAACTGGCTCATTGGAGCAGCACAAAACTCATTAAAGAGCCACATTTGTCCACCTCTGATCTATTGCCCTTAACTGGATGAATTTAGACCCATCTTTGACACCATAGAGAAATAATTAATTTTGTATGTAAGGATAAGATGGTATGGAGACAGTTTTGTAGTTCCCTTTTTCTGCAGCTCACCACAGCTGCAATTGCCCATTGAAGCACAACCACATCACCAGAAGCACTCCATTACCCACCCCCTCATAGTTTTTTTTTCTATTGAGATGAATTAGTAGAAAGGTAATATCAAACTGTTATCTACAAATGACTCTTGGTGATTTACTGGATATGGGTGGATTTTGGCCTTGTATGAGTAAATTGTATGCATCATTATTTAGCAAATAAATAGCACAATCTCCTGTGTTATAATAATTAATCTCATGAAATATTTTGACAGAGCCAATGTTTTGTCCTCACTTGCTACCTGCTCGTTTATCACAAATGATTAAATGTTTGTTGCAACATCAGGAGTGGCGAGAAAATTATATATTATCTGTATCAGGCTTGTTAGATCACGACCGCCCCACACAGAAACGTGTTAACACACAACTTCTTTTGATTGATAAGTTAGTACCTTTATAGATTTTAAAGTTGATTAATGGTATAGAAAACATGATTATCTAATTTTTCATACATAATATCCAAATTTTTCCACAGGGAATTAACAGATTATCTTCCAATAGCAAAGTTTGGTACAGCTCACAGATGTCTACTTACTGCTAAGTAAAAAAAAAATCTTTTTTAAACTTGCAGTAGATATTTTATAAGTCACATACTGGAGCATTAATTTTCTGCTTATATTTACTGATTAGATGAAAAAATAATCTTTTTCATTCACAGGCTCTTTGGTGATGAATCAGAGGTTCATTTCTGGACAGTGGCTTTACATTATTTGAGGAGTTATAAAATTGAGGGCCCTGTAAAGGTAAACAGAAAAGCTAACAGTTACATATATTATTCATGTATGGAATATTGTGAATAATTTAAATATTGTTTTCTTGTAATAGTGTTGTTGTTTTTTTTTTTTTTTTTTTGAGAAATATTTAGGATAACATTATATTTATATGAATGTAAAACTTTTTTATTGGGGTTTCTGACAGTCTGACAGTGGATTAGACCTAAGTGGGGATATACCATCAAATACTTCCTGTAAGGAGACTCATGATTTGGTTGTCATTGTGGAAGAGGATGCAAACCTTAAAACATTGTCAGTTTTGTTTAAAGATCAGCCGCTAGAAAGATGCTACGACACTTTATGTGATAATAAAAGATTTAAGGTAAGTGAGGTGGGGAGGGGGTATTTTTTTCTTCCTTTCATTTATACATAGCTACATGCCAATGTGTACATTTGCTGTGTCTGTGGTAATGTGAAAACATTTTTAATTTTTAAATGGTAGGTTTAGCAAAAATTTAAAATGTATTGTTTAGTATTAAACTTGTCAATCCATGTACTATGTAAATATGCATGTTATATATTAAATGGAATCATATTGTGACAGAAATACCAGTTGGACAGAGTTCATCTTCAAGACAATAAGAGGGCAACAACAGAACACACACAGAAATGTGCAGACAGCTATATGCAGTTGGGGCAGACTGACAGGGCAGTTCAGCTTTTGCTTGAGACTGAATCAGACTCAGAAAACTACTACATAGATTGTCTAAAGTATGTTTTGTTATTAATTACAAGCATCATTTTTGTTCAACTTTCTTTTAAATGACATTCTTTTTAGTCTTTTCTGCATTTAGCTATTAAACACTAACTTCCTATGCTACACCTAAATATAAAAGAAATTATTTTTACTTACAGGTCTATTTAATTATAAGTTTTAATCTCTTGGACATGCGTCTAAATTGACTACACTTTAAATATGTTCTATTCTTATTTTGTTGTTATCAAAATTTAGCCTATTAAAAAAGAATAATATTTCTATTTGCCATAATGGTGCATTTTAAACTTTACAGAGCTTGTCTTGTTGCCAGCATTAGATCATCAGGGGCTTCCCAAAGTACAATTAAACTAGTGGCAACTAATCTTATAGCCAGTGGCCGTCTAAATGGTGTGTAGAGGATTCCTTTTTTTTTACTCTTCAATTTAATTTGATTAGTTCTAGGACCTTTAAAAAAAATTATTAGTTTTATTTTTAAAGCTTTTGTTTTACTCTTTAACTCTTGAACAGAAGGTGTACAGCTTTTATGTCTGATAAACAAAGGTTTGGATGCATGTCGTTACCTACAAACTTATGGGGCTTGGGATCATGCTGTCTGGTTAGCTAAGGTATCAGTTGTTCTCATTTTATGTGTATTCTGACAAACAGTAACTTCATGATTCTTCTAATTTTATAGCTCTTTCTCTGAAGATAAATTCTTCTACTGAAGTATTTTCAACATTTCAAATACAAGATTATTCATCTTTCTAGACTTAAACTGATAATCTGTTTATTAAACATGTTAATATTATAACAGAAAAACATTAAAAAAGAAGAAAATTAACAAAGATTAAGTTATTTTTCATGCTCAGTCTTAAGATAAAAAAAAATGGAGATGAAAGAATTTTATCTGAATGTTCTATTTTGAGAGATATAAATTCGTCATTGTTCACTTGTCACACACAGAACTTTGCTGCCCAGTTGGCATATTTCCTGTCTGTCATGGTCACATATAATTAATCTTGTGATTTTTGGCTTGAAAGTTTATCTTAAGGATGCTGTTTTTATGGCACCTCTACCATAAAGCCAATCATAAGAATCCATATACATCTGTACATGTATCCATTCAATTTGACCCTTATCGAGCAAGAACGTTTTATATTGACCATCATCACTTAGCATATAGAATTTACATCATTATTTTAAGTCTTAAACTGTTCTTCTGTACAATATTTGTTTCCAATCATTTGTTATCATGATTTGACATTATAGGCAACTCTAGAGCCAAGCGATTGCCTTGAAGTCATGAAAAGATGGGCTGAATATTTGAGCAGTACACAAGTCAATCAAAAGGTTTAAACATGTTTTTCATCCCTTTTGTTGAGGATTTTTTTCCACTGTTAGCATTTAAAATATATGTATTAGTTTGCATTTCTTTTTTGGAAGATGAAAATAATAATTTATTATGAGAATCAACTCATGAGTCAATTTTTATTTTGGAGTTATTAAAATTTGAAATTATTTTTTACATACTCTAATCCTATAAATTTTTTTATTTCATTTTTTAAATCAACCATTCTCGATCGTTTTCAGAGCAAATCTGTACTTGTTCTTCTCAGTCTTGGTCAGTTTTACAAGGTTTTAGAAGTGTTATACAGTATGAGAAACTTTGACAGAGCTGCCCTTTTTCTTGAATCTTGTGAACAGTTTGGTTTATTAAAATGTGTAGAACAAACTAGTAAGTATATTCTTTTATTTGGATGGTATTTTACATATTTACTGTCATATGTTCTGTGAATAAAAATAGGTCATACAATGTTTCAATCAACAGTTACTGATAAGCATCAAGATATGCCATCATAGAGTTTGCTACCTGATATTATTGTCACTTAAATAACCTTTCTTTCAGAAATAATGTTATAATCCACAAACTAACTATGAACAAAAAATTGAATCAAAATAAAAATTCTGAAATGTATGTTCCTGTGATTAATACATTAAAAGATGCATTACTAAAGCATTTTCAGTAAGTCTAAAGTAGAATGTCAAAGCATCTGAATATCTATATGAATTTAGCCAACATTTACAACATTTGAGTCTTTATGAAGTTGTATATTTGGAGCATCTCTATTTCATTTCAGAGTCTTTATTTGAAGCTATATATTTGGAATATGCCCGTTATCTCATCAATCTTGGGTTAGGTCAAGCTGCAGAGTACTATTGTCATAAAGCGGGTGACAAAGGTGAACAGCTACTTAAAGAGATTGAAATTTTATTTTCCTCTGGTTAATAATATTAAATGCTTTTTTTTTTGTTTAATTGAATTACTAACAAGTTTCTATTTAATGAATTAGTTTTCAGTAAGAAAATTTTTGTTTGTCATCATATTTCAAAATTTAAAAATTTTGTAACACAAATAACTGACTTGTTTCAATAAACATAAACTCTACTTATAGCATTATTTATTGCTAACATGTCATGGCCATTGCATATAACTTAGAATGGCTTCTTAATTAAAAGACAAACCTTTGGAAATTGTAAAATGATTGGTAATTTGGTTTGGACATAACTGAGTACATGTATTTGTAAATAGATCAATTACTATTGGTTGGTTGATTGGCATTATGTAAGTTTCATTAGTACTGTGGAAATCTTAATCAATAAATCTTGTTTAAATGATGTTTTTTCTAACTTTGATGGCTTCCCATAACAACAAATTTTAAAAGATCTTAAGTTTGATTAATTTCACTTTTTGAAGATTATAAATTATATGATGGGAGAATAGCATGAATACAATGTGTTCTATTACAAAACCACACTGTTTTGTAACATGATTTTTTTAAAGTTGATAGTTATATCAGTTTCTTTATTTTGATTATATAAGATTTTTATAACAAGCAAGCATATGTATTGACTTGTTATATTTATTGTAACATCATATTTGTGATACCAGTTTTAAAAAAAATATCTTTAACAAAAAAAAGCATAAAACTTTTCTGACCGTTTGAAAAGTTGGGTACATTTAACTAACACTTTTTTTGTACAAACAAAAAGGCTAGTCAGGAGAACTTAGTACTGAAATGACCTGTATAAAATGCATCTATTGATAAAGTTATCCATGTGTTAATTATTGATTTTTCATTGTATTGTACTTTTGTAGTCTCATTGTTTACCATTGTTGTTGATGAAAAATAGTAAATAATTATTTAAGTTTTGTCTTAAAATGTTCATATAAAACTGTCTGTTATGTTATTACATTCCTTTTCTGATTTGCTTTATTTTTAATTGTTTATTTATGATACTTTAAAATTATGCGTGGAAGTCCCTGTAAGGATGAGACGCTTAGCTCTTTGATCCTATAAACCACTTATGGGATGGTTTTATGATGCCCTTCTTTCATCCCCACCATAGCCGATAGTGCATTGGTCATGAAGGCACCACTGCAGATATAGGTAGGTGACTGGACACACCGGCAGTCAAACCCATAACCCCTTAAAATGCAGATTCTTTTAAATTGTAGACCTATCTAATTTATTATTTCTCCATGTATTTGCTCTGCAATGGCATTTAATTTTAATTCATTATATTAACAGACCTTAATTTTAATTCATTATGTTTTGCATTAATTATTTTTTTATGGAAGTCTTTCCTTGGATTGTTCATTGTGATAACAATTAAAAATGAAATTGTTCTTTATCGTTACTTTATCCATTTTTTTTTAACAATTGTTTATTCCAAATGTTTTTCTTTAACTTCTTGATTCTGACTTTAAAGGGTGTATATGTATCTATTTAATAACTTGCATACCCGAAAATGTAAAAATATGAAATGAAAATATAAGAAAGCATTATTTAAATATTGATTGTAAAAATATCCCTTGTTTAAAGTATAATTCATCAAAAAATAATTGTGATGTTTGTTGTGCTTCCCCAGTTTATTTTATTAATGTGCTAAGACTGAATAAAATACTTGTCAAGTGTTATATAAATGAATTTGAATTTTTTTTTGTTTATATATATATATAAATACACATGTATATATATTGATAGATAGATAGATATTCATATACATATAAATGTGTAGATTAGTATTTTCTACTAAAAGATGAGCTTTAGATAAGTTTTAGTAATGCTAATTTTAAAAAAAAAATGTTTACACCTTTAGTATTTTTTAAACAGTGAAAAGTAAAGTTACTATAAAAAAGTATTATGTATTGTACAGGATAAAGTGAAGACTTAATCAGTTGCATATCTTTGTTCTCAAGCCATAAAGTTCCCTTAGCCATGAAGGGCTATTGAGGCAGATGAAGTGTGTGTGAAATCCCTGTAAGGATGAGATGAAATCTCTTAGACCCACTATATGGGGTGGTTTTTATGGTGCCCTTTTTTTCATCTCCACCATTGCCGGATATTGCAATGGCCCTGGGGGCACCACAGGAAATATAGACTTTAACCATGGCCTAAAATATCTATTGTTTCTCAGGTCGATAGTTGAGCGCTTTACCACACGACCTTCCTTCACCTTGCAGATTAAGTGTAGCAAGCATTTATCTGTAACCACAGCATTTGAAGGGACTGTGTGGTTAGCACAACGCCAAGCAGCCTTTACTTCTCCAACTTAAGTCAGGTACCCATTTAAAGATGGCTGTACTTAAATTCTAACCGAAAATCGAAACCAGAACTCTCAGGTCGACAGTCAATCCGCTCGGCCACCAGCCCCGTTGTGTGAAAATTCTACAGCAGGGACCAGGCATTCTACAGCAGGGGCCTGGCAATAGCAGGAGGGGCCAGGTAATACATTTTACTAGGTAGAACAAATAAGCACGCTACGGGCCTGTCGGCCACCCATCCCTCCCTCAAACATGAAGGAAGCCTATTCTTTTTTTTAGCCATGCTGAACTTTGTATCAGCCTTGACCTCGTAAAGCTGTAAGATCCTGTGACCATATGATGACTTGTCATCGCTACTCATTATGGATACTCAAACTAGGCAACTGCTTTTACCCCCCCCCCCCCCTTTCCGTTCAATTATCACATTCCTATTTAATTTGATGCTATAAAGTACCATTGCCAAAACGCCCAAAGCATCTCCGGAAGTCTTCGCCTAAACCTAAACATGGCTCTGGATTGATAGTTCACTCTTAGCTGGCCTACTGTGAAAATAAAGAACTCAATATCTTTATCCGAATGTGTGATCACGGTGATTCACTCATTGCATGTTGTTAATTTGTTCACATAGCTCCCATTCCTTAAAGCAGCTCATCAAATGTGTTTTCTTCTATTCCTTCACATATATTCATATGTATGTGATCTAGTATATCTACTTTCAAATGTTTTGACATGTTCCTTCTGTTTTCTTCAAGTTGAACACGATGTCATTCGTTCTGTACCTCTTGATTCATGTCAATTACTAATGACTAAATGTACATGTGAAAACATAGAGCCGATCTTAGGCTTTTTTTTTGGGGGGGGGGGGGGCGCATGATGCAAAAGAAGATATCATTCCGGGTTTCTATAGTAACCAATTTAATAGGGTTGTGTACTGTAAGGAGTCCTCATAGCAGTGGTTTGCATATCTACAAGAACGGCTCTGTGAAAACTGAACCATACAACTCTGAATACACCCGTTATTAATCTCAATGTAAACCCATACACAGTAGTCATTTCAAAATAGAGAAATAAGCTAATAACTTTAATTGTTACTGCTCAAAATGCTCGTCAACAAGGCTGTAAGGGGGCTAGGGGCTCCAGCCCCCCAAATTAATTATAAAAATCAAATTTTATTATAAAATATACTTCTTTATCATTGCGTTCCATTTTTTTCTTATATAAAACTCTCCGCACAGCCCCCCCCCCCCCACCAACAAAATTCTGGCTACGGCCTTGTTCGTCAATATAGGTTTTTTTTCATCAGCATTAAACTGTTTACACTCACTGTATTTGTTCCAATGTTATACAATGAAAATTGATCTTGGACAATAAATATCTTTGTTTTGCGCGCTTTATACGATCCGAGAATAAAAGTTGATCTTCAACATATAGAAAATTATCCAGAAATTGGTGTGTAAAATAAAAAAAAAAATCGCGAAAATTGAAAGACAAAACTGCTTTTGTAAGTGCATTGCACCAACTGCTATCGTCAAACTAATTTACAAAGCACTTCAAAATTTTGTCATAATGAAAAGTAAACATTGAAATAGAAGGTAGACCCAAAAGACGAAAAACTCGCCGTTCAACTCAAATTTTGGTAAAGCTTCTTATTTCACCAATCTATGATTTGGAAAATTATGGTCAGCTTGGCACAAGACTGATTATGGAGAGGACATAGAAATTTTAATATGCAGGCTAGTTTTTATACTTATTAACAAAGCGTTCATTTTCTGTCCAAATGTCTCTGTTATGTTTGAGAAGAATGGTCCAGTGTATCATATTAAAGATAAATACCTGAAAGTTGATGCGATGCTAATGAATTCTAATAATATCGGGAAATATTGTAGTGCACCACTAATGTATGCGGGACTACAAACTGGGACATATGTCCCCCGGTTAATCTGATGAAATTTGCTCTGCTCAGGTGTTATATTTTGAAAGCCCGTTCTAATCACGCAGTTGCATTGACGCTTTCAAAATAGCTATCTATGTGTTTATAAACATATTCTTCAATGTTTGTTTAATTGTTTTTTCAAAGAAATTAATTATAAATCATGCTTAGAATCAGGGGCGCCGAGAGCCAACACGGGCCCCAGGGCAGGACATCATTGCGGGCCCCTTGTCAAAATACAGTCAATTCCGGATATAGTCATACAAAGAGTATATACAAAAGGTTTTAAACTAAATTTATTTTACTTTGTCCCCGTTAATGCACTATCGCCGATAAAGCTACACAAGTTTTTCATAACAATGTAATTTTGTGGAACTGACTTTTACGACATGCAGAGAGAAAGCTACAACAAAACTTTGCGGGCTTTTCTTCTTGCAAACACTTCAATTTTATTGTTGTAGTCAATCGTTCTTGCAAGTCGACCTTCCACTGCCGGTATTCCAATGCTGGTTAGGCGTTCTTGACACATTGTCGATCTCAGAACATTTTTAACTTGGGCCAATGTGCTGAAAGATCGTTCTGCCTGAGCAACGGTAACCGGAAGTGTGCAGAAGATACGAAGCATAGTAACTACGTTTGGAAACTGTATATCGATTTTCAAATTGTGCAAACGGTTCAGCAAGTCAAATGGCGACAAACTTTTCTGCCCGAGGTTGGCAACGTGTATTGTATTCAGATGCTCCAACTCATTCAACAGATCGGTGCTAACATCAAAAACATATTTATCTGCCAGGTTCTTGGCTGCGATGAGAACGTCGTCTGTATTCATATCATGATATGAACAGAACGCCGAACAATTCGTCCAAATTCTTTGCCGCTTCGTATCGTGTTGTTAAATTCGCAACCATTCGTGTCGATCCTGCTGATCATCATTGTCGTCGAGAATTGTTTTGTCTGGCAATGGTCGTCTTCGTTTGCGTTTTGTCTCTGCCAAACACAGGGACTGTTCAACACCGGAGCTCTCAGCGACAAGTTTGCTCTCAGACAATATCTCATCCCACTTGGATCAAAGCAGTTTTAAGTCGCCAATGAGGTCACGAATATTAGCAACTTCGACATCAAGAGTTGCTTCTCTTGCCTGCAGCAGGTTCAAACTATGGCAACCACATGGTGAGAACGTTGCCAAAGGATTGTTCTTCAGTATAATTGCTTAAGCGCCTTTGTACGAACCACTCAAATTGCTTCCATTGTCATACCCTTGGCCGCAACAGTTCGTAAGCGGTATATTATGTTTTTTCAACGTGTCAATGATTAGCTGAGTTATATCTTCTCCCGTCTTCTTGTTGCAGTCCACAAATGCAAGGAATCTCTCATGTAGTTCGAAGGTATCCAAGTCAGAGTTTAGATGTATGTACCGCAAAATGAAAACGGTCCGCTCAACACGAGCGGAATCAGGTGTTGCGTCCACAATAATTGAGTAGTATTTCGCTGATTCAACCTCATGCAGTATAGCATCGAGTACTTTTTGCGCACAGCAGTGAATGAATTCGTTCTGACTGTCAGCGGACAAATAGTGATAGGTGGGAAAAGCCATAGAGTTATCAATAGAACTTCACAATATTTCTATGGAAATCTATTCATAACTCTATGACTTTTTACCACCGGTACCGCTTCATCTTCATTCTATGACTAATTCTATGATAGCACACATCATATTCAGATTTCAAGTAATGTCTAAAAATAGTTATACGCCAATTCACACTCGGATTGGTTTATGAGATCTAACTAGCCTCAGCAGCAGGCCCGTAGCCAGGTCAAAGTAAGCAGGGGGGCACCAATACCCAGCAAGGGGCGTCTTCTCATTTTAGTTATTTTTTCTTTATTTTTTCCTCTCTTTCTTCTTTCCTAAGCGGGGAGGGGGCACTCCACACCTTGGCTACGGGGCTGCTCGGCATTCAACTGAATTTCTAAGTTTCGTTCGGATTGGCTGCTATCGGCTGTCATCGACGTACCCCCAATAAACAATGAGTCGTGAAAAAATTGACATGGTCGGGGCGGCCGGGCCCCTTACAGATGCGGACCCCCTGGCAATGACCCCCCCTGACCCCCCTCTCGGCGTGCCTGCTTAGAATGACACATGGATGTTTCGAAATTTTGTTTTTTTTGTTTGGGTTTTGATTACATCTTCTGAAGAACTCTATCAGTATTTATATCCCAGGCATCCCAGCCATGGCAACTTGTTATCACATCCCCAAGTACACCTTATCTACGAAGGCTGAGATACACATTTTCTTATATATTTCACCTTTTTTCTGTGCTCTATCAACCTAGAATGTTTTGGGATTTCAAAATTTTTGGTTTAAATCTTCAATGATTTAAACAGCAGTTGTGCGTTTCATGTGGTCTGTTATGAAGGCTATAAATTATTGGATACTAAAAGTAATATTGTCTGCTCAAACCTGTTGCGTACACAAGAACTTCATTTCATTTGTCGTTTGTGTAAATAATATGAAAAAGATTCAATGTTTTCAAGTGGCGTAATTGGTGTAGAATTATCCTATTGAGTACTAGGGTTACCACGAGATTTTCGAAGTAGGTACTGACCATGCTAGGTGCGAGTACAATTACAAACGCTTTTAAAATTGAAAATCAGACTATAAGTACGCAATAGTTTTGAAAATACCCAAAATGCAAGTAGGAGTACAAGAACTCCAAAAATTGTTCTCGAGTAATACTCGAATACAATTACTTACTCAAATAAGTACCATGTAACCCATCTCTGATGGTTTCCAGGAGTCCGTATTTAGTGCGGAATGTTGGTATTTTTAGCCCGTTATCGTACTATATGTGCGTTCTTTCAGCAGTGATGACTTACTAGCAGTGCTCGATTTAAGAAAAAACCAGTGCCGGGGATGAACACAAATTTCTGCAGAGCCGGGGATAAATGTCTATGATTTCATCCCCGGCTGGGATATATTAGCCAAAGCAGAGCCGGCGGTAAATCGAACCCTGCTTACTAGCATCATTACAATTTTTAGTTCATAACTAATGCCAAATTGATCACAAGAGATATTTTTGAATTTTCATTCAGACATAGATCTCATATGGCCTTCTTGGGGATGGGCGTTGATAAATCTATTTACAAAATATTCTCAATACTTAGTAAAACAATTCTGCACACAGTAGTGCCCCCCCCTCACCACCACTGGGCCTTTGAAACAAAATTTTTCAGTTAAACAATTACATTGACATATCATTTTTACATTGAATGCTGACTTAATACTTACTTTTAATTATTATAATTGCGTAAAATGTGGTAAGTTTAAATTGTCATTAGGGGCCGTCCATAAAGTACGTCACGCTATTTTTGACGATTTTTGACCACCCCCCCGTCACAAAGTGTCACAAATCTCGGGACCCCCATCCCCCTAAAGTACGTCCTCTAAATCAACTCTGATTTGAAAAATATTTTACACAAGTTATTATTAATGATATTAGAACAAATTAGAAACATAGACAGCTCAAAAACAAACAATCAATTTTTTCCTCTATTGTGGTGATGCACCCTAATATATATATATATATATATATAGATAGATAGATAGATAGATAGATAGATAGATAGATAGATAGATAGATAGATAGATAGATAGATAGATAGATAGATAGATAGATAGATAGATAGATAGATAGATAGATAGATAGATAGATAGATAGATAGATAGATAGATAGATAGATAGATAGATAGATAGATAGATAGATAGATAGATAGATAGATAGATAGATAGATAGATAGATAGATAGATAGATAGATAGATAGATAGATAGATAGATAGATAAGACAGAAAGATTTGATAGATAGAAAGATAGGCAGGTAGATCAGTGGCGTCACTATGGTTCGGGCCACCCGGTACGGAAAATTCAGGGTGATACACGCCCCCCCCCCCACCCCCCTCAAAACTTCCACCATGAGCAATGGTATATATTTCGAATTTTCCTGCTCTAGACCTTAGAGAATTTGCTTTAAAATGACTGTATTTCAGAAAGATATATATATTTTAAACTACGTCTCCAATTTCAATGAAACTTTGTGACTACATGCATCATTTTTTAGAACGTTTGCAATAAAACTCTAGATTGATCCGAGCAGCTTTGAACTGTATTCATTTACCTAAGTTCCAGACGCTCTGCGTGGTGGCACCCTGTGCTACTTCTCTGCATGGTGGCACCCTGTGCTACTCCTCTGCATGGTGGCACCCTGTGCTACTCCTCTGCATGGTGGCACCCTGTGCTACTGCTCTATATGGTGGCACCCTGTGCTACTCCTCTGCATGGTGGCACCCTGTGCTACTGCTCTATATGGTGGCACCCTGTGCTACTGCTCATGTTTATAACTATGATTGGTTAAAAACCGACTATACTGATTTTTTCTGCTATGAAATTTAGAACTGTTAATTTTGGTGTCACCCGGTGCGGCCCGCACCTCCCCCCAGTGACGCCACTGAGGTAGAAAAAAAAGGTAAATAGGTAAATAGGTAGACACCGTTTTGTTTAAATCAAAACCATTTGGTTACCCCTGTATTGGCGTGTATGTTGTAATCTAATCTAGCAGTGTATCAGGTATAATAGCAATGCAGAGATCCTAACAAACGTAGCCTACTTATATTTATACCAGGTGTCAACTGCGGTAGTGGAACCTTACAACTCCATTCTCACAACTCATACAACGCTAGAACACTCGGACTGTGCTTTTATGGTGGACAACGAGGCCATATACGACATCTGTCGTCGCAGCCTTGACATCGGACGTCCATCGTACACAAACCTCAATCGTTTGATTGGCCAGATAGTGTCCTCCATCACTGCCTCCCTACGATTTGACGGAGCTTTAAATGTGGATCTCACAGAGTTTCAGGTTTCATTTAACATCAGTTTATATTATAGATGGATGAATGGATACATAGCCCTTATCAGGTCTTCTGCAGCCTTTGGCACAGAATGTTAGTGACATTTGGTGTGACTGGGGGAGGGGGGGCACTAGACAATAAGTACCTGTCATAGACCTAATAACATGAGATTGGGAAAAAAATGTATTGGAAAGTTGGCCTTGTAACTATTAGTCGGTTGTATCGTCCGTCTACCTATAAGAAGGGCTCTGATCTATTTATAGTAGCAGCGGATCAGTACAGATACTTCCTGCCATTGTGTATTAACCAAGACGGGTAATAGCTTAGCCTTCTACAGACCATTTAGGGCCCTGGCCTGCCATACTACTCTACTCCACTTTTCGCGATCCATGGTCTTCTTCCTCCACACTCTCACTCCTATGGCTTTAAAGTCTTTCTCCACTTCCTCTGACCATTTGCATCTTGGTCTGCCTTTAGGCCTTTACTCATTGGGTGTTGCCTTACATGCTTAATAATTCCATTTGATGTAACAATGATACAAAAATAAAAACCAGGAGTAGTGACATATCAGTACCTGAGGGGATTAAAACACAAACATTCATTCCATATATTTGGTTGTTATTGTTGTTGTTGTTTTTTTCTTTAAACAGACCAACTTAGTGCCATATCCACGTATTCACTTTCCTTTGGCTACCTATGCTCCAGTCATATCAGCTGAAAAGGCTTGCCATGAGCAACTGACAGTTGCAGAAATAACCAATGCTTGCTTCGACCCAGCAAACCAAATGGTCAAATGTAATCCTATGCAAGGTAAAACATTACAGAGTATAGGTCTGAATTATTCTCTTCTTGGAATTTATCATTTTAATACAGAGACATACCAAAGCTGGTCCCAGCTTTAAAGATGCACAATTCTCAGACAATTAAACGCAATGTGCTGTTACTTCATTCAAAGTTTAAATTATCCGTTATTTTAAAATGCTCATCTCGATACTCACAATCTGACAGGCCCACCACATTGCTAACAATCAAGCATGCCACCAAGAAAGGGAAGATAACCACTTGTCAGCTGCCCCTACAGAATAGAGAGTAGGCCTTGTTGTCAAAGATTATATTAGAAGTGCAAGATTTGTAACCAGTAGCCTTATTGCCTCGGGTCCCCTTTGACATTAAAACAGGTCTGCTTTATTTAGTTTTGAGACTTGCTAATCAATTATAAACGTATACATTTTTATGCTCTTTTATTTACATAGGCAAGTACATGGCATGCTGTCTATTATATCGAGGAGATGTAGTACCAAAGGATGTAAATGTTGCCATAGCGACAATTAAAACGAAACGTACGATCCAGTTTGTGGATTGGTGCCCTACTGGATTCAAGGTAAATGAAGTTTATATGAAGAACAAATACATGTAAACCAGGGGTTGGCAATCACACCAAGCCTGGCATGTCAAAAAATTTTCCTTGCATTGCAATCTAATAAATTTAAAAAATCTGAACAAAAATAAATAATATTATAAATACTGTGTACCGGTATAAAAACGTAAGGCACTGGCTTGAACACACACACACACACACACACAGACAAATCTTTTCAATTGGCTTTTAATTTGACACTCGATAAGCTTAAAAAAAATAGCTGATTATTTATTGATTTCCAGGTAGGCCTACCAGTACTTTATTGTTATATCAGCTAACTGGATTGGCCTATAATTTCCAGGCACCAGTACTTTATTGTTATTTCAGCTAACTGGATTGGCCTATAATTTCCAGGTACCAGTACTTTATTCAGGCCCGTAGCCAGGATTATTGGATTGGGAGGGGGGGCCGAAGACATTTTCGGGGGGGGGGGCGAAGAAATTTTTTTCGGAGGGGGGGGGGAAGGTGCCGAATAAATGATCCTGGGGCACAGGGGCAGATCTAGACAACTTTGACGGGGAGGGACTTTGACCCCCGGAGGGGGGGCAAAACTGTTTTCATTGTTGAAAATAGGTCTTAGAACCAAAAATAGTTCGATAATTTAATGATGTTTTACCTGAACGTGCGATAACGGGGGGGGGGGGCACCCCCGGCCCCTCTACCTAAATCCGCCCCTGGTGGGGTAGAAGAAATGTTCGGGGGGGGGGCGAAGATGGAGGCGCGAAGTGCCGAAAGCTTGGGAACGGAGAGGAGGGGTTTGGGGAGGGGATCTCAGAGAGTCCCCTTCCCAAGAAATTTTTTGCAGTTCCATATCTGGAATGGTGCATTTTAGTACCGATTGTTTAGCTATCAATTAGAAATATATAATTTTAACTACGTTTCAACAATGCATGGCATGTTGCAGTTTTGTTAAAAATAATTTAAATAGTAAAGAGTTTTAATGATAAAAATTTATTGAGGTTGAGCAATTTCTGATTCCTGTTGGGTCATTCCATGTCAACTCAACCAGTGGTGTTCACCCGACCCTCTCAGATCTTCTTGAAATTTTCTTGGCTTGTGGTACATTTAAAGTTGAGTGATTCCTGAAAATTTCAGGCCATTTGGTCAAAAACTTTCTGAGATATGATTTTTTAAAGTTTTAAGGGTAGTCGCGAGTTCGCGTTTTTTAAATATTCACGTTCAAATATCGCGAAAATGTAAATGTCACGCGAACTCGCGACTACCCTTAAAACTTTAAAAAACAATTGTCAAAAAAACTGGTTGAGTTGACATGGAATGACCCTGTTATAAATATATTGACCATTTGTTTTGCTACACAATTGTTACATAGTAGATACCTGATTTATATTATTATACTGTTTGTTTAACGTACAACCCGGGAAGAACAACAAAAATGCACGAACATAGATTAGCTATTTGTGTGATATTTCTTATAAAATATTGAAAACAAAGAACAGATCTATCAACAACAACAGTCGCAATTATTCATTTTAAAATAAAATTAATTCTGCTAAAAAGTAAATTTGCAAATTAAATAACATCACTCAGAAATCACGGAGTTTGTACTTTATTATTTTATTATACATATGTATAAAAATGAAGTCAGAAGTCTATGTTATTTTATTAACTTATTTAAGTTGCTAGTTGTCCTCAGAAGATATCAATATATAAAACTATTACAAGGCTGCGAACAGGCCTATCGACAGAAATTTCGGGCCCCTGGGCAGGGGTAACACGGACCTCCGTGCTGATATTAATATTTTAAAAAGTTGATTGGCCAGCTCAGTCCGGGCCCCTAAAACTCGCCGGGCCCCTGGGCATTGCCCCCCCCCTCGTCGGCACTGGTTGCGAACTTATATTATTATACGTTTCAAATTTGCAAACGTCGTGGTTTAGCACTGAATTTACCTAAAAATGCTTCAGCATTCAGATTGTCTGTTAAATCTTTTTCAAATGCAAGCAGGAAAAGATTGCTTAGACGCTTTTGTAACATTGATCTGCGATATGGGGTGAGCATTCGTGTGAGGGTTGAGAAACTGTTCTCACACACGGCTATTGAAGCCCCAAATGCCAATGCTGCCCAAAATACCCAGAAGTGAACTTCAATAAGATTCAATCTTTTATTCCCAAAAATTAGATAAGCTATATATTAAGTAAAATAGCCTGAATGATTGCCGAAATATAAACTTTTAAAGTTTTTATTATTATTGATTTATTTAACAAAATGATTGATGTTTTATAACCGTTATTATTAAAATTTTGTCCAAAAAGCTCAAATCATGCACGGGGGGGCTCAGGTCATGCACGGGGGGGTTGAGCCCCCCTAGCCCCTCTCTGGCTACGGGCCTGACTTTATTGTTATATCAGCTAACTGGATTGGCCTATAATTATTTCTGTGTTTCCCAACAGGTGGGGATCAACTACCAACCTCCAACTGTAGTACCCGGGGGAGATCTGGCCAAGGTTAGAAGAGCAGTCTGTATGTTGAGCAACACCACAGCCGTGGCCGAAGCATGGGCAAGACTGGACCATAAATTTGACCTAATGTATGCCAAGAGGGCTTTTGTCCACTGGTATGTAACAGGCAGTCTCAATGCACAAGCTTTTTCCAGCTCAGTCAGCAAAAGTTCTTTTTGTGCGATCTGCTCCCTTTTACTATTTATTTTTATTATAATTTGAACACACAAAAAAATTTTCTTGTCTACCTATAACTGAGGTAGGCAAATTTATTAAAACGAGCGCCAAAGTGGGTTCTTAAATTAGACTGAATTGCCGGACAAAGGGTAAATCTATGGAGTGAAACATTATTAGCTGTCATTGCTAAAATTCGTTGTTTATTTTAAGGTGAATTAATCTAAATAACCATTCAGATCTATAGACGGTTTTCCATGTTACATTTCACATCCGGGCATGTTATGTATGAGAGCTGCCTTCCGTCTTTTTAAGTTGTTATAAAATTAGCATAAAGAGGAACACCATATTCAATTTATAAAGATTTGTGGGGGAAAAAAAGTGTTAACAGATTCTAACAGATGGGTCATTTAGACAAATTTGCAAATTGTGAGCCCCACAAAAAGTAGAAGAGCCATAAGCTGCTCTAAGAGCCACATTTCCCCCCCCCCCCCACACACACACCACTGGTCCTTAACTGTTTCTCATGTATTTACTTCTTAATTTCTCAATGTTACAAAACTAAAATGTGTAAATCTGCAAGTTAAACGGGGTTTTTGAACACTTAATTAAAAAGTAGTAACTGAGTAATCAGGTGGAATTCCTCCGCGGCCCATGACTCTCACTTTGAGAACCACTGGTCTTTAGGAAATAATAGTTGCCATTATTTAAATAATGTGGCCGAAAGACTTTTTTTCATTCACTGTGAGTTTATTTAGATATTTAAGTTTGATTCCTTTCAGCTTTATATTAAGTTAGCCTCATTAAATGTATTAGAATTTAAGAATTCACAATAGGCCTAATACTACCAGAAATTCAAATCTTAGAACTGTTATTGTAGCTAATCAGAGACAGCGTACATTAACTTCTAAAATAGCTGCTTCTCACTTCCGTTAATATTTACTTTGCTAGGTATGTAGGTGAAGGAATGGAGGAAGGCGAGTTTGCTGAAGCCCGTGAAGATCTTGCAGCTCTGGAGAAAGATTATGAAGAAGTTGGTGTTGACTCTATTGGTGATCAAGGCGAGGAAGGGGAAAAAGATTACTGATTCAGCTCTAAAGTAGCCTTAATTTATGATATCTAATATTTTGATGTTAATTTCATTCTTCTACATTTCTTGTGAAGTTGTAAACACAGGATTTTTACTCTTGTGTCAGCATCCACACTGAACCTAGCTGTATAGAAGGGTCGGTACAAATGTGAGGCAGTGCGAGGGGCCATAGGCGAGTATCATAAGCAAGACCTAAAGTTAGTTTTTCAACAGTTAGGTCATAATAGAATTTCCTAACTTGGGGCGGGCAATCATTTTGAATTGTGGGCCACAATTTGTTCACTTGACTGAAGGGCAGGACTAAGAGCAGATAATGGAATGTTGATGTGCACTGATATAACTTTATTATGTTTAATGCCAATTCACTCTCCTAGCCCAAGCCTCTAAGGCTGCTACTGAGAGATGTAAGTAATGGAAGCCTGGAAATGTTTACACTACACATTTTGTTAGTTCATATTTAAGTGTTATTCCATTAGGTTCTTCACATTAAATGGAGTTTTTAATCAACTGTCTCTTCAATGTCTCAAGGGATATTAGTATTTCTCAAGCATAAAACTTTTTATTCACAGCACAAAAACATTTTGTTCGTTTTTTATACATTTTATTTCTTTTTGTCTTAAAACAGAGAAATGATTTTAAAATGTGTAGAATCAGCAATATATTTTTTTTTTGTATTGTATTTAAATAATTTGCAAAAAAAAAATAATGACATTATACAGTATTTGTGGAAAATAAAAAAACTAATTTAGCTTATTGCTCATTATAATTTCCAATTACAAAAAAAAATTAATTATTTTTTTTTATTTAGAAAAAAAAAAACATTGGCAAGAACAATTTGTCACTGACTTTGAAAATAAGAAAAGAAAGGACAATTCTAATTGTTTTTTTAAAAAGTTCAAGTCTATCTATTATGTTGCCAGGTCATTTATAAATTAAAAATGTTTCTGCATTTTAAGACATGTTGGGCAAAATCATCTTTATTTTGGAAGGTACGAATACAAGATGGACACGACAACAATTTATGAACACATTTCAGGTGATTCTTCAAGTGATGTTTAAACTTGAATTTAGAATCGCAAACTGAGCAGGTAAACTTTCTATCGCCATGTGTGGCCATATGAAGGTGCAGTCCTCCTTTAGTCTGCAGGCCTCTTCCACAAATTTCACAATGGTATGGCATGCTAGGTGAGGTGTTGTGACAAGCTGCTACATGATACTCAAACTGCTCTACATTGGGAAGTCTCTGAGGACAGTACGGACAAGATATAGGTTTACCTTCTCTGGCACTACTACATGACTGCACATAATGTTGCTTCTGTTGTGACTGCTTGGGGTTTAGGTGACACCTCTTTAGCTTTTCATGTATGTTTCCTGGAACACAAAAAAAAAAATCTCTTTATGTACTTTTTTTTTTTTGTTACTAAATTACCTGTTTTAATCAGGCAAGAAAGCAAAACTTCCTACCTCATGTTAATGTTCTACAGACTAACTCTTCTGAAGTTTTGAAATTAGCAACACATTTTCCACAATGAAATAAAGGACACACCTTATGTGCCTTTTGAGGCGGTGAATTTAGAACCACAAGGACACAGAAAAAAGGATCTTCCTGTATAAACTACTCATACGTGATCTAAGTCTATCATTACCATTATGTTAAAAGATGTATACCTTACTAATTCAAATAAAAACTTGCAATGGCTCAAAATGTAAATAACAGTATGTCTTCTGAACATCAAAAAAAAAAAAAAAAAAAGAAAAAATTAAAGCCAATAAATAACCGCAAGCTGACCTTGCACGAGCCCATATGTAGATTAATATCATGCTGGTCTTTGAAAGTGACTAAACACCTCCCACACATGTAGAGATTATGAAGTCTTTTGCAATGTTTCTGTAAGTGATGTTTCCTTTTGAATCGAAAACTACAAATTGTGCAGGGAAATGCTCTGCCAGCATGACCCTGTACATGTAGCTGGTGTCCAGTTTTTGTTTGGAAACCTTTTCCACATAGATGACAAAAATATGGTAAGAGACCTGGGTGCTGCTGAGAAAAGTGCTTATTGTATAATGGCGCTGATGGAAATCTGAGATGACAGTGTGCACACCAATTCAACACTTCTCCTCCACTGGTAGACTTTGTTAGATCAATTCTTTTCTCAGCTTCCATGGTGCCCTTCTCTGAAATTAAACAATACAATCAAATGGAGTGATTCAACGCACATTAGTGATTTCTTGCGATTCAGCCAAAATATTTAGGATAATGAGCTGGAAAAAAATAACCATCAAAATTCAACATAACATGTTCATAATCATCATTCAGATATAACATGATAACGCTCAATACATTGCACAATAATCAATGCCATTCTCCAAATAAACATACAATAAATCATCTCAAGTTATTAGGTATTAAAAATGCTAATTGTATATATTTCAAATGATTATATTTTGTACTATTCTCAATTTACTATGTCCATCCATATATCCGGTATCACTCCTCAAAATGTCAGTAGCAATAAGTTTTCCTAGTTCCTTCACACACAAAAATAAAAAAAACAATTTTAAAATGTCAGACAAAAATATGGTTATTTACAGTACAATAAATGTTGATTGTAGTCATCTCCAACGCCAAACACACCAGAGCAATTAGTGCACTGTGCCAATTTATGAACGCCCCTCAAGTGAGTTTTTAAATGAACCTTCTGATTAAATCTGGAATCACATATAGTGCACATAAACTTTCTTCCTTCATGGGCCTGCATGTGTAAATTAAAGCCGGTGGCAGACAGAAAGCCTTTTCCACAGATTCCACAGGAGTAAGGTTTAACAATATTGCCCTCACTAGTTTCAAGTCGAGCATTGGTCTTTAAGTGATATGACATAATTGAAGCTCTTGGTAAAGACTTAGCACATTTTTCTGAGGCTGGGACTGAAGCTGAATGTTTAAACTGTCCAGAGTCACATTTAAGAAATCCTGCAACAAAGCAGATAAGAAAATCTTTAGACAAAATGAAATGTGTGAAAATCTCCAAGTACACTGTCTACCATGGTGGTAAAAAATGAACGCAAATACCATTCAGGATATTTTAGTCACAAAAATAACTCAAATTTATGTAAATTAACTACATAACTTCTGGAGAAGCAGATATTCAAACTATTAACAGTTTTGACGAGATGAATGAGGTGGTGTTTTAATTTAAATCTAGATCCGCTATCAGAATTAACAAAAGTTTTCCATGAAATACAAAAGGTTTGATCAGATCTAGTGATTTTGCCAGATATTCTGCATCAAAAACCTCAAATATGTTGTTGCTGTTTGTTGTTTTTTTTATATAAATATTTTTAGCATCAAATTTCAACATAAAAGAAATTACTTTTTTTATGTATGTTAATTTTATAAATCTCAACCAAAATAAATAAATTTAGAATCAATATCATTATCAACAATTAACTTGCTTAACACAAGTTTTCCTAATAGTGAAGCATGGTAGAAACATGTTTTATTAATTATTTTTTTTAGAATTTTTTTTCCCCTTAATATTCTTTAAATGGGTATAAATAATTAATCAAATATGGTACTGTTTGGGCTTTAAGTCTATAAAATAACTAGCCACACTTCAGTTAAGATCAAACGCCAAACAATTAACAGCTTTACACAACCAAGTGATACTACATCATATAGAATATCCATTATACTGTTCCTAGTTTAAATCAATGGCAAGCCAACAATATAAAAAGTTATTCTCCATAAAATATGGTGTTAACATTTATCACAATAAGTTGATGTGTGTGCTTGACCAGCCTAGAGAGGACTACACTTTACAAGTTGAAAGAATATTGCACTCGATGACAGCACCCTTAAGTGGCAGCATATAGATACCATTACCACAGTGTTTGTATCTGTGAAATCCCTGTAAGGATGAGATATTATCTCTTAAGATTCCTCTTTCATCACCATCATAGTCAATAGTGCAATGACCATGGTGGCAGACAGGAGAAAAATGTAGGGGACCTTAACCATGACTGCGAAATTCCCTTCAGTTCTCAATGAAGATTGAACCAGTAGATATTTATGTCTTAGATTCCTGTTTCATCACCATCATAGTCAATAATGCAATCAATGACCATGGTGGCAGACAGGAGAAAAATGTAGGGGACCATAACCATGACTACGAAATTCCCTTCAGTTCTCAATGAAGATTGAACTAGTAACCCTCAGGTCGCAAAGTAGACTTTTAAAGGCATGACCACCCATCCCTTCAAAGTGTTTGGATAACATTATGTTGAATGAAAAATGTGCCTTGTGTAGCCCTTTACACGAACAACAAATATGCATTGGAATTTTTCCTTATTTTGGATTAATCTATTGATGCTGGTATTTTCCACCTTATCTGCCCTGGAACAAATGTTCATTTTGTTAGTTAAATGCTAAAAAATTTCCACAAGCTCAGGTCCTATGGTGGTTGCCCCTATTGTCAACATTAAGTCTGACACTTTTGGAGGATTTTAAATAAAATGCTTAAAATAAATTATGTTGAGGTTATATTTCATTCTGAATAACTGCAGCAAATATATCTTTTTGAAATTTCATGTACTGTTTCTATCTTGTAGATTCATACTCAACCTTTTTAAACATTTGCACACGCTGCCTATAAATGACATTTGTGCAAAATTTTAGATTCCCTGTTTCTTCACCACCAACTTTGCTTAGCAGTAATTTGGCAGCATCATAATATCAGTGGTCTTAAAATACTGGTTTTATACAGTAAAAAAATTTTTTTTATAGTCATTGAAACTTTTGCAGTTTGTTTTGGTTTGTTTCTTTCTACATGTTTCAATTTGTAATTTTACCGCTTCTGATGAAATGACTTCACTACATATTTGGGAGAAGGAAAGGAGAAAGGAAAGTTTGTTGAAGCCCAGGAAGATCTGAAAACGGATCAAGAAGATGGTGGAGTTTACTCTTGGTAATCAACTCTATCAAGGTGAGGAAGCGGCAATAGATTATACCCACTTATAACTGAAATGGTCCTAAATTTTTCATGTGAGCTATATTTTTGACAATTCTTGTGAAGTATGGTAATTTAAAATTCTACTCTATGAAAGCATCCGTAGTGAAGTATGGTAATTTATATAAAATTCTACTCTATGAAAGCATCCGTAGTGAAGTATGGTAATGTATATAAAATTCTACTCTATGAAAGCATCCGTAGTGAAGTATGGTAATTAATACAAGATTCTACTCTATGTGAGCATCCGTAGTGAATCTAGCTAACAGTAATGGAAGCCTGGATATGTTCACACCAAACTATATTTTGTGCTGCCAGATTCAATTTCCAATGTTGTTCCATTAAGTTATATATCTAGCGTTTAATCAAAGGTCTCTTCATTCTCTCTAGGAATCTTACTATTTCTCAAGCACCACACTCAGTCACAGCACAAAAACATAGTTTGTTGGTTTTTTTTTAATGTTTTATTAATTTTTTAAACAAAAAAGAAATGTATAACAAAATAATTATAAAATATGTAGTATCAACATTATCAGTTTTCAATGTACTAAAAAAGTTTCCAAAAGAAAATATGCAAATGAGACCTCAGTATTTATAACAAAAAAAATGACTTATATTATTCATTATAATTCCCTAATTATGGTAAAAAAATGAAGATTATTTGTAAGCACATTTTTCATGAATAAAAATATTTTTCTAAATTTATGCAACAAAAAAGTAAAAATTAAGACAAAAAAGTCAATTAAAAGTTAAACTTTTCATTCTAATGAACAGTGAGAATTCTTGTCTATTTAAAAATATTTCTGCAATCTAAAAAAATGATGGGCTAAGTCATCCTTACTTTAAAACGTAAAAATACAAGATGGAACAGGACAACAATATATGGACACATTTCAGGTGATTTTTCAACTGATGTTTAAACTTGAATATGGAATTTAAAAAATGGGCATTTCAACATTCTAATCCTGTGTGCAGCCATATGAAGGTGTAGCTTTTCATAAATCTGAAGGCAATACCACAGATGTCACAGTGATATGGCGCGCTAGTATGAGTGTTACAAGCTGCTACGTGATGCAAATCAAACTGTTCTACAGTATGGACCTATTATAAGCAGTAACACACCAATGCATACAGTGGGCTCATGATGTGAATACTTGGGAGTTCAGATGGCCCAGCATAAACTTTGCATGTTGATGTGGTGTTGTTTTTTTATGTTTTAATCAGGCAATAAAATAACATTCCTACCTCAAGCTTAATGATTCAATGATCTATGAGTAGAATACTCTTCTGAAGTTCTGAAACAAGCAACGCATTTTCCGCAAGGAAATAATTTGTGCACACACCCCATGTGCTTCTTGAGGTGGTGCTTGAATTTGAATTTGGAATCACAAAAAGCACAGGGAAAAGATCTTCCCCTATGACTTCGCATATGTGAACGAAGGTTATCTTTGATTAAAAAAGGCTTATTGCAGATTTCACAACGATATGGTACAACATTTGGATGGTATTCACTGAAGTGCTCTTGATACAACTTAACAGAAGGCAGACCCATTGTACAGTGGCTACACCAGATAGTCGATTTTAATGAAGATCCTCCTGGACTTGAATTAATGTCTTGAGCAGGAGGTTCCATTCTGTGCTTGCGTTCTGAAAGAAAATTATCTTGATCAATTTGTGTTGAAAGATTTATACTAGTTCAAATGGAAACTAGCAATTGCTCAAAATGTTAGTGATATAATGGTATGCCTTCTGGACATTACAAAACAAAAGCAAAAATGAAAGCAAAACAGTTAGCGTGAGCTAACAGCTTTGCATGAGCCCAAATGTAGATTAATATCATGCTGGTCTTTGAAAGTGACTAAACACCTCCCACACATGTAGAGATTATGAAGTCTTTTGCAATGGTCCTGTAAGTGGTGCTTCCTTTTGAATCGAACACTACAAATCGTGCAGGCAAAAACTCTGCCAGCATGACATTGTATATGTATCTGATGTCCAGTTTTTGTTTGAAAACCTGTTCCACATAGATGACAAGAATATGGTAAGAGATCTGGGTGCTGCTGAGACAAGTGCTTATTGTATAATGGCACTGATGGAAATCTGAGATGACACTGTGCACACCATTTCAATGCTTCTCCTCCACTGGTAGGCTTTATTAAATCAAATCTTTTTTCAACTTCCACAGTGTCCATCTCTGAAATTAAACAATACAATCAAATGGAGTGATTCAACCACATTAGTGATATGGCCAAAATATTTAGGAAAATGAACTGGGAAATAAAGCAATACTCAAATCATCATTCAGATATAACAAAAAGATAAATCTCAGTAGTTTGTGGGAAAACAAAGCCATTCTCCAAATAAACAAAGGGTAAATCATCTGATGTTATAATGTATTACAAATGCAAATTGAATATTTGTCCAATGAATAACATTAACACAATCTCACTTTACCACATCCATCCAAAATTTCTAAAACACTAGAACATAAGATTATCATTAACTAAGTTTCCCTAGTCCCATAACAAATAAATGTATTAAAAAATGTCAGACAAAAATATGGTTATTTACAGTACAATAAATGTTGATTGTAGTCATCTCCAACGCCAAACACACCAGAGCAATTAGTGCACTGTGCCAATTTATGAACGCCCCTCAAGTGAGTTTTTAAATGAACCTTCTGATTAAATCTGGAATCACATATAGTGCACATAAACTTTCTTCCTTCATGGGCCTGCATGTGTAAATTAAAGCCGGTGGCAGACAGAAAGCCTTTTCCACAGATTCCACAGGAGTAAGGTTTAACAATATTGCCCTCACTAGTTTCAAGTTGAGCATTGGTCTTTAAGTGATATGACATAATTGAAGCTCTTGGTAAAGACTTAGCACATTTTTCTGAGGCTGGGACTGAAGCTGAATGTTTAAATTGACCAGAGTCACATTTAAGAAATCCTGCAACAAAGAAGATAAGAAAATCTTAGACAAAATGAAATGTGTGAAAATCTCCAAGTACACTGTCTACCATGGTGGTAAAAAAATCAGTGCAATAAAGCACTGAGGATGTTCCAGTCACAAGAATCAACTCAACTTATGAGAATAAGAGATCATTGTTGTACAAGTTGCTTTATGTTTATTTAACTCTGTAACATCTGGAAATACAAGCAAACATTTGGTGCACATATTTAAATAATGAACAGTTCTGACATGTCGTATCAGATGGTGCTTCAATTTAAATTTGGATCCACAATCAGAGCATACAAACGTTTTTCCCTCATGCCCTTGCATGTGATACAACAGATTCTGTCTGCTCAGTGTGCCTTTGCCACATAATTTGCAACAAAAGGGCATTAAATGACCATGCTTTTCACAGAGGTGTTTTCTGTAATATGGTTCACATGCAAAAGTCTCATTACAATATGCACACTTATTTTTATGATCTAATGTGTTGAAAGTTGACATCATATTCTTAAATTTCTGAAGTTCTTGTGAAATCACTGATTGTCTGTCTGAAAAAAACAGAATAAAGAAAAGAAAAAAACATCTAATTTAGTTTTAAATTACAGATGACTGTCAGAAGCTATGCATAAAATGACTATTTCATAATTAATTTATACATCTGTTCAAATTGAAGTAGAAAAAAAACTGGCCATACACAATGAAAGCTTGAGACCTATTTTTTTTTCATTTGAAATAAATGAAACATAATGTTTGATGATTTTAATGATTCTGAAGTAAATGTTGATTAAATTCTTGGCCAATGCCAAAAAGCTGTGAACAAGTAGGGCACTGAGATAATTTATGCACTTTGTTCAGATGAGTTTTAAGATGAGATTTCTGATTAAACTTGGAGTCACAAATAGTGCACATAAATTTGCGACCCTCATGGGCTAGGGTATGGTGGTTCAAGCCTGAGAGGCTCAAAAAACCTTTACCACATAGCTGACATTGAAAAGGCATTTGGCTTCCATGAAATTGGGACAAATGAGCTTTTAACGAGCTGGAAATTATTTTCCTTTGACAATGTTGACACTCAGTAAAATATTCTTTTTTTGAAGTTTGTGTATGAATAGGTTCAAGTGGTGAATATTGTAGAGTTCTAGCATTCATGTCAATTGGATTCTGCTCCATCATAATTGGATGTCTTCTTGGGTAATGTTCTGAAATAACAGACAAATATTTTACATTTAATACTTAATGAGCTTTTCAACTGTGGCGTTCCAATAGTTTGTTTACAAATTTCATTTTTTTTAAATGTACATGTATCTATCTGGTTTACTACATTAGAAAATGTTTAACACACCCCTTTTTTTTAATGCATGACAGATGAGCTAGGACAGTGCAAAACATGATCGTTATATTCAGAACCAATACAAAATATTCCATAACAAGTTGAACATGGCATACAACCATGTATATGTCGTAAATGTCTCTTAACCTTGCTTCTCTGGGTGAATGACACCTCACAAAGTGGACATGAAAATTTTTTACCGGTGTGATATAGTTTATGATGGTATAGCCCTGAGGTACTTAAGAATCCTTTCCCACATATAGCACAGTGATAAGGCATTGCATATCCGTGAAACTCCGAGAGATGCCTTTTCAGATTAGCTACTGGGAGTTCTTTGCAATGTGGGCAGTGGGATTTATCCTGATATGCCCTTGGCGCATCAAAGTTTGACTCTGAAGAACTGGAGTTACTCGGTAAAGAAGAATATGATGAAGGTGCTACTTGAGAAGATTTTGAGCCAGCATGAAAAATATCCTTTTTTGATCCTGATGTATTATTGTCTGAAAAAAGAAATTGTGTAATTTCAAATATAATCCATTCAATGAATTATTTATTTAAAAAATTGCATTGGACAGATTTTGAATATAAGCACTATAAAACTTAATAACAATTTTATACAAAAAAAAACAAAAAGGTCTTCACAGAGTTCTTCGGTAAGAAAACTACACAAATAAACTTCTTTTACAATATTAAATTCCCAACATTTTATTTATTACAACTTAGGACATGTCTATTATATTCTGTGCCTACTGGAAAAATCTGATTACAAACTGCGCATGGTGAATGATTATGTAAATTAATTAAATGTCTCTTCAATTTAGCTTTCTGAGAAAGCTTGGCATTACAGAAACAGCATGAAAATGTTGTCCCTTTGTGAACTTCATTGTGATATTTTAATCCAGGAAGTGTTTGGTAACCTTTACCACACAAACTGCAGGTGTAGGGCAGTAAATTATTGTGGATCTGAGAAATATGGTCCTGAAGGCTTTTTTCTTCAATAAATTTTTTATTACAGAACTGGCAACTCAAGCTTAACAAAGAAGATGGCTTCTGAACACTAGCACTAATTCTGTTGGCATGAACTTTTCCTTCATTAAACTTTGACTCTGAAAGATAAAATATTTGTTGTTAATGTTCTTTTATTTAGAAGTACTGGCATCTTGACACGTATACACACACAATCATACATTGCAATTAGGTGCTTTTTTTTCCTTTTCTTGTTTACACACAATACAAAACATGATAATTATATTCTGGGCCCAATTTGAAAATAGCTGAACAAGTTGGACACTGTGCAACGCCGTGAACATTTTTCAAATGTGGTTTCACAGAGCTCTTCTGTGTTAGTCGTGTATCACATACAGGACATTAGAAGAATTTGCCTTCATGCGCCTGCATGTGATATGTCAGACCCATAGAGCTCTGGTATCCTTTACCACAGAGATGACAAGAGAATGGCATAGTTTTGCCATGTTGTTGTGACAAATGCGTCATAAGATCATGTTTACTAGTAAACTTTGAAGCACAAATTTGACAATGAAAACATTCCTCTTGAAGACTAGTAGAATCTGTTTCATTTTGTTCTTCAGTAATTAAGTTTAAACTATTTGACAATCGTTCTGTCCCAATGGCTCGCTTTGATTTTTTGTTAGACTTAGAACTCAGGAATGAACTTGATGTCTGACCTGCCAAAGTAATGGATGGAATGTGTGATGCAGATCCTGAAATAAAAGAGAATCTTCTTATACAATGAATGTCTTTATGCATAATTTTTTTTAAAAAAGTCTATCAACTTGTACTGAAAAGCAAATAAAAAAAATCGACGAGAGGGCAAATTTAAAAAAAAAAAAAAATCAAATGCAGTGTAATACGTGCTGGTTATATTCTGAACCAAGGCGAAATATTCCAGAACAGTTGACACACTGAGATGATTTATGTAGAGCCTTCATATGTGTTTTAACACTGCCTTTACGAGTTAATTTCGCATCACAAATGGGGCACTTGAAAGTTACCCCTTCATGCCCATCCATATGCTGTTTTAGACCAGTTGCTGTGCTGTAACACTTGCCACAAATAGTGCAGCTGAATGGCATGCATTGATTTATCAATTGTACAGGATTTGTTAAAACAGTATGGTCCATTGAGTTTTCATGGCAGAATGGAGAAATGCTATCATCAGCACATTTAGTTTTAATTCTGGATGAAATATTTCTGATTTCTTGAGAACTGACTGTCAGCGAATGATGTGAAGCTTGGCTCCTTTTATAGGTTCTCCCTGAAATGAGAACACAAACACATGTAGACTAAGGTGAAGGGAGGCAGTGCACTAAACAATTCAATCAAAACTTTCTAAATATTAAATTGAATAAGCTGTTTACAAGTGAGCACATGTTGTTCATATTCTGGTCCAATCTTGAAAATAAGCGAACATAAATTACACTGTAACGAGCTGTGGATATTCTTCAAATGTATTTTGATAGTGAATTTTTGAGTAAATTTTTTTCCACACACAGGGCACATGAATTTTTTCCCAAAGTGGGCATGCTTATGGTGGATCAAACCTCTTTGTGATAAATAGCCCTTGCCACATAGTCTACAAGTGAAAGGCAACATACTGCCATGTTCATCCGATAAATGAGACTTTAAATAATATTCACAAGTAAACACTTGCGAACAATATGGGCACGGCAGAGCTCCTGCAGATAATAATGTGTTATTACTGACTGTTTCTGAAGGAAATAATTTAGATGAACTGTGTGATGCAGCAGCTAATTGATGCGACAACTTTCTGACTTGGCCTTGTGAAAATATTTCTGAAAATAAATAAATTTAGTTGACTAAAACCCTTTTTTTTACATTAAGTTTATTAAATGTTAAAGCAAAGATTTAAATTTATTTTTTTATAGAACTGATTTTGCTTGCATGATTATAAAATATTAACTTGTTTTTGTCAGGCTCTATGACAATCTAAGACATGCTGATCAAATTCCAATCCCAATGGAAAGATCTGAGAACAATTGATGCACTGCTTATGATTATGAACCCTGTGTAAATGCCGTTTTAAGTTACTTTTTTGAGTAAATTTCCAATCACAGATAGGGCATTGAAAATATTTTCCTTTGTGCAACAGCATATGAAGATGCAAGCCTGCATTACTGTTATAACCTTTCCCACATAATCTACAAGTAAAAGGCCATCTTCTGCCATGTGTCATTTCACTGTGAACTCTCAAAGCAGACTCAGAATTTAGCATAGCAGGAACACACTGAAATCTCCTTATAGGTAAATCAATGTCTTGATTATAAAAATCTGTTAGTGGTGTTTTAAATGAAGTGCAGCTTTGTTGCCCGGAGAAGTTATCTGAAATAAATAAGTAGCAGAACAATAGAAGACGTAGTGCTAAATATAAAGATAATTTTATTCCGTAAGTCCAGATGAAACATAAACATTTATTATGTACCGGACATTTTAGATAAAAAAAAAAGTTTTAATGATAAATGACTTAATACAATCTTTGTAATACCACAGCAGCATAAAAAATTGGTTAATTGTGTGTAGTTTAAAAAGATACAGATTTATGTATAAAAAATGTTAATTAACATGGATCAAATCTATTTCAATCATTTTCTGCAGTGTTGTTCCAAATGTTGATTATATTCTGCTCCTAATTTGAAGACACCAGAACAAATTCCACAAGGAGCACACAAATGAAATCGCTTTAAATGTCTATTAACACTACTGTTTTGTGCAAATTTCATGTCACACAGTGGACATAAATAGTATTTTCCTTCATGACTAAGCTTGTGTAGATAAAGTCCACCTGAACTGAGATATCCTTTTCCACATATGGTACAATTAAATGGCAGCATATTGTTATGAGCTGCTGCCATATGAGCTTTAAAAGCACTAGTTGAGAATGCTACAGCTGGACATAGTGAGCATGAACGCCTTTCTGCTTTGAAGTTATTTGCATTTCTAGATGAAGATGCCAGTTCCCCTGAAACAAAAAAAAATATTCAAATCATTTTCCATCAGGTTTATTTGAAAAAATGTAAGCGTGTTTCCATTTTCAAATCACGGTGAATTAAAACATATAATATATCATTGACACTTTAGTGTGTGCTGTTCAAACTCTGATCCACAAGAAAGCACCGTTTCACATATACGACACTGGATGCAATTATGTCTAGATTTTAAATGACGCTTCATTGTTCCTCTCTGAGTAAATTTTGATTCACAAACTGGACAAGAGTAGGTTTTTCCAAGATGTACTTGCATGTGGAGAAACAGACCTGTGTTAGAGGCATAACCTCTTCTGCAAATTTTACAAACAAAAGGCAACTGTGGATAGCTAAGATGAAAATGGGAAAATGCTGGTAAATGAAATTTGCCACTTTCATTTGAATATTGACTCTCCATATTCATTACATTAGCTGACAATGAATGAGGAACATTGCCAAGTTCCTCTTTATCTTTTGAATGAAGTTTTTTTTTAAAGTTGCTTCTTGAGGACTTTATGAAGGTATGATAATCTGCTTTGTCTGAAACAAAAATAAACATTCAATTTTATTGTACGCTACATTTTTTAAAATGAATTCTACAACACTCTAAAATGCCTATATATTTAAATGACATTGTCAAACATTTCTGATGAAATCGTGGCTATTTTCTGAAACTGGATCAAGATAAACTGTTTGTGCTCAAACCACACGTTATAATATGTTGGTTATATTCTGAGTCAAGTTTGAATACATTTCTACAATTTAGGCACTGAGTTGTTTTATGAACCATTCTTAAATGCCTCTTCATTGTACTATTTTGGGTAAATCTAGAATCACAGATGGGGCACAAGTACGTTTTTCCTTCATGAGCTTGCATGTGAAGAGATAATCCAGAAAGACTTGCATACCCCTTGCCACATAATGTACAAGTAAAGGGCATCTCGCTTCCATGAAACTGAGACATGTGACTTTTGAAACTTCCTTTATCCAAAAAAGTATCATGGCAAATGGGACAAATTATGTTTGTTATTTGTGGTAAATGTGGATCCAATGAATAAGCAAAGTGACTGGCTGCTTCCCTAGTGACCAATGGTAAACTTGTGTTCCCAGTTCCATCTGGGATAACAGACATGCTAGATATGCGGTAATTATTTTGTTGTTGCCTTCTTCTTGAAGTTTTATTGTACTTCTCTGAAACAAAAAAAAATATTTAAGATTCACTTTTCAAGCTGAAGTCATTTCTTGTTTACACCGTTCTGTACTTTCAAATTTGCACCAGTCAAATAATTAACATCTAATACCACTGAATCTGTTCTGCAAGTACTAACTATAACAAGAAAAATGTTTTTGGTGATACCTTTGTGCTGTAGTTAAAATTTTAACATTACTTTATTTGTTTTATGTATAATTTTTAAATAATTTATGGAAAACATCAAGCAGAAAAAAAATCACAGTATTAGTTTCATTTAATTAAAATATCCTGGTAAAATGTGCCCAAAAAATTCTGTTACAAAAAATTGTAAAAACAAGCTGATGATTTAATAATTTATTGGTTTAAAAGAAATTCATGTAAATTATCCAGACACAATAATAATATCGAACAAAAAAAAATAGCTGAAGAAATTGTCAAATATAGAAAAATACACTTTGCATTGAAAAAGAAAAACTTTTACATAAAATGTTAGCATTTTTTGAAATCAAATCACACAATTGTACAGAAATATAATTATACAGAAAGTACCAAACTAAATGTAAATTAATACATTACCAATGTAGTTTTCAAACAGTGACAATAATAAGGTTTAATTTTTTTTTATTATTACAAAAAAGAAAAACTGACTCTGTACTAAACAGTAACAATAAATGATCCCTAGAAAGGAGTTTGATTATGACACCGTATTAAATGTCTTTTAAGTGTGCTTCTCTGGGTAAATTTAGACTCACATAATGGACACATAATCATAGTTCCTTTATGAACTCTAATGTGACGATATAGACCTGAAGAACTATAATAGCCTTTACCACATTGTGTACACATGTATGGTAAATCTTGACCGTGGTATTGAGAAAGATGTGATTTAAGTAAAGTCATGGTTAAAAAGGTTTCTGAGCATTTAGAGCAATGCAGCTGTGTAGACTGATCTGATATATCTGATAACGATACATAATTAGCTGAAGGCACATCTCCAAAGTGAAGATAGTTGATTCTTGAAGTAGCTTGCATCTTCCCTGGCCTTATATTTATGGATGTAGATTTACTTGCTCCTGAAAGAGAAAAACAATGTCATTCTCACTGCTGCCTTGAAATATTTTAGCAGTAATCCAGTGACTTATCACCACTGGCAGAGAGAACATTCTCCTATGTCTGCAGGATTTAACAAAACAAGCATGAAAAAAAAAAATAGTAAAGTAAATGAAGCTAACAAGTGTTTTTTTTTTAATGTAATCCCTATTACAAGTTTTCTACAATCAATTTATGAACACCAATTAAATGTGTCTTGAGATGATGTTTCATCATGAATTTAGAACTACAAACATGACATTCAAATTTTCGTTCTTCATGGGCTCTTCTGTGGTGATAGTGAGCAGATTTGGAAAAAAAACCTTTGCCGCAAACAGAGCACCTCAAAGGTAACTTGTCACCATGGTAATGAGATAAATGTATTTTGTATAATGGCCATGTAAAATAATGTTTACTGCAATAACAGCATATATACTGCTGATCTGAACACAATTGAGAGTTTTCTGATGTTTCCATGTTCATTTGATTGGTAAGTGGTAAATGAAGTCTGTGATACCTTTTATCATCAGTGGAGTAGTTCTCTGAAATGAAGAAAATTTACTTTGGTAAGTAAATCCAACCAGCATCATGGAATTTTTGTTTATAATGGACATATTTTTTTTAATGTTTGCACACATATTGTCTACAAGTGGGAAAACTTGTCTTAGTCAATTTGATATATGTTGTGCTAAGATGCACCGTTCATATATTTTGAATGTTTATTTTTAACATGATCTTTCATATGATGCTTGTGTTTGAATTTAGCTCCACAAAATTCACAAGGAAATAACCAACCCAAGTGAGTTTGTTTATGATGGCGCAGGCCAGAATAGCTTATAAATCCCTTGCCGCAAATCTCACAATTAAAAGGAAGTTGATCACTGTGCGTGTATGATACATGCTGCTTTAATAAAAATGGCGTATATAAATTAAGTCCACAAAAGCTGCAAGTGCATGACTCTACTAACTGGATACTATAACTTAATCCAACATCTTTGGTTGATAAAGAGTCATGTGAAATTCTGGGAGCTGGAGCACGAGGTCTGTCAAATGCATGCTTTAAACTCGCACCTGAAAAAAAAGTAAGGTTTGGATGTTCACATTTTACCGCTAGATGTTTAAGAAATGAATATGACTGATGACAATATGACATTACCCAGAAGATAGTAATCATTAAATATGTGTTTAAAAGTTGTACATTTCACTTCCCACAACGTAGAATGTGTGTGTTCAAATCCTCTTTTATCTTGAAACATGATGAACAGTAAGAACAAGAAAAAAATTTGTGCACAACATTCAAATGGCGTACCAAATACTGTTTCCGTTTGAACTGTAAGTCACAATACTGACAAGAAAACTGGGCAGTTCCATGATCTTTTAAGTGTCGGCTCAGGCCTGACTGAGTATAGAAACCTTTTGTGCAAAATGAGCAACCAAAAGGGAGTTTATCACCATGACATGTTGACATGTGTTTTTGAAAAAGCACACGTGATGGAGTACTGCAACAACATAAATGACATTTCTTGTCAATCCAATTTTCAGTTGAGTTTCTTTCATCCACAAAATTTAACTTCTGCAAACCACTTGGCTCTGAGTGAAATTTACTGATTCTAGGCAATGAATATAATTTATTTCCTGGTCTTTTAATCTTGAAATCCAATGAAGATTTATTCCCTGAAAAAAACAGAATGTTTAATGTTTTCTGTGGAATTTTAACTTCTCACCAGATAAAGTCTCTTTGATTCAGATGCACACCACAATTAACATTCATATTATTTTTAAAATGTTTAAAAGCTAGTTTAACAAACTTAAATCATAAACTATGTTTAATCAATTGTGAGAACATTCAATCTGATCCTCAAAACAATAAAAATAATTTATGTTCTACAATATTATGAAATTAGGAAAAATTTTTAATTCCGATTCTAAAATCATGCCATTTTAAAAATAACAAATAGCATAAAAAAATTGGTTTGTTAAAGGCTTTGATTAGGGACGGATAGCAAAGCAGTGTAGGGCGCTCAATTGTTGACCAGAGAGCCACAGATTTGATCCTTGATGAGATCGAAGTGAATTTTTCCAGGTCAAAAGATGTTTAAAAAGTCCCTCTAGTCCATTCAGCTTTAAAACTGGTACATGTATGTGACTATGGTTAGCGAATAAAAGCGGCTGGGAGTTGTTCTAACCACACAGCCCTTTATATGCAGTGGTTACAGAAACAGATTAATTCTACACACCTGCCCAGATGGCCATTTAGGGCTAAGGGAACTTTACTTTCTTTACTAAAAACTTTGATATGGTGCAATAATTGTCAATGAAAAAAAATATTTATCACACTATTACAAAATGAAGGATTTCTCACAAAGCAAAATCTGTCAAAATAGATTTTTTTCTGGGGAATTCCATCTTTCTGATGGAATACTCTAGTAACAAGTTTTGAATTACAAATAGAACAAATCTCATTGGCTTGAATGAAAAATAAATGAATTCAATACAAATGGCCTTTTATATTAAGGTTTGATAAGTTTACAGTAAACACGGATGATCTGAAAACCACTGGGATTTATCCAAGTTCCTTTGATTTGTAAGAGCTAAATTAAACCTGATTGGAGTCAAACATTCTCTGAATTCCACACAGCATTGTTTTTTATTGACAACTTAAATTTTATTTATGAACTTATTTCAACTTGTTTCTTGAAATAAATATTTTGGATGAAACTTTTTAACATGGTCCTTCATATGATGCTTGTGTTTGAATTTTGCTCCACAAAATTCACAAGGAAATAGCCAACCCAAATGAGTTCGTTTGTGGTGTCGAACGCCAGAATAGCTTATAAATCCCTTTCCACAGATCTCACAACTAAAAGGAAGTTGATCACTGTGATTGTAAGAAACATGCTGTTTCAACAAAAATGATGTAGATAAAGTAACTCCACAAAAGCTGCAAGTACATGACTCTACTAACTGGGTACTATAACTGAATCGAACATCTTTGGTTGATAAAGAGTCATGTGAAATTCTGGGAGCTGGATCACGGGGTCTGTCAAATGCATGCTTTAAACTCACACCTGAAAAAAAAGTAAGGTTTGGATGTTCACATTTTACCGCTAGATGTTTAAGAAATGAGTATGACTGATGACATAAATGACATGATCCAGAAGACAGTGACTATTATCAAAGTCAATTGAATATGTGTTTAAAAGTTGTACATTTTTGCCTGCTGTAATTACTGCTTAGTTCATTTTCCGCAATCTAGAAGGTGTATTCAGATTATGTTTTTGTGTGTCCAAACATCAAGTGCAGAAAGAACAAAAAACATTAGTACAAATGATGTACCCAATACAGAATACATTTTAATAGCAAGTAAACCAGGCAGCTTCATGATCTTGTAGATGATGGATCAGTTATACCGAGTTAAAGACAGTTTTAAAGACAGCAAATACAAGGGAGCTTGTCAGCATGGCATGTTGAAAAATCATACTATTATTATAAAAACATGAATGCCATTTCTTCTGACTCCAATTTTAAGTTAGTCCCACCTACAAAATAACAAACTGCCATGGACTGCATGACATTAACAAGAGTTCATTGCTACCTTGTATTAGTTATCAGTTCCAGCTCTATTAAACTTATAATCCAATGTGAAAATTCCTTGAATTTATCATTTTTTAGATTAGCAGTGCAACAAAAACAATTAACAGGGGATCTCAGATTCAATTATACACCATTACAAAAATTCATGTTATAAGAAAATAAAATGACTAGCTCGATCAATATATTATATGCTCGAATCATTTTAGGAACATTCCATCTGATCCACAAGTTAGTAAATGGGAGTTAAACTCCGGACCAGCAGGAAACGTTGTTAAACAGTTAGGGCATTCTTTCAACTTATGAACTCCCAAAACATGGCGCTTTAAGTTATGCTTATGTTGAAATCTAGCATCACAAATGGCACAAACAAACTGACGTCCATTATGAGCCTCAATATGGTGCCTTAATCCTGTCAATGAAAAAAATCCTTTCTGGCACATGGAACAACTGAAGGGCAAAGCATTTTTTTCTCTGTGGCATTCATTCATGTGTTTCTGATACATAGCTCTAGTATCAAGTTTACAATCACAAAAAGAACATTGTACGAATGTTTCAGAAGTTTTGAAAGAATCCATATTAGAAAATTGTGTGGAACCATATGCATTTCCCTGCAAAGGTTCAAAAGAATATTCATGTCTATTTCCACCATATCTATTCTGTAAATGATGATCTTGACTTGAGACTGAAGCTTTTCTTCCTGAAACAAAGAAAGTTTTAATACTTTTGTATATTGTTCATAATGTTACGTTCCGTTTCAAACAACCTGTAGGATTAATTTAAACCAAACGAAGATACAGAATTTTATACTGTCTCAAATGAAAATCAAAAAACTTCAGAGTCAGTTTCCAAGTCACAGCTATTTATTTAATAAATTCTTGTTTGTTTGTTTTTTTAATTATCAATCACTAAATATCACAAATTTATGTATTAAAAAAAATAACAACCAAATAAATAAAAATTTCCATTCCAATGATGTCTAATAAAAAGAAAACAAATTACAATGGTGAGTGACCAGAGTCAATTAGCTGATAGTGATTTACTGGTGCTTTAATGGTATTTTGTATAAAATGATCCTTAATAATTTATTACATATAATAATATATTTCTAAACATTAAAAAGGTAAAAACTATAACAAACGTATTATTATAAAAAAAATCTTAGCAATTATATTTAATGTATAAACATAAAAAAATTGTTAAAGTAATAGTTTTTTTTTCTTGAATAGGCATCACTTAGCTAACTTACACAAATATTTAAGGAATGCAACATGCTCAACTACTAAGATATGCTTTCTTTTGATGCATTACAAAATAAAACATGATAATTAAAATCATTTCCTTTTCTAAAAAGCTCCAGACAATACATGCACTTTTTAAGTCCATGATTAGTTTCTAAATGCCTTCCAATGTTCTTCTTGTGTTTAAATTTGACATTACAAATATGGCAAGAATAAACAGCAGAAGCATGCACAGAGTAGTGTTGATGTAAGCGCTGTTTAGTAATAAAACTTTTGTTACATATGTTACAGGTCAAGCAACCTGTAGCATCAAAAGGACTAACATATGATTCTGAAGCATGTACTTCACTATAGTGGCACTGATAAGAAACACTTGATGGCAGATTACAGTTGCATATGGCACAAAAATCTATAGAATTTTCTGGATTGTTTCCTTTTTCCTCTCTAAAAGAAGTTTCCTCTGTAGATGCATGATGTGTAAAGACATGTGGTAAATGTTGGGTTGATTTCAATCTGTGGTATTTAGGTAGATACTTTCTTTGAGAACCTGTATCATAAACACCTGCAACAAATAAAATGCCTTAGTATGAAATTAATCAATCTAGTTCATTTATTGTTAAGGACTTTTTAAATATGTCATTAGGCAAACTGTATGTTTAATCATTTCCAGCGTTAAAAATAAGCTATTATTTTGGTCTGTTAGGTTGCCTTTTGCAGGAAGCTATATGTGCTCCATACTCATATCCAGAAATATAGTTTTTACACTGTCTGCATTCTTTCATATAGTGGTTACTCTCAATGTGCCTTTTTAAATTTCTGCTGTATTTGAATTTGTGCCCACAAATCAAACATTCTGAATTAACCAAGTGACTCTCCATGTGGTGCTTGAGTCCTGAGTTAGAGAAAAACCCTTTTCCACATTCTACACAATGAAATGGGTATGATGCTTGAGACCCACTGTGAGTTTCATTCATGTGACGACTTAAGCTCATCTTTGTATCAAAATTTTCTAAGCAATACTGGCAACCAAATTTAACTGATATTGATAAATTATCAGAATCATTCGGTTCTGATGTACTACAATCTCTGAAAAATACATTAGATCTTCTAGGCAAGTAACTATGACCAAAAGACTGATTTTTAGCATCATTTGTAGAAGCTTGTTTCTTCACACTTGTTTTCATTTGTCCGTAATATTCTTCTGAAAGAAAAGAATGAAATATGCCATATTATCCTTATAGAGTCACCATGAAGTAAAAATGTAAACCATCTTCATTAGACATGATATATTCAAAGGATTTTAAAAGAAACACCTGTATGAGTAAAAATATCTAAAATTTAAACATCCAAACACTGGTGAATGTTTCCTTCCTGAGTGTTATAACTGGCACGGCAGTAACGGCATATCTTTAATCCATGTACATTTTTAATATGCCTATTAAGATTTCTCTTGAATGTAAACTGTGAAGTACATAAGTGGCAATGAAATGTATGCCCAGAGTGCTGGATCTCATGCTGACATACTCCAACTTTAGAAAAGAATCCTTTATTACAATGACGACATGTATATGGTAAGCTTTTTGACTCCCTATGAAAACCATTCATGTGTCTTTGATATTGTAGTCTGTTAGGAAATTCTATGTTGCAAGTGACACATTCATGAATACTCTGATCGGAAAGTGTGGCATTTATATTCAAAGAATTGTATTCATTACAATTATCATAAACACAATTAGGATTTTGAGACATAGGTCTTGAGCTGTGAGCCATGAATGACACAGACGCTGTATCATCCTCTGCATTAAGTTGACTGATGCAACGTTCTGAAATAAAGTTTGGAAAATAGTATTTTTGGTGACAATTTACATGTTTAACACAATTATGCAATAGTAACACATAGAAAAACTGACAAGTCTCAACCTTTTTAACTATCAAAAAATTATTCTGTTTTTTTATGTTAGGAAAGTATAAAAATTACCTAAATATCCTTTTTTTTTAAACATAAAACATCAGAGGTTTCAGGAAATTAAACCATGAGCTAGTTTTTCATGTGCCCTAAGCGAAGATTTGTGTGCATATTTAGCACCACAAGCCAAGCATTCAAAATTCATTGGTTTACCATGCATAGCCATGTGACCTTCTAAATGTATCCTCCTTTGAAATCCTTTTCCACATATCTCACAGTATGCTTCGTACAAACCCATGTGTTTGAATTTCATATGGTTGCACAAAGATGAATATGTTAAGTATTTTTGGTAACATATAGGGCATATATAACGTTGCAAAACATGGTCAAACGGACAATCTGCTTTAGAAGGTATCTGAATTTTGTTAGCTGGAAATGACTGTGATGATTCCGAAGGTGTGCCTTGAAACTTAGATAAAAAAGGAAAATGTTTCTTTGAATGTTTGTCATAATGATGAGTGCCAAAATTTTTAGAAGAGTCAAATAAGCTGTCTTGTGAAACATCTGAAATAAGAAAATTATAGATACACCCTGTTGCTAATTTCAGTGAACAACATCACTTAAACCTAACTTTCAAACATTTATTATTCGAAAATAGTAACACCATTTCAGTATAACGGTCTATCAAGTCAAGCAATTTTAAAAAGAAAGTATTCAATACGTTTTCATTTTTTCATACTTTAAAAATGATGTAATCACAATGTTTACCATTTTTCATACATTAAAATTGACATGAAATCAAACTAAAAATATACAGTATTGAACATTTACAATTATTTTTAAACAAAATAAACATACCTTACATTACATTCAAGCAAATATTGCATAAAAAATCTCATAAAATGTGCTTGATACATGGTAATATTTAATTATATACCTTATATTACATATAACTAGGTGTTCAATAAAAAACATAAAACAGTCCTGAAAAATAATGTCAATAAACAAAGGTATCATAATTTCACTATTACATTTATGTTTCTAGGAAAAATAAGGCTATAACAAATTCTTAGAATATTTGTAAAAAGGTAAAATACAGATTTTTTTTCAAATCTCAATAAAAATGAATTAAAATGCATAGCTTCATTCAACATTCATATTTTACATACAAAATATAAATATATAAAATATTAAATAATCATAAAAGTATTATATGTAAAATAGTCAATTAAATATCAACATTTTCAAAAAGATTAAAACAATAAAATAATCATAAGATTTTATGTTTAAAGTATGTAAAGACAAGAATGTACTGTATTTAATTAAGCATCAAGAAATTTAAAAAAACTTCAGAGTGCATCTTTTAAGTCTTGAATTTATTTTTCAAAATATATAATGGACATTCTTTTATCCTATCTGTTACAGAGAGATGTTTTTGTATTGGCATGTACAGCTGCATAATGGTAAGAATGTTACAGGGAGAGAATCAGTGGTTAACTGGTGACAGAATGAGATAATGGAAAATGTCCATGGATGTGACTGTATGTGTGTAACCTAAACTAACTTGCAGACATTGGATTTTTACTTGAGCAGTCCTGTAGTCCATCTTGCTGTGAGAACTTAATATTGGACAGTTCAGTGGAAGACCTGATTGAGTAAGGCCGTATTTTTATCTGATATGAACAAGTTGTGTATTTATAAGGACCATTATCGTGTTGTTGATAAAAGGACTATCTAGAACTTGTATGAGTATGTTTTCAAAAGGCAGTGGGTCATAATAAAGGACTTTTTTATATTAACTAAACATATTGTTGGTATTATTAATGCAGGCAGTGTTTGTCAGGCATTGTGTCAGTAGTGTCAAACAATTTGAACAACAAAAACCCCTGAGATAGTAAGGGATAGTAACCACATGACTGAAAATAGTAATTTCAGAGAAACTGATTCTTTATATTTTAACTGAGATACTAAAAAACAATCAATTTTTATGCATAGTGTATAGGAGTGAAAGACAGTCATAAATATTTTTGAAAACTTTCAAGGCATAGATCATTTCTTCCCCTAATTCAGCTCTCAGAGAATAATAACTAAACACTTTGTTAATTAATTTTATTTTGTATTTATTTTAATTTGTTCTATTTTTAATAGACATGTAAGCCATCCACTGCTATTCTGCAGAGGTATTTGTTATGAAGAAAAAATGTTACATCTGGTATCTGTTCAAATTCAGAAATGAAAATGATTATGTATTTTCCTTTAACAGCATTTTCTTATGTATGTCTATTTTTACATAACAATTAAGACTTGAGTAGAATATGTAATTTTATTAATTAGCATTTGTTGGTATTGAACTAGTGGGTCTAAAAATTCTGAATGTGCTCATTCCTTTGTCTTTTACAAAGTATCAAAGATCCAGGTGTAAAACACTAGCAGCACTCATTTATTAATTAAAGCCAAAAAAATATGTTGACTCATATAAATTATCTATGTGTATTGCAAAGCAGCTTATACATCAAAATTTTACAATTGAGCTTTTTTCAGTGGACATTTTTGTTTTATATAGCAAACAAAATTTTAACACTGCTGCCTTAATTAACTACAGAAGAGCGTATAAGAAAGAAAAAGAACAAAAATAAAGACAGCTGAAATTGCCATTTATCCTGAACTATATTTTTTAAAGAGACTGTAACCTTTATGGACATCTAGTGAATGGACAAGTTTTTAGCACTGGTGTCAGCCCCTTGGAGAATAGTCATCCTTGCCTAAAATTATTCTTAGGTGAATATATGTATATACTCCATAGTATATTGTTAAACTGAAAAAAATCTAACAATAACTTCTGAGTCAAGAGATCATATTAAATTTATGCATATTGATAAAAATTAACGCATAATTAATCATTTTAATCGCAAGTTAACGCAAAAATAATCAACACAAACTATTTCATATCTTATTTGTATTCAAACTAGTTTGTCATTATACTCTTATCAAAACATTGGCATAATAAACTAGTCAGTTTTATTTGCGAATGAGTTATATTTAATTTAAACGGATCTATTAAGCAATAGCATATGTGTGTATTCGGGTGGTGCTTAGAAACGAACTTTCAAAAATCTCTGCTCTCACCCCCTATTTTTGTTCGTTTATATATAGAAACTCTTAAAATAAAATATTAAGGTGTTCAGTTCATGTTTACTGGTAGCTCAATGGCGTCAAAGTTTAGGAGTATTGGACCGTGATGAAAATACATAGTGTACTGCACTGTTGTTGTGTGTATAACACTATAATATTAATTCAAGTTATGAGGATTGTCCTACACTGCTGTACTAAGCATATAAAACATGTAAATAGACCCCGAAATGGTAATTTAATACACAGCAGGCCTAGTAGGCCTAGACAATGAAACTATTAGCAACACAGTATAGGCCTACCTACACCACCTAGAAACTATTAGTAACGTGCCAGTTTGGCAATTTGCCAGCAAACAAATAGTTAAGAGATAAATTACAAAGCAATGGCTGGGGTAGACCGGACATATTATCTGACAATGAAAGACGTTCAGCAGACAGAAAGCAGCGGATGATGTTAAGACACCAAGAGATGAAAGAGCAGGAAAAGAGGCTTCTGGAATCAGCAGTCCTTGTATCCTCGTCAGGTAGCAGTAGCTCAGCTGAGGAGAATGACAGCACAGAGCAGAGTACAACAGAATGTGAAGAACCTGTTGCAAGCTGCTCATCACAAACACCTGCTAGTGCCAAGAAAAGGAGAGGCAAAAAGCCAATTCTTACACCTCGATTAACAGCTGCACTGGATCAAACAAAAATGTCAAGCAATTCAGCAACACTTGTCATTGCTGAGACAGCCACCTCCCTTGGTCATGATGTTCTAGATATGGCTCTGAACCGTTGGAGATGTGGAGCAACTTCAGTACTTGCTGCAGACTGTTCAACAGCATCGACAATTCTATCCAGACACTAAGAAACAGACATTGTCAAAATGACTTCTTATCGGACTGATAACATTAAACTATAATTACAGGTAGAATATTGTAGATGCAGGATTGTTTGTGCTTGTTTAATAATTCATTCTACTGTTTAATGTTGTGTTTGAGAAACTATCTTAGATTAAAAAAGCCAAAAATTCCAAAAGCGCGATCAGTTTACTTGTTGAACGTGGCCTACCTAAACTTTGGCTTCATTGAGCTACCTCTAAACATTAAGATATCAGTACTAATTTTTTTTCTAGATGTTTCTACATCCAAAGGAACAATTTAAAGGGGTGAGACCTAAAGAAATCAAGGTTTTAATTTTTAGTGGTTCCTAAGCACCACCCTAGTGTGTATTGAATAAGTTATAAGACCAGTTTATTGACATATATCAATCAATGGAGGTGATGATAGTTCTTTTTTATATCAACAAAAATGTCAAACATGTCTTTCACTAGAGTGTAGGTTCCACACATGTCAAATAACACTTCACCCCTAGTTAGTCTGGCTTATCCTACCCTACCTCCCCATCCTTCTCACAACATAAAAAAAAAAATTACAAGGTATTTCTGTCTCATACTTATATGTTATTATTGTTGTTTTTGTTTTCTTTGCAGAGTTGTGTGCGTTTCCGTTAAAGGCAGTTAATCAGCAACCCTAATATTTATACATGTATATCTTATAATCAGCAACCCTAATATTTATACATCTTATTAAACATATAATTAGCAGTCTCTCAGAAATATATTTGAAAATTCATTTAAAATTCAAGAAAATTATTATAACCTAAATACCTGTATTTCATATATCTTTTTAATCAAATTAATTTTTAAGTAAATATTATTAAAAATTAAAATCTAATAATAACTCCATCCTTAATTATTTAACAAGCTCACATGCCTTTTAGAGAGTATATGTATTGATGTTACCTAGCAGAGCACTCTCATGATTTATAACCTCCTTTCTTTACGACACACCTGTCAAATTTAGGTGTTAACTAAAATATGCAGTGTAAATTTCTTTTCTTTTTAAATCCTCGGGATTTAAATATTTTATGAATGGAATTTTTATATCCAAACTGACAATCACATAGGGTTGAGTGGTAACATATTTACAGAAACTGTGTTGAAACTGTGAATCCAACCACCAGTGTCATATGGCACAGAGCTGTAACTTCAGAGCCAATCACAAGGTGCAGCGAAAGGTAAAACGTGTAGTGGGGAGGTTGGTGGGCTGGGTATTAACTCAAATAAAAACCTAACATGGATGGTGAACAGTTAGATTTACAAGTGCATTCAGCAATTATTAATAAAATCCACTCTCATAATGAGAAGGTTAATAACCTGGTGAACTTTCAGCAACTACTCCTGACCATAGTGAAAAACAAGGTTTACTTGTCATAAGACCATTTGTAAAGCTATAAAGCAGTGGTACAAGAAGAACTGGATAAAAAATATAAAGACAGGAGTGGTCAAATTGTAACGACCCTACTGGAAACAACCCAACATAGAGAGGGATAGAAAGACCCATCAATTTACATTTCAAAAAGTCCCCCAATTACCCAAGTTTTAATTAGGTCAAATGAGAAAATGACTGACTTATTTGATGTGGAGATAAAAAGTTAGATTGATGGTGACAGATCTTAAGTATTAGCACCATCTGAACACAGGTTTCCTCATAAATATTTGTTCATGATGATAATATCAAGAATTATTTCTAGCGCTTTACTCTCAAATAGACAAAGTGTGTTAAATTTCTGTGTTGTGATATATTAAATATTTATACTATTGGTGTTTTTAGAGCATTTTCGAAAAAAAAATGCTCTATTGTCCCCGTTTTGTCTATCCGTGTACACCCTAGATCTCAACAACCTTAAGTCCTAGACCCATGATGTATATATCATTTTGTAGGTCTTGGCCTGCCAAGAAATGACTTTTTTTCATTTCGCGATCTGACCTCTCAGGGCCGTAAAAGGGGCCTTAGTACCGTTTTTTACTATATAAGCTATATTAATAAAGGAGCGCTATATCTCAGCAACTATAAGTCCTAGACCCATGATGTATATATCATTTTGTAGGTCTTGGCCTGCCATGTGTACATCAAAAGTTCATTTCGCAATAGGACCTCTGAGGGCCGGGCTTCAGGGCTCCTAAGGGGCTTATATATTATATATACACCTTGTACGTTCAATAACCCGTTCATTTGGTGCGAAATACTGCAGCACGTAGTTTCACCAAGATTTATTAAGAAACTCATCAAATGAAATAGTAAGCTTGTGTTCTGAGTTTAATTGAAAGTATCAGAGCTATGCAACAATTGACGGAGTTTTCGGACGATTAAATGACTATAATTTAGAATGTTTTCAATTATGAGTCTTATTTCAGTAACCACAAACCACTTGTAGTTAGATTTAAGAGACAATAATTTTTTTTCAAATATAAAGAAACGTCTTTATAATTTTTTTTTTTTACAAATATATGCATTACACAATTGAATTTATAAACATTTCCAAAATTTACAAATATTTACTGAAAGCTAACGAACGTACTGATACATAACACGAAAATGCGCTAACACGTCCTGTGTCCAGAATGGAACAGGCTTAATTGCTTGTTTTTATAATATATCCCCCTTTCGGTATAACCCATATATCACTGCATTCATTTTACAAAGGTATGGCTCAAACAAGGTTTGCTTTTCTTTTTTTATTTTTTAGACCATTTTCGAAAAAAAATGCTCTATTGTCCCCGTTTTGTTTGTCTGTCTGTCATCACCCTAGATCTCAACAACCATGTCCTAGACCCATGATGTATATATCATTTTGTAGGTCTTGGCCTGCCAAGAAATGACTTTTCTCCATTGCGCGATCTGACCTCTGAGAGCCGAAAAAGGGGGCAAATTAAGTACCGTTTTTTACTATATAAGCTATATTAATAAAGGAGCGCACTTTATCTCAGCAACCATAAGTCCTAGACCCATGATGTATATATCAGTGTGTAGGTCTTGGCCTGCCAAGTGTACATCAATAGTCCATTTCGCGATCTGACCTCTGAGGGCCAAAAAAGGGGGCGTTTTAAGTACCGTTTTTGCTTATATTTTAAATATAAATAATAAAAGCTAATCAAAGGGGCTTAATCATTATTTATTTTTGTAACAGTTATTCAACATGATTACTTCCCTCTCTATCAAAATTCAGCAAAATCTATGGCTGTCACCCGGAAAAAAAATACGGATTTTGTCCGGCGTAACCGAAAATGCTCTAAAATGTCCTTTGTCCGAAACAGAAAAGACTTAAATTGCTTGTTTTAAATTCTTTTCTTTATAAAAAAAAAAGATGCACAGAGAAGTTTCATAAAACTTGTCAGAATTGATAATCTTTTTAAGACAACAGATGATGTTTATACAAAAAAAAAAAGGGTGATATTTAGAATTATCTAAAAAAAACTGCATGTTCAGTTAAAAAGAATATCATTATCCTGACAAGCAAAAAGAATTTTAATATTACTTACGAGATTCTGCAAACATAGCTTGAACATCTTCATCTTCATCATCTATTTCAATCACTTCAAACTGACCAGCATCACTTGAACCTTCTCCAGCATCAGAATGAACAGACTGAGGATAATTGCCTTCATCTCCTTCCTCATAATCTAAATGCATTTCTGAGCAGGAAGCTATATTATCAGCATAAGTATCATCTGTAACATCATTTATACGATTACTACTGGAAGGTTTGTTTATTTCAGAAGTTTCACCAGATAACTTAGTCACTGTTGAAATTAGTTTGTCTGCTTCATCAGGCTGATCTGAAGTTGATGGCTGGAGAAAAGTTCCTTTAAAGTCTGCATCACTTTCATTATTTGTGTCCTCTGAGATATTTGTTTCATCAGCAGGCATTGCTGAACTATCAGGATCTTTTTTAATGTCAGAGGCAGATAAAGAGTCTGTATTTGATTTATATTCATCTGTTTGTTCTATATTATCCCCTTGATCAGTGGGAAATTCAGACTTTTCAGTTTCATTTTCCATGACTTCTTGTTTAATGTTTATCTGAGATTCCTCACCAAGATTTCCTACAGTTTGACTCTGTGGCATTTTAAAACTATTGTCATCAGTCAAAGGAGAATAAGAAGTTTGCCCAGATGAAGCAGTTTCTTGAGGGGATGAATATTGGAGTCTTCCCCCTCTAAGTCTCTTTGGAGTTCTCCACTCCCTTTCCATTCCACGTTTTTGAGACCCGCGGAGAACATATGACTGAGAAAAAGATGATGTGCCTGCATGTGATGGATATGAGCTTCTGAAGCGACCTGAATATGAAGGTGGTGTAGCTGGGAGAGTCGATAACTCAGGAACTGGTGAACATGCTCCATCACGAGTCTGTTTTGTTTGTTCCTTTTTGGCAAGAAAACTATTGCTGACAAAAGTCATTGAGTTAGTGTTGCTTTTGAGTACTCTTTCATTGAGAACATAATCCACTTTTCGTCCACAATCAATGCTTACATTAATGTAGCCAACAATTTCAATGCCAGTATCAAAATCCATGCAACCATGGCAGAGTGCCTGAAGAGATTTGCTTAGACTTGAAATAAATCTATTAGCAACTGTAACATCCAACTGCTGAAAGTCAGGCATTTTCAATAATTTAACCTGTTGTCACAAAAAAAGATGAAAATATTTAAGCTATGGAAAATGCTAAAATAATAAAAGTATTACATATAATTTAAAATATCTAGTATAATAATTGTTAGCTAAATACATTTGCAAAAGTGTAAGCCATTTATATAGAACAGAAACTTAAAAAAAAGAACTTAAGTGTACTGTAAACCATAATATTTTTTTAACAACTAGCGGTACCCTGTAAAAACTTTACAAAATGTGTGTACTTGTTAATAAAAAAAGATTTTCCAGCTTTGATATTATCAGGAATATGTAATTATATTATATGAATAAAATGAGGAAACTGTTTTAAAAGCTAAATAAAATGTTCTAGACATTACTTTTGCTTATTTTTGCAAAAAAATGTCTATAATCTATCAAAGAATTAAAAAAAAACCTGTATTAACTTACAATGAATTCTTAATATAAGGGTGAAATTTATAAATTCTAAATTTGTAATGATCATAAACTTAATTTAAGATTTTAAGCAAAAGATAGAATCTGACTGATTTGTATGTCAACTATTTTGGCACATTATTAAATGTTTTAAATGAGACTGAATTTAAAAATGAATGTTATTAACATCCAACAGATGGCATACAATAAAATGTGACTGGTGATCCATAAAGACAAACCATGAAAAATAATATTTTTTTAAATATTTTTTTATTACAAGTATAATATTTTTATAAAAAATGCTTTCTAAATACTTTCTACTAAAAAATAATTGTTTACTTTTATTTTAACTACAATTTCTCGTAAATAAAATAACACTGTCAGGTGACCGGAACCAAATGCCAGTTTGATTTGTTTACGTTTTGTCAGTCACTTCAACTACACTAAAATGGACTCAGATTCTGATTACTTAGAGAAAATGAACTTGATTCAAGTGATGAAGATGAAACTTACGAGCTTTTTACTTCTTCAGATGACTTTGATGCTGAAAATATTACTTTTAATTCAAGTTTCAACACTTCAAACTCAGATGTGTAAGTATTGAACCAACATGCTTTGACTTAGTCTTTATGATCTCAAAGCTGTTTATTTATTTATTCATTTATTTATTCTTTAGAGCTTATAATCTGGGAAGTTATAAAATAAGAGAACGGATTCGGATTTGGCAAATATAAATCCATCTGATTCAAATGCGGATTAGGCAAGAGGGGTGTATCTAAAATACGTTCATGACCAAATACGACGTCTAATCTATGGACAGCTGAGTAAGGGTCCAGGAGTTTAGTTTTATCCGTTTTTTTTTATTTCGGGTTTTCGAAAGTCTAGGTTTTTTAACCTTTTCATTCCGGATGCGGATTTTTGAATAATAATTAAATAAGCTTTTTAATAGCATATGAATTAAAAGCAATGAAATACAAAATTTACAGTTCAGTTAGAAGTATTAAAAACAATTTTTTTTTCAAACAGGGCCTGATCTAGAACTGAGAACAAATGAAGATGGAACAATAACTGGAATTTTTTACCAAGATTCAGAAATGAAGCGTTTTTTTTCACTTTATCCTGAGTTGCTTCTAATGGATGCCACTTACAAGCTCACTAACTTGAGAATGCCTCTTTATATCATGCTGGCTATTAGGCCAAATGGTGAAAGTGAGATTGTTGCTTTGTTTCTAACAACATCTGAAGATTTCATCATGCTTAGTAGCATGCTAGAGATATTCAAGGGCAAGAATGAAAATTGGACAAAAATATTAACCGTTTTCACTGATAAAGATATGACTGAGCGTGACAGCATTCAACAGGCTTTCCCGCAAGTTGCACTTCTTCTATGCATATTTCATGTTCTAAGGTGCATGAGTAGAGAAATCACTATAACAAAATTTAACATCACCAGTGAACAACGACTGAGTGCTCTCAAAGCATTGCAGAAAATGTTATACTCAAACACTGAAGAAGAATATGAACAACTTCGCGATGAATTCCATACACTGATGCCTGCAAGTGTTGTTCATTACATGGAGGCGAACTGGCACGAATGTAGACGAGAATGGGTACGCTGTTGGCAACAACAAAATGTTACCTATGGCGAAAAGACAACAAACAGGCTGGAGTCTGTAAACAGAAGGATTAAGGCAGTTGTCAATTTACTAAGCCCATTGCCTGTTTTTTTTAAAGATATACTCTCAGTTATAGGTTGCATGCGTCAAGAGAGAGACCATGCTTATATAAATACAGCAGAACGGGTACCTGTAAATGCAACTGAATATTCTTTAACAGAATGTCAGTACAGAGAAGCTATAACACCTTTCGCATTTACTTTTGTCAAGCGCCAGTTTGATTTATCAGAAAGTGTGCAAACCCATATTGAAAATGGAATTTTAGTTGCTCAAATGGAAGGAAAAACTGAACCAATACATGAAAACAACTGTATTTGTTTATTTTTTAAATGTATGAATCTACCATGTAAGCACATGTTAGCTGCTCGCAGGATCTAACAATCATCAATGTATTCTTTGGTCGGGATTGCTGCTAGATGGCTTAAGCAACAAGTGCAGGCAAATCAGAGTTTTCCAGATAATCAATGAAGATGATGCCCACATCAAAGCTGTTAAAGGAGTGGACACACCATTGTCCAACACAGAAAAGTTTCGCCGTGCTCATCGTCCACTCCAACATCTAGCAGAATTAGCAGCAGAAGGTGGAACATCGCAATTTGAAAATAGATTAAAGCCTCTGCAAGATTTAGCACAAATTTGGGGCTCAAACCAAGAAGCTTTGATCACACCAGTAGAGTGTAGCAGTCATATTTAGTACTAAATTAACTTAGGCATTTAAAATCATTTCATGTTTTTTTAAAACTATTTACTATCAGTTTTTTGCCATGTATCAATAATTTAGTTGAAATACGCCTATTCATTTGCTTGCATCCTTTCTACCATTTATTCTCCTTTTATTGTAACACTCATAATTTTAGATTGAAATCCATATAAATGCTCTGCATGCAGTATTTTCTATTTTACGTACTGCATCAATAATCATTACATGGAATATTTTATGATAGGGGGTATATATTTTTTTTTTCAATTTAAAAATAATTACATTTATACTGAGATAGTCTTCTAAATACATCAGTCATGTTATTTTTATGCCCTTTGAGTGAGCGCAATGCTCTTTTTTTGTGATTTTTTCTGGCAACATGTTATTTCTAGTTTAACTTATCATACCATCTTTTTTTTTGGATACGTTGTTCAACATATTTTTGTTTTATTTTTACAGAAATATTTTCACTGGTGCAAAAACTTAACGTTCATTTTTAGTAATTCCTAAAAATTTTCTTTTTTTTAAAAGAAAAAAACATTTTAAATATTGCTTGTTGGATTTCTATTGCAGTCTATTCTGCTTTTTCATGGTGTATTGAAATTCATTTCAAATGATCTATTTAAATATTTTTGTACATATTAGTCCATTTGTCACTGCTTTTATTATCTCACATAATTCCTGAAATATTCAGCGCTAATATGCCTTAGAAAAAGAAATATCATATAACATTTTTCAGTATCACTATGTTCAGAGTTTTTTTTTAACATAAACAAGTTATCCACCATTAAAACTGGGATAAAATGTCCTTTCCATTTCAAGTGTTCTTTAATTGAGTGCACTTTTTTTAAGCTCGGTACAGAACATTTTGTGTATGGTCATATTTCAGTAACTTGGAACACAGTGTTGTATGATAAAAAATATTGTTGGGATTATATAGTGACATAGATTTTTAGACTATTTTCTATGAAAATCATTGTGCACTTATGGAAAATGTAATAACTATTAAGAAATGGGTCCTAAAGTGGTCTAAAGTAATTCTTAACATTCCAGGTCTTAAAAATAATTGTACTCTTAAATAATTTGCATGGCTTTTAATTACTTAATTTTTGGTCATTGCATGAAAAGAATTATGTGCATAGAAATAATTGTGGAGAAACTTAATGTATTTCAATGTATTTATTTTGTTGTTACCATTGTACCCTTGGTTTCTTGTTGATCTGAAAATTTATGGCAAATAAAGAAGATACTTTATTTTTTCTCTGGCCTTTTATTCTTTAATTTTTTTTTTCTATTTTTAATATTTATTTCCCATACAGTAACATACAGTGGAACAACCAGAAAAAAAGCTCACATATAAAAAAATAGACAGTTTATATAATAAAATATGTATGATGATTTGGGCTCAAGCCACCCCCCCCCCTGGTTGCGCCACTGGTAACATAAAAATGTGAACATTAAAAAAAAAATATTATTCTGCATGACTTGAAATAAAATTAAGATGTTTCTTGCAAATAAGCTCCAAAAAAAAAATAGCATGTGGGAAAATTACATGTACTTAAGTACTTCAAGGCATAGATTTAAATAGGTGCTTCAAATTGAATTTTAAATTTCTATGAACTCGATATTGAAAAGAACTAGTTGCTGCTAGAAAGATACTACATTTATTAATATTTCTTTTAAAAAGTTGTAAGAAGTCATATTTTAAAAAAGTCCATTTCAGATTTTATTATTTATTAAGCCCATGTTTCTGACTATAACAAATCACTTAATAGCCTATAGGCAACATTAAATTAAAAATAAAATTAAAAAAATGTCTGCCAGCACATCACACAAACTAAGCTTCAGTTTTAATGTACTATTACACTATTAGAAAAAAAATTCCTTGGAGTCCAAGCAAGGCTTGGTTATGTTTTCACTCCCTTTTGACCTAGCTTTAGGCCTATATTCTTATTTTGTAATTTAAAATAATTCAAAGCCTTATTTAATTTTAAAAAAATAAATAAAAATATCTCCGATTATTAACAGCAAATGAATTTATAAGGCTTGGACAGACCCGATAAAAATTAATGCCAAATATAAAAATAACAGACACTGCGTACTTTTATTATTAATTATTTTAATGAAAATATTGGTATACTTGCACTGACCTATAGATATCAATTTGCGCGAAATTCCGGAAACGGAAAAAATATATGGCTGGTGCCTGAAAAAAAAAATTCGCGTTCGGTCGGACCGAACCGTAGCCACTGCCTAAAGAGAATATATGAAATCTAAAATCATCACTTCCAATTGCAGTTTGTTTGTTTTTGTTTTGTGAATGTGCTATATTTCTGTTATTAATGGATGCGTGTTTTTGTGAGACTTAGCATTTCAATATGGATTACTTTAATTATGATGACGTTATAAGCTACATTTTCCATTTCAAAACATTGTTTGTGTCTCTATTATGTTTACTTTTAGTACTATAACTTAAATCACTTATTTTTTCTAAATCACTATGATTTTATTGAGAATTTTAATTTGTGTCCGGACTGTTTTATGGTCCAATATGGTGACCGATTGCAAAAGTTCGTTATTATATTAATTTTGAAAAAAAAATGAAGAAAGTATAGCCGATAGGAAGAGAAATGAACATTTTTTATTATAAAGCTTAAATTCGGAAACATTAGTTATAATTAGTTTGTTGTTTTTTCGTTTGTAATGTGTAAGGTTTGAAAATTGCATAACCAATTGGAAGGAATAAATTATATCGAATTTATATACTTTTATCATCTTTACTATAAAGTCAACATACATAAAATATATATCATAAGAAAGATTGTTTAATTTCCGACATGTTGATATATAGATCATACTATTTAAGATTGTAGTTGATAAATAGTTGCACAATAAATAAAGTCTATATAAACAGCCCACACTCAGGTCCTCCATTAAAAATAGTGATTATTTTCGATTCATAACAACTTTATCAAATCTTGATCAATTTTAGTAATTCTTACACTGTTGTAAAGGAAATTGAATGATGTTTATTGTATCTCGATATACCTATAGGCTATTTTTATAATCTCCAGATAAAATTTTCAGTTGAAAATAGGGTTTAAAAAATCAAAATTGAAAAAAAAATCATCATACTTTTCTGAATAATAACTTTTTAAATATCAATTGTATAACTTTAATTCTTTCACAGAATGAAAGATAATTCATTTCTTTGTAATAAAATGTATACTTTTAAAGAACTATCTCTATTACTTTAAAAGTTACATGCATTTTTGTGCACCCACCCGTTTTCCCCCCTAACTTTTTGCTCAAGCCCAAAAACCCTCAGTAATTGCAGGGTATCTCTAGTTTTTCCCCTAAGGAACCAATGGGTTAAAGAGTTGTTTTTAAAATATAAAACATAATCATAATTCCCCGCTAACTATACTTAGTGATCAATAGTGCCATCCATCCATCCATGAAGCGTGGGTGTAAAATGCTTCTAGTCAATGTATATTGCACTAGCATAACTACGTACAGATCTCAGGCTTTTAATGTTCAGAAAAAAACAAAGATATTAAAAATAGTTGTGTTTTAAAACTACTGAAATAATATCCTATTAAAATTTTGGAGCATCAATCTTAGAAAATATTGATGATGAACCTCTGTTAGCTGTGTTGTCATGTAATGACAGCAGAAAAAAATTCTTTTTTAATATAAAAAGAAAAAGTAGATATTAAATGCATTATAATGTATAAATAATCAAAAATAAGTGGTGAAAAAATTTGAACCTTTTGTCTTAAATGGCACTCAATATGTACAGGTTTGAAGTTAAAATATTGTCATTTCACTAGTGATCTGTTTTTTTTTATATTTTACATCTATTATTTTTGTTCATAATTAAAACATTAAAGTTATCTTTAACAAATTCTTCATATTTTTATTGATATATTTGCTAATTTTTGTACTTTGAATGTCATTGTATAATTCTGACTTTTTCAGTTTGGAAAGAACTTAAAAAAGAACAATGGCAATTGGCTGAATTGCTGTGCGTGCGTACATCTATAGACGGATCCCGAAAAAAAATTATCCATTCGACTCCCATATAAAAATGTTTTTAATTAGAAGATGGTATACTTCGCTTATTAAAAGAAAGATTACATAAGCCATAATCTACATTTTAAAAAAAAAGTTTATGTGGGATATATCCCCATTCCAACTATTGATAGTCATTTAAAAATGACCAACACAAAATTTGTTAATTCTGAGGAAAAGCTACTGCATTGCTAGTATAAAAGAAAACATATTTGAGTATAAATGAATAGGCCATTAAGAGTAATGTAAAGGCAAAGTCTACTTTCTAACAAATACCTTATTTATAACAAGAATGGTGCAAATAACAAATTAATGAGGTGACTTGGCCGAAAAGACGCTATAAAATCGCCATCTTGACAGTAGCCTCCATCTGATTAAAATTGCCAGCTTGTCACTTTAACCCTAGAAATTGATTGTGCCATAAAAATGATTGAATATTATAATTACTTAATTTATAACGAATACAAACTTTGCACCATTCATTTGATTGTATATTTTATATTTAATTTAGGTCCAACTGCAGATGAGCTTAAAATATATTAGTTTTTTCATTCTACAGTAGAAAGTATTTTATTTGATCTCAAAATGCGAAATAAAAAATTATTGTCACGTGACAATAAGGCACGCTACAACCAATGGAGTGTTAAATAATGCAATTAAAAATACGTCACTACTTTAAATTGCCCGTATCTGATCCGGCCGGCATACCCGATGCATACCATAGATTGTAATATATTATTTTCTGTTGCCTTAAAATATGTGGGGCTTACCGGCAAATTTAATGTATGTCAATTTTGATTTCTTCATTCCTTTTGTACTTTAGGCCTAATATTGTAAAGGTGTCCACCATTTGGGCAACGACTTTATGTTACACTTACAGCCTGGCGCCCGTAATTCATATGGGAATACTCCTTTCGAGCCACTGACAACACATCCTCTCCAGCTGGTTCCATCTTATGATGTCGGCTCCATGTGTTTCTTGTTTATCTTTCCTTACCTTTTCCTTGAGGTCTTATTAGGGGATGGTCATTTCCTTGAATCGGGGCGACCGCCCCAGTCCCCCGCCCCTTAAGGAAGTTAAAATTGGTTCTAGGGCCCGCAAAACGACACTCTAACTAGCTAGATGGTCACATTTGCATAACTAGCTAGATGTACTTATGCAAATGTGACCAACCCTTCCCTCTTTATGTAAGACTGTCTTCCTTTTTTAGGTTCTGTTCTCCCTAGCAAAGAGTCCTCCTTTTGAATATATGAAGAATAATTTGAAAACTCCCGAATTGACCAATGACAACTCCATTCATTAGGTGTGATATGGTCATATTTGTACACTATTAAATGTAAGTTGCTCGGTAGCATTCTTACATTATACAATATATCAAGTCTTTCTAAACAGGACATATCTCATATGAGTATATGCTGTTTTGTTGTTTTAGTGAATAAAACAATGTGTTTCATTTTTTTCCTCCAAGTTTTATGTAAAAAAAATCGATTTATATTTTTCATACTTTTCAAATTTAAAAAAAAAAATAGTCACCTAATAACAGTTGCCATAGATTTACAGAGGAATGCTGTTCCGGATTTGTTTTCTGTGTGCCTGTGATTCTTTACTTTACTAGTGCTGTAGCCTCCTTTCGTTCTATTATTGTATATATAAATATGGACCTCTTCACTAACAGTATATTAACAAAAGCACTTGATGATGGCTATGTTTATTACACAACAAAGTTAAGCAGCATTATATATAATCCAATAGCAGTGGCAGTTACAACAGCACCGTAGAGTGAAAATTCTACAGCAGGGGCCAGGCATTCTACAGCATGGTCCAGGGCCAGGCAATAGCAAGGGGGGGGGGGGGGGCAGGTAATACATTTTACTAAGTAGAACAAATAAGCATTAAGCATAGGGCGCCAGACAAACGCAGGCCCCCCGCACGCTACGGGCCTGAGTTACAACTTCCAGGGATTTCACTAAATCCAATAACTTCACAATAAGTTAAAAGCTACCCATGACCGCTCTATCTAAACATTTTCTCTCCCCATCTACACTCTACGTCGACTTAGGTGGACTCCTTCATACTCCTACGTCCACTGTCTACGACTGTCTCGGTCTAACTCTCGTTCTCTCTACCAACCACTGAGCTTATATTTAAATATAGAGCTCAGTGATACCAACTGTTCATTAAAACTCTCCCATAAGGCTTAGGTGCACCCACTGGTTTGATTGATTTGTTAAATTAACCATTATAAGGTTAGTGACTTCATTTAAGCTCAGCTACTTATCTCTTTGGTACAAACAAATTTTGTTGAACTCATTTAGATTTGTAGTCTGTAATTGATCCCCCACCTATTGACACCAAAGTTGATGTATTTTATTTTCAATGTAAAATACCAAATTTCTCCAGACTTGGTCACTAGCATGGAAAAGAATCTCATTTGTAGACCTACCTCATGCAAAGGCCACATAACACCAGCAGGCATCTCAAGGTCTCTCCAGAACATGACATCAGATATCTCATAGTTTATACACAACAAAACACAGAGATCCTCAGTCTCTCCACAACATATCAGCAGACATTTCATGGTCTCTCCACAACATATAACATCAACAGACATCTCATGGTCTCTCCACAACATACCAGCAGACATCTCATGGTCTCTCCACAACATAACATCAACAGACATCTCATGGTTTACCCACAACATAACATCAGCAGTTATTATATTTTTCCAGAAGCCGCCCATAACAGAAAGCCCCTACCTAAATAAACCCATATATATTCTGATGTTACTTCACCATGGAAAGCAGTCATACATATTTCTTATGTTCATACTTAAATGATTAAAAACATGTTTAAAGATGAATAACTTAAGAATGAAATTGAAAGGGCAGGAATTTATTTTAACGGAAAAATGAATAAGACATGGCGTAAGTTGGTCCAGCCACCCAGTGGCTGGGTAAGTGTTAATTTAAGTACAAATATCTTAGTGTGCTGCACTTTCAGATCAACAATGGCACAACCCCCCCCCCCCCCCCAAACCATAAATAGGGAAAGGCAGTCAGGTGGATAACCATTTACTGCCAGCAATAGGTAGCATTTTTATAATTTGTTTGACACAAGAATTGGGCAGCATTTTCTGAGTCCACCCCATGCGCCAAACACATGAGTTGCGCTCAACCCTTGCTTAGCTTATTTATATTATTGAGCTTACTTATATATACTATATAGTATATTGTGGAGAGCAAGCTCAGTTGACAATTACTAACAATTCCAGTATCTAGTTATAATTAAAGAGAGACCATTACACTGAGCTACTGAAGTCTGTGGACAAAGAAGAATCCTACCGTTGGGAAACAGTTCTGAAAGAAATGGTTTAGTGTTAAAAGGAGGTCAACCCGCAAGACATTCGAAGCCTACAGGCAGGAAAATTATCGTTTGAAGAGAAACCCCTTAAACATTTTATGGGAATGTCCCCAAGCCATTAGCGACATCATTGTCTGAAAAAAGGAGGGGTTAGCTGTGTTAATTAGTGGTTATAGGTCTGACTGGCTAGACACATGCCCTGGAGTGAATGCCTGTCCCCTGCTGTAGAATGCCTGGCCCCTGCTGTAGAATTTTCACGCTACGGTGCTGTTGTAACTGCCACTGCTATTGGGTTATATATAATGCTGCTTGACATCATTGTCTGAAAAAAAGGAGGGGTTAGCTGTGTTAGTTAGTGGTTATAGGTTTGACTGGCTATACACATGCCCTGGAGTGGATCCGCAACAAGTCTCATAGACCTTTGCAGCTAAACACAAGTTTCATCTCTTTATAATTATAAATGTGGACCTCTGTATGTATCTATCTGTCCACACACTGAAAATACAACTTCTCTATTGTAGGTGAACATCATTATAGTACACAATTATCATTCAAATGAAAAAAAAATAAAAATAAAAATATACAAAATATTATTTATTGGGATCAATAATAATTTACTGCACCAAATGAAGATTTTCTTTTTCTTTAACATAAAGTGTACATTCTTTTCACTGCAAAAGAAGTGCATGACAAATTTGCATCAATGTTACAGTTAATGTTATTTGATTTATTCTTCATAGCATTGATTTTGTAACAGAGTAGATCTATTTTGGATTGCTTGACTCAAATCTAAAATTATTCAACTATTTTTCTATCTAAACTATCAATAAAAATAGCACGAAAATGTTAAATTTACTTATTCACTTTAGGTAAGATTACAAGTAATATCGATTTCTTCAAAATTACTTAATGTCTACAATTAGTTAGATAAGCACACACATATATAGTAAATATAACCTAATATAATGAAAACAAATATTTTTTTGGCACATAAATTTCAAGCAAGTAAAAAATTCCTCTGCCAAAGTTTGAAATATTCCTTTTAATTGCCAGTCACTGTCAAATTAGTTAAGTTAGATGCCTCGGAAAACTTGTAAGTTTCAACATTAATACATGTTTTTTTACATGTATAACATTAATAATATCCAATAGAAACATATCTAATTCAACTGTACACTGTATGACAGAATGTCTACAGCAGTGGCGCACCAATAAGAACAGAACTGAAGCGTCTAGTTACGGTTGTATATTTTCACATTTCTATCCTGTAGGGTCACAATAACATTTGAATTTATGTAATGAAATTTTTTTTTTAAAAAGTTCCCATTTTCTCACCTACAGCTGCATGAAGCTGAAGGGTGTGCATCACTGGTCTAGAATAAACTAGGATTTTAAAAAATACAATGTTCATTCATTATTACATACTTTTTTTAAAGATATATTTCATCTTTAAACTGTAAGAATTTCATATCCTTCCTTCGTGATTAAAATTGTGTGTTCAAACTGTGCTGATCTACTCCCGTCTTGCGTGACAACTGTCCAACCATCTTCTTGAATTTGTATTTCAGGATTTCCATCACATAATATTGGCTCTGAAGATAAAAGAAATTCAACTTTAAAAGACGCTTTTATTGCATATACCCTATGGAGACAATTAAACATAGGATATAAAGGCTAGATGTGAATAAACTGTAACACAGTTGCAGTTTAGGTAAACATCACATTAATTTGATTCAATAAAAAAATTAAATATAATCCAAGATTTGATAACAGTTTTGTATAGAGTTGGTTCAAGCTGATCTGGTTTTAAAACTTTTATATACATGTATATATTACAGTCTATATGCACAATCCAGCAAATGAGAAAACCGTCTGAGTGCGATTGGCTAAAGCTTAAAGTGACAATGTGAAAAGTATCGTATGAAAGAGAACATTAATTACAAATTTGCTGAGTGGGGGAAAAACATATAAGCAAAAATAAATTTATACAAATAAACTGACCATTATGTGTGAATTAATTCCACCTTTTTTTAATAAACGTCTTAGGAGAAACCTATTTCAGATTATATGATTTCTGGTTTTTACATTATTTTGAGTGTTGTATTTATTTTAAAATGAGATAAATTAGGCTTAAAAACAACTTTTTTAGCTTAAATTTTCAAGGAATACACTAAGCAATCTAAATTTTTGTATGTCTTAAAAATGTGTTAATGCAGTTAGATGTTCTTTTTAACTTGTTTCTTGAAGTTGAGCCATTTTCAAAAAATTACAGAGCATATCCGCTTTTTAAAAAGGGGAATATAGTCTTTTTTATCCAAATTACATTTATGCTGTATTTTTGTAATACATACCATACCAGCTGCATAAATTGGGACCTGACAGTTTATATAATAAAGAGAATAATTAGTTATTTAATCTCTTCACTTCTTATTGGCTACTTGATAACTAATATTTAGTTTTGATAGAGATGATAAAATAAAGATTTAAAAGCAAATTATAATTACAAATTTTGTAAAATGGCAATCAGATGTCATTTTTAGTTTTTTTGGATTTCAGTTTATCATCTAGTGTGGCTTCATATTTTAATAAAGTAAAAAAAAAATCTACACACACAAATGGTCATTACACTCCTTACTGATTCATTTACTAAATACAGAGATATGTTGATAGAGTTGTATAACACACACACACACAAAAAAAGGGAGTTAAAAATAGATACCTATAGTAAAGGTCATCCCTTCAAGCATTCTGTCATCTCCAACCATATCACAAGCTGTAAAAAAGTTCAATGATGAATTGTACAGAGCAAATAAAATATCATATACATAAAACCCCCTGGTCACACTTCCTGCATTAATATTAATATCTAATGAATTAGTGAATTAATTAGTTTAAAATACTATTATGTGAATGTTAACTTAGTGAGATATAGTGTATATACATGTACAACTAACAATTAGGTTTCATTATACATATAACTTTGATATCATGCCTAATAAAAAAAATTTTTTTATACTGTATTGTTTTAAAGATTTCATTTCTTGAATACCTTTTATTATGTTCTTTTTCATTACTATGTCTGCCTGTTGAATTAACTAAGATAACTCATTACAGTAAATATCAAACAGTTTTAGTCTGATATCTAATTATCATTCTATTGGTATCATTTAGAAACAATGATATATGCTTTGGCTGGCATAATTTTTATTTCATTTACTTTAGCAACAAATAAAAATAAACTAAGAAATAAAGTAAAGTAAAGTTCCCTAAGCCCTAACAGGCCATCGGGGCAGATGAAGTGTAGAATTCATCTGTTTCTATAACATCGGCATATAAAGGGATTGTGTGGTTGGCACAACGACCAGCTGCCTTTACTTCCCCAACTTAAGTCAGGTACCCATTTAAAGCTGGGTGGACATGTGGGACGACTTTGAAACACATTTCACATGGAAAAATTCCCATGGTTCTCACTGAGGATCAAACCCAGGACTCTCAGGTTGATAGTCGAGTGTCTACACCACTCTACCACCCGTCTCGTTAAACTAAGAAATGCTTTTCTATTATTAGTGTCTTAAACTTAAATATCTTAGAAAAAAAGTATACAAGTTTACAGTAACTAATTTTTACATCACAAGCTCCATGCAAAATAATATGTACTATGACAAGACTTACGGACGTGAACAATATCAGGAGGTCCATGAAAATATTTTCCTATGCCATGACCACAGAAAAATGGAATAACTTCAAAACCTGCTGCTTTAGCTGTGTCACTAAAAGTAATAGAATTAATAGAATTATTGTTAAGAAATAAAATTGAAACAAAGTAAGAAAATTATTAATGAGCAATTAAATAGAGTTTGTTTAATAAAACAATGAAAATATTAACACAAGTTGAAAAACATTTTTGTTGAATTTTTTCATGTATTTAAAACTACCACAGGGATGCCATATTAAAGCATACAAAACAATAAATATTTATAAAAAAATATATCCAAATACACATTTATTATTCTTTTTACAATGTAAATTAGTTCTAACAGTATATGACACTAAATCTCAACATCTCTGCCCTATCCCCCTATTCAATTAAATAAATAAATAGTATACTTTGTATGCTACATAAAACAAAATTAAATACATACTAAATAATTTCTCCAATAGCAGAAAGAGGGGTTCCATGTTTGCAAACTGCAATGCCTGCATCTCTACAAATTTCTGCAGCTCTGACTAGAGCCTTACTTCGGTCATCAGTATGTCCTATGATAAATGTTTGAGAGGTGTCACCATGATAACCTTTATAAAATACCTGCCAGAAAAATGCTGAATGTAGATTTGAAAAAATAAAACAATAGTCCCTCAATCAATTTATCTGTTGCTCTACACTACAGTAAGAAATATGACATTCAAGCTCATGGTAATATTCAAGATTATTGTAACAAATCATTTGTATTACGTGTTAATTAACTTCCATAACAAAAAAATAATGAACTCACTGTAACATCCACATTAATGATGTCACCATTATTTAAAATACGATGACCTGGTATACCATGACATGCTACTTCATTTACTGAGGTACAAACTGCCTTTGGGAAGCCTTTATAATGAAGTGGTGATGGGTAGGCCCCTCCTTCAATACATTTAGAATACACTAAAGCATCAACGTCATCAGTTTTCATTCCAACCTGAAAAATTTACATGTGTAAATAGAAAAAACAACTAGGTACATATATATATATACATATAATTGAAAAAAATTATCATTACTGACCTTTAAATTTTGTCCAACATATCTAAGAATGGAAGCAGCAAGTAAGCAAGCAGGCCTCATTTCATCTATTTCTTGACATGTCTTTATTTCAACACTGCTAGGTATACAATATTCCCCGTTTATTATATATGATGGCAAATTTATAGTATTGGGCAAGGTCTTATTATAAGAATAACGTCTAGTTCTACCATTCAGACAGCTAAAACTGCGTCCAACAAATGTGTATTTCAGAAAATTACAAGAGTGATGTAAAAAATCAAAATTGTGTGAAGTCCCTATCAAAAACAATAGTCTTGATGTCATTTGCAGAAGATTCTTGGATTATCTTCAAGCACAATAACTGCTGCTAAATCTGAAAGGTAATTAATTATTCATTAATTAAACAGTGCTTAAATTAAAAATTTCATTATCTCTAGAATTTCCCTAACACATAATTTTAAATGTACTCTTATTTCTACCATCTTTTGTGATAGTTTTTGCAGTGCCCTTCTTTCATTCTCACCATAGCCAAGACTGCAATGACCATGGATGCACCACAGAAGACATAGGTGACTGGACTCACTGGGGCTTGAACTGTAATCTTCACAACTCTGATTGAGCCCATAACAAAAGTCCCACCCAGTCACCCCATTATAGCATATAGTAAAATTTTGGTTTATGACCAGAAAAAGTTGAATGGAAAAGTTCTTAATACGCTTTAAAAAAATATAACAGCTATAATTTATTTTAAAATCAACAAGATCATGTATGTTGTATGATGTTATACATTATTCTTTATTAGATAAATCTGATTTTAGCTGCCAACATTTTTTAACATTTCTTATGAATACAGTGAATTCTGAAACAAAATTGTCAACTTAAGCAACCAGTTTTGAAAATGGAATGATCAAAGGCTTTAAAATACACAAGTCTGTCTGACATACGCCAGTAAATATAGAGGACCAATATAATTTATTTTATCATAGCAGAATATAGATGAATATTTATGTCAATGATAATCTTTCAGAATAAGAATTAAACCATGAAGTGAAATCTCAAGAAATTTTACAAAGTGTTTTGAGTATATGTTTGAGACTGTTTAGAAATTAACTGAGAATAAAAATCACTTATATTATTTATGTAATATCATTAAACTTTGTTCTTTCTGCACAGCTCTAGTCTTGACAAAATAAAATGAGATTATTTCATTGAATCCTAACTTTGGTCCCCCTTCCTCAAAATTTGTATTGTCACGCTTATTTACATTTTAGATCAGGAAAGAAAAGTAAATTGAGCCTATCTAATATGACCCTTCAAAACACTGTTGGTGAGCATTGGCAAGTGCCTTGGTATATTTGCTGTCCAGGAAAGCACTGTACAATATTTATTAATACTAGCTGTAAACTTCAAAACCTTTGCATAGAGATAAACCATAATTTAACATTGAGGTTATATGTAATAATATATTTTTCTATTTATTTTCTTATGAATAAAATTAAGAAACTTATTAGTTTTTTTCCTACTAGGTAAGCTAGTTTGAAAATGCATTCATTAATGATTAATCCCATCAAAATAGTTGCAATTTTACAACAATATAGCTCTGCTAACACCAATGCCAATATTAATATTTAAATAGTATAATATAAATTATAATAAACAAATGTTTAATTAACTGAATTTAAAAATACATTTCTAAAGACTGGACTGCGGCCAAGATATAAGTTAGGCAGTGGCTACGGTTCGGTCCGACCGAACCCGTATTTTTTTTACTTCGGGTACCAGCCATAGATAATATTGCTCCACACCCTAACCCTAACCCTAAAAAAAAAAAAAAATTTATATATGCCATGTTCCTTATACCCTAATATAATGGTTTTGGCTGGTGCAGGAGTCACTGCGTATAAGTTTTATGTAAAATATTATTAAATTATTAAGACAATATGCAGTGTTATCCAATGTTTAGAAGACAATATGCAGTGTAATTCAATATTTAGAGTAGAGAGCCCACTTATCCCTACTTAGTATTTAGAAATTAGTCTTTAGTTAAAAATTTAGTACTTTTTTTTAGTTACCTGTAGACTTAAACTTTAAGTCACTAAATTAGTCAGTGTGATTTTAGATAATTATCATTATAGTGGTCTTTCTATTTGCCTCCGGCTCCATCATTCTTTAAGTTCATTAAGCCTATTAACCTAGAATGTCATTTTAGTAAGCATTTCATTGTACATGGATTGTAGATCAAGTGAAAAATATTTTCCTAAAGTTCTGTAATGATGACAGAGTTCAAAACAAGGTTCTTTCTAAGATAGAAGAGAATTTTTAATTCGCATTTTAAATTTCAAGAATTTTTTTAGGTTAATTATTTCTCTTTTCTGTTTTTTGTCTATTTCAGTGCCTTAATAAAAAAAAAAGCATTGTCAAACGAAAGTAATTAAGTGATCTGTTTAATTGTAAGTCGGCAGCGTTGCTTCGATAAACAACGTTTATTTATTAATATATTCGCCTATGAAAAGACGACACGTTTTGTCACAGAATCAGACACAGTGTTGCCAATTTAGCATTTTTAATGCCAGATTTAGCATTTTTTTGTGCGATCTAGCATCAAAAATTTTGATCTAGCATTTAGCAGGAAATCTAGCATTAAAACGAAATAAGTTAGCAGTTTTTTTTTTGGTCCATGAATTAGAAATATTGACAAAACATATATTTATAACAGTGATATCCAACCATTCTATTTATCTCAGACTTGGCCCAACTCGCCCAACTATTTGCTATAAATCACTAGACTATCTAGGAGGCGGTGTACTAATCGTCTAAAACTATAATGGTTGAGTTAGAGTTTTTCTTTATAAAACATTGTCTTGTGACAAGCTACCCACAACTTTCCCAGGGGATTAAGTTACCTAGTGCGGTCGTTTAAGGTTACGCCCCTTACGAGCATACCTGTGTTGGTCATTGTCACACTATTGTTTAGTCTAAACGGAATGTGCACAGATCTGACCCATCCACACCTGAGTGCTAGTTGGTTAGCTGCAAGAAATATGAATTTTATGGCTTATGCCTACAGCCCCGTAGCGTGAAAATTCTACACCAGGGGCCAGGCAATAGCAGGGGGGGCAGGTAATACATTTTACTAAGTAGAACAAATAAGCAGTGGGGGGGCAGTCAAAACGCATGGGAGGCAGGCCCCCCCGTCCTCCCCCTCGCAATCTACGAGCCTGTATGCCTATCAGTACGGTGTGTGTGTTGGACAGTGCCATACTATTGTTCAGTACTGTAAATGGAATGTGTCCCGATCTGACCCATCTAACCCTGTCAGCTACGGAGATAACAAGTGATGTTTTATGTCGGCTATTATTGTTGTGTGAAAAAAAAACTAAAAAATTTAGACGTTTTTTTTTCCATCATTACAAATTTTACATCAAAGTCTGGTTATATGGTAGGTGTTTGTATAGTTTGACTGTTCCCCTTTAGCTTGCTCAAAACTGAGTATGTTGCCAATTTAGCCTTTTTATATTTGGAGCAGTTATACAACGGTATGAAAATCGGGGAAAAATAAAAATAGAAACAAAGTACTTTCAAGAATTCTCGCAGTGAAATATATCTCAAACGGGCAAAAATAGTGCTGCTCAAATCCTGAATTTTCTAAAGAAATATCAGGCTAAATTGGATACGTAGATTAGTACTACTTAATTAAAAAAAATAATTCATAAGATGTACCACCTGACCTATGACCTTATAATGACATTTTATTGAGGTTGTCATTTATAAAACATAATTAGTAAGTAAAAATACTTTTTGGCATTTTTTTCAGCACTTGAAAAAAAAATCTAGCATTTTCTAGCATTTTTTCTTCTAATATCTGGCATTTAAAACAATTTTACATTTGGCAACACTGATCAGACAGTTAAAAAGTTTAATTTTAAGAAACCATTTACGTTAGCGACACTGGTGGCATTACGACTTCAGCTGTAAGTTTAACAACTTCGTTGTATTTTGTTGATATTGTACCATTTGTAACTAGAAAGCGATTTTCACATATTATTCTATGACTATGGTATTTCGCAAATTTGATGGAGGAAATAAAAGCTTTTACTCATTTACTTTTACTCTGTCAAGATCAAGTATTCAAGTTTCTTACTAAGTTACTACTTGAAGTATTTGTCTCTTGATTCTGATTTATTAACTTAGATTTCACTAATCATTAGTCTAAGTTACTCTAACTGGTCTAAGTCTTAGACTTTAGTCTTCACCAGTCTTTAATTTACGTAGTTCTTTGTGCCACATGACCAGTGTTGTTCAGTTAACTATAACTAAAACGATAACTAGAATGATTGGCTTTAGTTAACTATAACTACAACTAGCAAGAATTTTTTAACTATAACTAAATAATAACTAAAATGCTTGCCAAAAAAACTAATAATAACTATAACTAAAAAGACTTTCATAACTAATCACATGAAAGTTTTATAATTTTTTATACACGCCTCACGCATTTCATTATTATAATCTTACTATTAAACGTGGCCTAAAAAGGTGAATGTATTTATTCACGTTATTTCAGAGGGATGTAAAATTAGCGGAAGAGCATGCGCAATCTACTTTTGCTTTATTTATTTCCGATTTGATGTTACTAATAGTACAAACATAAAAAAAAACAATTGGGCACTGTAGGGTTAAAGCCATAGATATATAAGATTTAAAACAACGAAACAAACAACAGATGTTCAAACTGTGACTGGAAACGCTGTTGATTGAAAACACAGGTGACTGTGGAAATACTTTTTGGTGAAATCTGTGATCCACAGAGTGACCGTGGAAACACATGGTGAGTGAGGTTTCAAAATGTTCATTTTTTTGGCAGATAATTTTTTTTAAATATTATTATTTAATTTTAAATTATGATAATGAAGATTGATTTATATTGTGATGATCGGAGAAGTTAGATTAGACTATTGGAGCAACATAGCACTATGCCGTAGCATATCACACGAAATACGTGAATTATGTTAATTTTCACGCAATTTAAACCAAAATTAAAAAAAAAACACTTTAAATGTTACTTACATTTACAAGTATTGAAAAAGTATTATTATTTATTTATGACAATATTATTCATATAATTAATATGCAATTATATTTACATGGGCGATGGAACTAAAAGAAAGTTCATTTATTTTGCAGCCAAAAAAAAGAGATGGCAAGCTTTGTACAGATGTTTTCTGGTAGAAAACGTGCCAGTAGTGTATGGAAATATTTCAAATATGAAAGACAGGAAAAAAAAATCGTACTGTAATTAGTGCTTAGTAATGGTAAAGCGTGTGCCATGTCCGTTGCCACCAAAAACCCAACGAATCTTAGAAATCATTTGAAGAGCCATCATCATGCAGAATATGAGGAGATTAAAGCAAGAGAAGCGGAAGAAGTTGAAGCCAAGAAGCAACAAAGTGAAGCAGGTAAAACTAACATTGTGTTCATTGAGTTGAATGATTGTGTTTCAAATGCATTATGGCCAGTAAAACAACATAAATATTTTTTTATATTTGAATCCAGCTTCAGGTGGTAATCACTCAAATGTAAAGAAACAACAAACTTTGCCAGCAGCTGTCAACAGTTGTAAATATACTAAGAGTATATGGAGTAAAGAATCACCACAGCATAATGACAGGATAAATTCTGTTGCAAACTGGATAGTTCGAACAGGTTTACCAGTCACTTCTATTGATGACCCAAGCTTTCGCAAAATGACCAATGTTTTAGATCCAAAATTCAAATTACCAGGTAAGCCTAATGTAATAATACATTTATAGATAATTTAAAAATATTTTCTAATAAATCTTAATTTGTCATCTAATAGCAGCAGTTTACAGACACTATATGTAATAAATAAGTGACTTACAATTACAAGTTATTACATATGATTGTCAAACTTTATTTTAGTTGTGAAAAGTTAGCTGATAGCTGATCTCAAAGTAGTATTTTTCTACCCAAAATATATGCAGGATCTAAATCACTTCACCGAATGATAACTGAGCATTGGAATGAAGGAATTGTTAAACTCAAGGAACTGATTTCTGCTTCTCGTAAAGTCATAATCTGTCTCGATGGATGGTCCAAAACAAACTTGTCTGCATCTTTCTTGGGTGTTTCTGCTTGTTTTTTTTTGGATTCTGGTGAAGTTGGTTGCTAGACCACGCAATGCTACAACTTGTCCAGCTGCAGCATCCACACAACAGGAGAAATGTTGGCTGAAGCTCTACATCAGTGCTTGTTGGATCTGGAACATTACATCTAAACAAGTGTTGATGATTGTCACTGACAGTGGAGCCAACATGACCAAAGCTCATCAGATTGCTAAATGAAAGAGAAATGGCTGACCAAGAATGTGATAATAATGACATAGGTAGCAGAGGTCAGAATATCTTTCTAATTCGGACAATAATGCCAGTTATGCTGAAGAAGTGACACTGATAAAGAAGTAGAAGTCAACATTGATCCTGTACCGGCAGACTTAGTTTACTCAATTGAATTAGAAGAGTTAGACAAATCTAGTCATGCTCTTATCCTAGAATGGGCGAGTCTAGCTCACTCGCTTCAGCTTGTGGTGAAAAAAAAGCATTCAGCCATTATGACAGCCTTACTAAAGTTAGACAACATTATTGGAAAATAAGAAAGTCAAGTAAAGGGATGGAAAAAATTAAACAACGATGTGGCAAAGTGCTTGTCAGTGATAACAGTACCAGAGTGGAACAGTGCACTTTACCATATGATATCTCGCTTTTAGATGAACCTCAAAGTGTGTGTTACTGAATTACTGGCTAATGATGAAAACTGGACACACTAAGTTGATTAATAATGGATGCTGTATACTACGAAGAATTCATCTGACCATTGAGCTCGTTTGCTGTGCAGACTGATAAATTTCAAAACAGACAGCTGAATTACGCTCTCATATTCTGCCTGTAATTATCGAGCTGCAGTAAGTCACCTACAGTCTTCGTAATGGCATCAAAGTCAGTTAGATCCATCATGCTGAGTGATATGACAGATTTAGATTAGCTGGCTTATGAATCCAGCTGCTGAGCAATTTCAACCCAATACCAGCAGCAGCATGCCTTTCAAATCCATCACTGGCAAAGTTATTAATGAGATAGAAGACTTAAGAAATGATAAAGCTGCTTGAGGCTGCCAAAAAATGGCATAATAAACGAGGTTTGTGTTACTTTAATTTTACCTCCATCAATTAGATATGCGCTAAATTACATATGCGTATTAATTATGGTTGTGTTATGTCATTTAGTTCACATGTTAGTGAAATCTACAATCTACTATCTAGTTCTGTAATAATGGTAATCCTATTATTGGTAGTGGGTGGTGGTACTGGCATGGCATGTATAAGTATACAGTATACAGATTTTGAATAGAAACTGACAATAATGTAATGAAATCCAACAAAGTACTTTAAGTTAATAGTTTTATCTTTGTAGGTACTGGTTTCAAGTTGGTATAGAGTTAAGTACTGATAAAAATACATTATCATTATTATATACTTTGTGCTTGTCAGTTGTTACTGGCGTCATAACTAGCATGTGTAAAAGTACTATATAGTTATTTGCCAATCACCTGATTGACTTTTACTATTGTGCAGATGTTATATGTAGGTTTGAAAGAACAAAGAACAAAATCAATCAGATGAAATTCCAACGCAGTTAGCAGAGTATTCTTCAGATTCAGTTTCCAAACCTTGGCTACGAAACTTTCAAGCATCTGATAGTGCCAGCACCTCATCAGTTGCAGATGTCAGAAGTTAATGTGGCCAAACGGCAGGATCAACAAGTACATTGTTGACATCCAATGCAATGCAATCATTAAGATAATGCTGATGCCGTTTTGGCTGAGAAGCTGCATCCGAAGTCGCGACAGTCAACTTGTGGCACCTATGGCTCTAGACCTAATAGTGCAGCACCTGCTTCTAAGCATTTGTTGAACGGCTGTTTCTAGTTTGCTGGGATGGCTGAATTCACGGGGAGGAGGAACAGAATGGAGAATTGCGAAATGAGAGTATGGCTGGAAAGTCAACAGTGACTTGCTGAACGTAAATTTGATATAATTAAACAGAATTAGGCAAAAATTTGTTTGATGTAACAATTTGAAATAAAGCAACTTGAATTTTTTTATTCAACTTTGAAGTCACTTTTACTACTGGTTTTTACAAACTTAATAGTTTTCAAGATTTTTTTAACTTATTTTCTGTTCACTTCATGTGTAGTGTGGGTGCAGTATGTTGAAATGACTGCATGTATGTCCCTCGTATGATAGGCATTTGAAGGGGATTTTGCAGTGCTTACGAAAATTATTCAATAACTATAACTATAACTAAATAATAATAAAAATGATTGATGAAAAAACTAACTATAACTATAACTAAAATGAATTTAAAACTATAACTAAATAATAATAAAAATGATTGCTAAAAAAACTAATCAAAACTATAACTAAAATGATTTTAATAACTAGAATATCACTGCACATGACATATTATCATATAATTTTCGTTTAAAACAGCCAAAAGTTTGAAGAACTTACTTGTGAGGGGTACTGGTGGACACTTTCGCAACCTTTAGGGTACAGTCGCAAAAAAGTTTGAGAGCCATTGCATTAAACATTTAACATGCCCACCTATGACCAAGGCTGCTACCTGCAGCCAGCTATCTTGGGCCCTTACTGGGCCCCAGACATTAGAATCTTCTTCCAAGGAAATGGAGCCCACATGATTACACTATTTTTAGCAACGAAGTGACTTCGTGACCAAGCAACGGGACTCCATATTTCTTTTTCGGGGTCCAGGGATAGATGCGCATGCGCGGCTGACGGACTGCTTATTATTGCATTTTTTTGTTTTCGGGGTTAGGGTTAGGATTAGACTTAGTTAGGGGGATAGGGTAAGGGTGAGGAGCAACTATCGCGCATGCACACATCACAGCCGTAAAAAAATATAGTCTGTCTAGAGCGCATGAGCATCTTTCCCTGGACCCCGAAAAAAAAATATGGCGTCCCTGTCCTTTATCCTGTAACCGCTGCGTTTTAGCAATTCATTAAATAACAGATTTCTATACACAGAAAAATAATTAATAGTTTTAACTATCTAAATGTATCAAAAGAGCTACAAATCTCAACTAAATATGTTCAAATTAAATAAAAGAAGTCAGCCACGCCCAGCGGTCAATCTATTTGCAATAATTATATCTTTCTTTATTGTTTTCCCACACCCAAAAAGTTCTTCATTGATGTTATCTCTTTCCTACAATAATGATCACATCATTGGTTGGTCGCACTCAGCCAATGTTCACATTGGCTGGCTGGCAGATGTTGGCTGTAAAATACATTAAAAAAATTGTCTAGGCCTATAACATTTTTTTTGACATAATTATTTACAAAAATTATAATATGAAAAACAAACCTTTTTAGATTTTGTAGCTTAACCTATAGACTAATGTAGGTGTGATAATCAGTGATGATACTATCTCAATGAAAGTTTGTCCATTATATATAACTTGGTTTAACATATGAATATCCATGTCATTTATAATAAAATATTTTATTTTTAAATTAAATAACTAGGCTACAACAAGCCAGTCTCACATTCTTAGGTTTTTTTTGTGTTTGTGGGTAGAGGGGCTGTCTAATACAACTAAGGCAAAAATACTGGCTGGTGTTCTATTAAATTTCAGCCAGAAATAGTTTTATATTTTCTTAACTCATGGAAGAGACTGCAATAGAAGGGGTCATTGATATCTTAGCTAGCTCATGGTTAGTAGAATAATCTTGTTCAGTGTTTTGTATTGATTCAAGTGTACAGTTATTCAAAGAAATCTAGCATAATTTTCATTGATCACATACTAAATTATGTACCCAGCAACGTGGCGCGATAGAACGCTCATAACACAACAAGAAAAGTACACTCATAACTGATGTACAATATGATGGATGTTTATTTACATTTAAATAGTGCTCTCAAAAGGGCAAGTAGCTTTAATGGCTACATTTCAACAATAACATCTAACCAAAAGACTGTATGACCCTAACAAGAGCCATTAGCTGGAAGCTGAGTGTTCACAAAAGAACTAGGTCTACTTTCTGGTTTTGGTCTCTGTATATGGCTGGTAGTTCTAAAAAGAACTCGTGGTGGAGTGTGTTGAACTCTGAGGGAGAAATGCGGTGTGCATCAAATATGACTCATCGCCTTAAGGGAACTGCCCTAGTGACTCCTACACGTTGTCCGAATTCCACCTGATCAATGTTATGTCCACACATCCAAAGCACTCAGCCCTTTATTACTCCAAGGATGAGTTTGTTACCTCTACCCCAGGGTATGTTCCCACTCAGGTCAGATACAACCGTCCTGTTTCCCAAATGAGACTAGACATTAGGCCACACGTTTTGCATGGGTCAGTGACCATCAAGCGAGGAGGGTGATAAAGAACACATAGTTTGCACTTCTATCCCACTTGCACCTGCTGAACTATTTACTTCCCCTGTCTATCTTTATTCTTTACCCTGATGACATGTGCTGGTCTGGGAGTGGGTGATTTCCCCTGATCTTGCCTGGTCATTATGCCATTGCTTTTCGGTATTGACCAAGGAACTTAAAATTTATGATGTTCTCTTGCAGACCAGTCCCCTTGTCTAAACCTTTTGATACATTCCCTGTGTCGATAACTCAACAGGGGTAGGGGGGAAGTGGTTAGAAAGACACAGAGGATTACATTCCGACCTCACAGAAACTGTGACACTAACACCTTCATTGTTACAAAAAAGGGATAATGATTAATGAATATAATTGTTAATTTAGACACATAGAGTAAGAAAAAACCTATTTGTTTTTTTAATTTGTCATGGCTTAGACATAATTGATTCAAAATTGGTGTTTGAGGTTTATATAAGCTAAGATTTAATATATTATTTTGATTTTTTTTTTGGTGTACAATTTTTTAGGATTCAATCTATACATTGGTGTACAGTTTCTTACTTTTAACTGGTTTTTGCATTTTTTTTTTAATTACTTTTTTTTATTAAGGAATTTCCTTATATCACTGATAAAAGACCCAATATCTAATGCTCATAATCTTTACATTTATGCCATTGCAAAAGACTGTAGATTAAAATGTACTAAAAACTTTTTTTTTCTAGGTTTACAGCGTGCATGATGAGATTACATTTATTCTTTTTCTCCATATGTCTTCTTGGATTTTCAGATGCTGGACAAAAAAACTACTGCAGTGGTATTTATTTCTGTTATTAACATCTATTTATTTTTATATATTTATATATATATATATATATATATATATATATATATATTAGGGTGGTCCAGAAAAACAAAGTAACAGATTTAAGTTGTCCACAAGGTTATTTCTGTTCTTTATTATGTTAATAACAATTGTGCAAAATTTTAATGAAAACAAATAATATTTACAGGTCAACCCATTTGACAGTTTTTTGGGTTATCTCAAATGAAATAGTTATTGCCAATTATAGTTGATGATCGATTTAAAACTTAAGGTTAAAATTTTAAAGTAAATTAAAATTAAGAAATTAAATTAAAGTTGTAATTAAAAAATGTAACTAAAACTTACAATCTAATGAAAACCTTAGTTTTAAAATTTGACAGTTTCACAGTGGATAATCTATGACGACGACATAAGTGATGTCTTTGATGGAGTTGGGAAATTCCTGCGATGGTTTGCAACCAATCGAAGAATAAACTGTTTCTGTTCCTCATTCTTTGTCAGTGTTTTATTGTATTTCTCAATAAGACTGATTCCCCTTTCAGCTACATCATTTACAACTGTCATGTGTGCAGCCAGTTCATAAAATTTCTTGAAGACTGGATCAGATGTCCACTGTCCTGGTGGTTTCTTAAGGAATGTCTGAGACTTTTCTTTGCCTTCTTCCATGAGGACATCAAAGAAAGATGTCGTCCTTTCTGTCACCAGGTCCTCCAATTTCAACTGTTCAGATTCACTTGTCAACTTTACACGCCGAGGGATGTCTGCCAATGCTGGTCGAAGTAGATTTTGTACCATCTTTTCTTTGATTGATGCTGACACTCTGTCATCTAAAAGGGCTATGCCAACCAAATGTTCAGAGAGAAACCAGAGGTGCCTTGAAAATGCTTCATGTGCCTTGCTGGCAACAGTCTTATTCGGATAGGTCTTCAGATTTGATAAAAATTCAATGTCATTGAGAGGGGCTCGGATTGCAAGGGGTGCTTCTGTTCCACTGTTTTACACATAAACAAGACTGACAAAGAGAGCCAAACCTGTGATATTCTGGGATTCACGAACAGTCAACTTGAACTGAGTCTTAAAAAGAAAGATTTTCAGTGCGTAAATGGCTTTGCCATCCATCTCTCAATTACTTCAATGCAAGCATTTACTTGAGCCTCTCCTGTTCCTCTATCCATTTTTGGAATACTCCAACAGTTTTTCCTGGCCATTCCCAGTAACAATAACAGCTATGCGATCCACATTTTCCTTTGATCCATCAATGTCGGGCAATATTTTACCGTCCCAATGCAGCAATAGTGGTCCTGCCAAAGAAAATTCTTTTTCATCCATTGCAGCAGCCCGTTGTCTTTCTTTTATTCTGGATCGTCTGATTGAACTTCGAGATAATGTTATTTCTGAAATGTCATGGCCAAGCGCCTGTGCAACAGCTCCAGCAACAAACACAGCTCCACGGTCTGGGAGGCAAACACGATCCAAAGCACCTACAACTTCAGGGGACTGGAAGATATTCTTAACTTTCTTTTTTGATGATGAAGCACCAGGTGTTGATGTTGACGTTGTAGGCGTACATGGCTGAGTTTGAGTTGGCTGATACTCCTCATCTTCTTCTGACTCCGAATTAGATGTCAACGAAGAAAGTTCACCTTCTGTTTCATTGAAGCCCTTTGTCATGCGTCTTCATATCTCATTTTCACCTTTCTCTCTTTTTCCTCTCGTTGCCTCTTCCTGCTTTCTTTTGCTGTTGTCTTTACGTCTACTCCAGTCATGCTGCAGGAAAAAACATCTTCTTTTGCATGCGAAGAAATTCCCGATCTTCTTCGCTTCTGTATTTCTGTCATCACGTCCTTTGTCGCAATATCAAACAATTCTTGAAGGTCACCTTTAAACATGTCTTCTTTCATCCCATCGCTTTCGCTTTCGTGTTCTGTGTACCTTCAGAGCCAGATAGTTCTGATGCAGCTTTGACAGTTTTCTGACACATGAGTCAACCCGCTGTGTTGGTATTCTGGCTCGCATCCAAATACAAATAACTGCATCACAAGTCATTTTATAACTTTCCGAAGAGTTCGTCCTTCAGTTAAATGATGAAACTGGAGCAGTTGAAGTACATCCAGCATACGTGGCAATCTTGCTGTAGATAACAGAGAAATTGGCTTTCCAATCAGCCAGTGCTGTGGGTCGGATCTCAAACTGGAGGAAGCCATTGTTGTTTATAGTTTATTACTTGAAGAGTTCAATAGGTCAATTTCAGTTCAATGGCAATTTAGTATTAATTCAGTAACAACTACAAAATAAAAAAATAACATGCACGTTAGAATTCAGCACACAAGTAAGTAAGTAAATTAATTTATAACGTGTCAAAGTCGGACGTAAATCGCAAGCGCGGACACCAGACAAGTAATGTTGATAATGGGTTGACCTGTAGATGTTGCTCGATCAGCCTGAAATTTTGCAGGCCAAATACCTATACCCAATGGACAAAAACAAACCATGTGGAGCAATGATTCTACAAACTTAAACTTTTCAGTATGGTTTTCTGGACCACACTAATATATATATATATTGTGTGTGGCTATAAATAGGCCTATGCATGCACCTGTATTATTTGAAGAAAAAAACAAGTTTACTGACATAAATACAATAGTCATGTATTACTGAATTTCAAATTAATAATATATGTACATGTTATTATACCTATGAGTTACAGTTAAACTGCTAATTAATTTTTATGATGACTGGACAACCCTGATCTAGACTTTGCTTTGTTGCTTCTTAAATTAAAACAAGTTAATAATTCAGCATAACATGGCCTCTTATCTCACTCATAGTTTTAAAATTAAGGGTTTTTGAGGAAAAGATACAACAAACACATTTTTTTTTAATAGATAAGTTTAAAAATTGTATTAAAAAAGAGTGGAAATATTTTTAATCCATTTTTAAAATGTTCAGTTTGTCGTGCTCTGGTCAGTGAGGTTGAGTGGTTGATTAGTCAAGTAGATCCAAAAAAAAGTATTCAAGTCGGAAGCTTCAGAGTGGATCCAAAAGGAAATCAGAAAGTTGTTGATGTAAATATTACTATTTTAAGATAAAGCTTAACGATTTATTATCTAAGATGTTGAAGGATTTAAAATTTAACTTTAGCATTATAATTGATGAATATCATGATCCAAAATGTCTTTTGTTTGTAATTTATTGACTAAATACATTTAATTCACAGAAACAATATGCTAGATCTGAACTTCATATTGAAGAAATTATTGAATCAGTATGTGAGAATATGAATAATAATTATGCTTGGCTAGCTTTTGATGATGGCACAGGACAAATGGTGAGGACAGTTGGGTTCAATGGAGAGAGATTGGATGACAATGGTTTCAAATTAGACAAAGAGAAGGGTAGATCCTTGAAATATCAGGTAATGCATTACAATTGTCTTAAATTAGCAGTTTAGATCATAAACTTTTTAGTGATATTTTAAAATGGTTTGCATGTTATACAGTTTCAGTCATTATCTTTTTTAAGCTATAGTTCAGTAAGGCTGTAATTTGTTTTAAAATAAAATCCAAATTTGAAATAATCATTTAAGTGCTTATATTCTTTTACTAATTATACGGTGTAAAAGTTTTATTTTGAAACTTCCTCAAAGACTATGTCTTAGAAAAGCTTTTTGATAAATTAGCCCATCCTAAACTCTCAGAAGCATTTAGCTTCTGAAGGCTCATTCTTCTATTTCCAAAAAAACTTTAAATTATGTCTTGGTTAATCATCTATATTGTCTTTTTGGCAATTTTTTTTTCTTTTGTGTTTTTTTATCCCCCTTTTTGAACTGACTCACCACTACTTTTATTCTTTCTTGATTGACATTGGTTTCTTGTTGTTTCCATGGCATCATTTAATGAGAAATAATGTTGTAATACACAATGTTGAATGTATATTTATGATTCTTGAATTGATTTTTGTAGGACTGATAGTTTAATTGACATAAGTGCATTACAACATCTTTGCATTCAGACCATATATTCCGACCATATTTAAATAGAATTCTGTTGATTTTTTAAAATCTAATTTCTGAATATTTATAATTACTAATGTAGACCCTGTATTTCAACTGCTTTGCATGCATGCCATACTCAGCACAGTGGAGATATTTTTCCTGGCACTCAATAAAAAATTAAAATATCGACAAAAATTAAAAATAATGGTAAAAAAAAAACATGTACTTGCAAAAATTCAATTCCCTTTAATTTCGGCATTTAAACTGTCAGCTTTTTATCTTTAACCCATTCAAACTCTTTTTTGATTGATTTGAAATCTTCAAACAATTTTTTATTACTTTTTTTTTAGTGTGACAATTTTTTGGAAGACCATGAAGAAGAGTTGATATTGTTATTTCAAAGTGAAAAAGTTCCTAATTATGAAAAGGAAATTTGTGTCTTAAAATTAGGTAAGTTTTTTTGTTTAAATAATGACTAATAATTTCTTTTAAATATCATATTTTTACAACATCATAGTTACTTAGAAATTATACTCTTTGAAAGTGTGTCATACAAACTTTAAATAACTTCCTTGAAAAATACCAATAAGAACTTTAAAATATAATTTTAACTTGCATGTATTTAATTTATAGTGATGAATTGATTTTCACTTTAACAGGCTTCTTAGCAATGGGAAAATCATCAGTCCAGTCTAGCTGTTTTACTGTGTTAATTTTTAGATTGAAAGCTTATGGGCTTTTAAAAATTTTAAAAGCTAGGGGCAGCTTGAATTCAATGGCATATAGTCTATTTTATTTTTTTATAGACTTATTTTAATTTGGTTGCATCTGGACTTTTTTAAGGACTGTCTGTAGATGCCCTTCATTCTTAGACTGTATCCTAGATAAAAAATAAAGTTCCCTTAGTCCAAACGGGCCATCTGGGCAGGTGAAGTGTAGAATTCATCCTAGATTAGTTTAGTGCTTTTTTTCCTTGCATTGCTAATTTTTTGCATTAGCACAAATTTGCGTTGTTCTTCATTTTCATTTGCTTGCAGAACATCAACACATTGAACGTTAGATTTCAGTGTGAATAACTCAAATTTTTTTCTGCGAAATTTCATTCACTGCAGTTCATAACGAAATAACTATTTCCATTTTTCAGAGGTATGCTCAAAGAAGGAGGTTAGTACACCCCTGTTTACTCTTCCTAAAGCAGTTGAATTAGATGTGATAGGAGATTCATTGCCTGTTTCTGATAATTTTGAAGATGATGCAGAGAAAAATAATCCAGATTCTGATGATACAGAATCAAACAGTTTTAGAGAAAATACAGAACTTTGATCAGTAGTATTTATTTCAAGATGGTGTGCTTAGTGTATGTTCCATTTGCCATTGAGTAAAAAAAATTAAAATATGACCTTGTGAAAGTTATTTGTCTCCACTTCTTTCATGGACTTGACTTTTAGTCTGATTTTATTAATTCTTTTTTAAATAGCTTACATATAAATAATAAAATAGGTGTAATTATATATTAACAACAAACTATTCAAACTAAATTCTTCCTTTATACATTTTTGTTTCATTTAGAGGGAAAAAAAGTAACTTTACATATCATTACATAATTTTATTAATTAAATTAGAAAAAAGACTTTTAACTCCACTTATATAGATTATTATTACTTGTCACAATTAATGTTACTATTCTATTTTTTTCTAAAGTACATTTTCACCACTGAATGTGTATCACTAGCATGTTAATGACAAAAAATAAATAATTGAATTGTCAAACATGAGGAATATTTATTATGTTAAAACCATGCATGTTATGTACAGTTTAATGTTGTCAATTATTTATTATGTTATTAAACTATTAAAAATGATTTCTCAATGATTGTTCTTACTTTTTTTTTTTTACAGTGTTTTAAACTCTAATTTTAAAATATCTGAAAAACTTTGATAACTGGTACATTGCTTCTGAAATGTTAATATTCATTAGCTAAAATCATTGAGTACACAGTTGCTCAAAATAGCTTTAGAATTATTAAAGATGTACATTGTTGTATCATACTTTCACTCAACAATGTGAAATAAATGCTGAAAATGTAGAGCAACATTCATAGGTAATGACATGTATACAAATTGGATAAAGTATGACATCTATTATGCTGCTAATGCCCCATATATTTGTATGAAAGTATTAATGGAAAATCCCTTTTTTGTTGAGGTGATGTGCACAAACAAGATAGAAAAATAATGAATATAAATTATTGATGCCATTGGTAATCACATTGCACTTAAGTCAGTGAAATGTAGGTTATTGTCATCACGTTATTGCTAGTGATCATAATCACTTTTGAGTGACCCTAATGCAGAACCCTAAGCAACTTCGAAACGAATAAAAAAATATAGGCTAACGGTATTAATATAGGCCTACTGCACAAAACATTTGTGAGCTCTGTTTTTATGTTTGTGCATCCGCAAAAGCAGTGAGGAAACCCTGCTCCTCCCATTCCATGATTAATCGAGAATATCTTTTTTAAAACTTTTTTTTTGGTGGGGGTTCATATGCCTTGCACATTCGGGTACAATAATCTACTATAGTACCAGTGTTTTGAAATGTTTTCGCTTCGTGACCCCATTTCAAAATTTTGAAAACAATTTTTGTTTTCACGACCCGCCTTCAGAGAAAAACTGCGATGAAAGAAACAGAATAAAAACGCCATTGATTATATATAATATATATATATATAAATAAATGTTAATCTTATCGGTAATCATGTGCTAACATGGATTAGATCTCATGAAACGTAGTATTTATGAATGCAAGGGAAGTAGCCCATTTATTAGTGTTGTTCATCTTAGTGGTTATTTCCCTTAATATATACGTATTTAGAATTTTTCAATTTCTTGGTTGTTTTAAATAAAAATTATTTGTCGCTGTCTATATAACCTTTCCCGGACCACTAAGGGTACTGGAAACTGGAGGAGGGGGGTCCAGGGAGGAAGGTATATAAATGAACTGAAAGGCCAATGTCTTATGCAAATATATACTTAGCAAACAATTAAATAATAATCAACAATTTTTGTCATATTTTCTCTCACTTTACTTTTCTCTTACTTTTCTTCTTTATAAAAATTTGAAGGACCTAGCCTACTTTCCACTTTTGCAATGTGTGATACACAGATGAGTGTGACATAAAGGAAAACAATGAATCGGAACTTGAACAATTGGGAATTTCCAGAAACGGATTAAGTTCAGATTATGATGTATCACTATACCTAAGTAAGCATGCACGGGATTACAAGTCTCGAGCTCCAAGCCGGTTCGGAAGTTTTATACGTTTTTTTTATCGTTATTTTCCCGTCAGATGGAAGGGCGCAGGACCGTACGAGTTATGTCGTACTAGTGCTGTGAGATAGTTTCGAACTGTCATTTGCTACAAATTTTGTTGTGACTTGACTCTGGCGATGAAGTTTGGTTCTTCAACCTCGACCCTGAAACAGTGGTTCCACTACAACAACGCCTGAGGCCACAAGGCGAAGTACAACGTCTTTTGCCTGAACGTCTTGCACCCACCACCTTACTCTCCTGACCTAGCCCCGTTACTTTTTGTACCCACCACCTTACTCTCCTGACCTGGCCCCATTACTTTTGGCTCTTTCAAAGCTGAAGGATCACTTGAGAGGCCGCCACTTGGAGACCAGGGATCAGCTTGTTACAACTGTTCTTGGGGAGCTTCAAAGCTCACAGCAGAGGATTTTAAGGCCTGTTTAGACACATGGATGAATAGGGTTGGGAAGAGTGTGCATTGGCGGCGATTACATTGATAGGACTAGACCCCTCAGCCGGCTACGCCGCCGAATTTTCGTCCCCCGTAAATCCGCCGAAAAATATGCGGCGCGCCACATTAGTCGCCGTATTTCGTTCGCCGTTATATTGACTGTCGCAGTACTTAATCTTATTGCACATGACCTTGCTGACCATATCAGCTCTGTCTTGAAAAGCTTTTCTGTTGATCACAAAATACTAGCTGCCATGATGGTGCTGCAATTATGATAAAAACGTCAAAGCTTTTGAAGGTTGACTCTTATCAGCACTTTACAGCACACGTATTGCACCTTAATACTACCGACAGCATCAATAAAAAGGAAGAATTTCAAGATCGCAATTATAGAATACGATGCAGCATTCACAGAGGATAAAGAAATGATAAAGACCCTGAAAGAAGGCATGTCTTCAGTGTGTGAATTACTTCTTGTAGATGATCAGCTCAGTGCATCAATAATGGATGCCTCTGAGAGCAGTTAAGGTGCCAAACGCAGACGCTCTTCAGACACCATAAAAGGTGTAGGTTGATTTAGACAGCAGGACGGTGGCCATGGAAGTCGGAATCCGCTAAGGAGTGTGTAACAACTCACCTGCCGAATCAACCAGCCCTGAAAATGGATGGCGCTAGAGCGTCGGAACCCTCCCCGTGCATGTTGCCAATGGTGAACTTTACTTGCCAATGGTCTTAGTGCATGTGGGCTGGAGACGCCAGTGCCTTAATGTCTTGGCTGGGATGTGTTGCTTCCGGCAACTTTCCCCAGGTGGAGCCTTAGTGTCAGGCCTCCCCACGCATGCCGTCGGTTGTGAACTTTACTTACACCGGCCATAAGGCGTGGGGCTGGAGACGCTAAGTCCAGTGTGTCTTGGCTGTGATGTGTTGCCCTCGACAACTTTCCCCAGGTGGCCCAGAACCTCCTAGCGGTCCGGGCGGACAACGGTAGCCTTTGCTCTGGGCTAACGGCTAATCTGGGAGCACGAAAGTGCACAACTGCGAAAAGCGTACCACGACTGTGCGTGGCCGGCCCCCCCCCCCCCGGCTTCCCAGTACAGGAACGCGAGGATTCTTGAGATGCGGCTTCGTGACCCTCTGCTTTTGGAGGGCCTTGAGCCGTTTCGGACCATAACATGGCACTGATAGTGATGGATACGTAAAAACGAGATCCGTACGGCGCGGAACCCTCGACTACTAGTCTCGAAAAACCCAAACCCTAGGAATGGGTAAGGGCTTGCAAAACGAAATTTGGCGGCATCGTCTCTGACGTGGGTCAATCGCATCGGACCTTTACAGTACGCGTGGCTGGTCGGGGCTGTTCGTCTGGAGGATTCCTGAGACCCACACCCGGCCGGTACTATGGGGGCTGAGGTCATCCCTAGGTGCTGGCCGGCCTCATGTCTGGCAGAAGACAATAAAGACTGTCAAACTTGATCGATAACTGGTGATCCAAATAGAAAGTAACATTGGGCTTCCTTGCTCTGGGAGGCTCCCTGCTCTGGGAACAATGTGAAATCTAAAAGTGTCTCTTAGGTAATGCCGCTACCTACGCCACCAGCCCACCTCGCTCTGGAGGGCACCTGAACGCTCTTAGGTGAATGGTGGTGGGATGCCCGCAAGGGAACTGCTAAACGCTCCCCCGCTGCAGGACGAGCGCGGGAAGTGAACCCTGGTGTACTCGATACTGTGACCGAACGCTGGTATTGCACGGAGCCAGCCCCTCGATGGCAGATCGGGGTTTCGAAGAAAAAGGTACGCCAACCCACTCTCATTCCGAGAGATCAGACATGTCCGGCGGTAGGCACGCCCCGGCACTGGTTTAACCTGGGTCGAGGCAAGGGAGGCAACTGAGCTGCTCTGCTTACTTGTCAGACCACCCAACCCGCCCCTCCCTGGGGCACTCGAAAAGCAAATGGATAAGGATAAGAATAGAAATAAAGCGGGTCTGGGCAGCACCCAAACATGCCTCGATGGATGGTTAGGGGGCGGTAGGGCCGCCATCGTAAAAAGCTCGACTACTTGCCCCGGTGCCAAGATTTTAGTTGAAAGGTCTGGCATCGTAAAAAAGGCTACTTTCATCCCAGCTCGAGAACCACTAAGGCGGATCGAAGGCACTGAGTGTCCACCGCCGGTTTTACCGGAAAAGCGAACAGGTGGGAGTCGCGTCCCATCACAGGTGAAGGCCAAGCTAGGTCAGGCAAGGCCCCTGAGAACGGTTGATTGCTCTGTCAACCCGACCCAGGCACGAGTGACCGCTGAACGGCGCTACGAGGGAATTCGCACACCCTCACAAGAGGCTGCGGCAGGTCGAGCCCAGTCCCTGACAAGTGCTAATTGCTCTGTTGGCACGAAATCAGAACGTACGACCACGCGGAGACGAGGGGGAGGCAGACCCCCAAAAGTGGCTGTGGCGGGTCGAGCCCAGTCCTCGGGTAACGCTGGCTGCTCTTCCAGCGGAAAACCGATCGTGACGACCAGCAGGGTACCGAGAACGGGGCTGGAAAGATGGCTGGCTCCGCCGCTGGTGCCCGGCTTGGGAATGAGATGCAGGGCGGAAGGTTGTCGGCCTCTACCCCTGGGGAACCCTACCAAGGGCAACCCAGTCACTGTGCGTACCCCTGAGGTACACCCCGACAGCACAGAAATCGACCCTGGCAGGGTAACAGAGAGGGGAGACAGCTGTTCCCCTTCAATGGTGCCTTGCGCGACGAAAGAGACTGGGAACTGTCAAGCCCAGCCCTCGGCGAAAAACGCTGATTGCTCTGTCAGCGGGAAGTCGAAAGTCATGGACCGCAGGTCACTGTTACCGGGTGTAGCCGAAAGCTCCCCGCCTGAGGTGGCCGGCACCAAGACTGACATAGGCAGGGCACTGCCAACGGGTGTAGCCGAAAGCTCCCCGCCTATGGTGCCCGGCGAGACAAAAGAGACTGGGAACTGTCAAGCCCAGCCCTCGGTGATAAACGCTGATTGCTCTGTCAGCGGGAAGCCGAAAGTTGAGGAGAGCAGGTCACTGTTTCCGGGTGTAGCCGAAAGCTCCCCGCCTGAGGTGGCCGGCACCACAACTGACAAGCGAAGACTCGGGAAACGCTCTGGTAAGGCTCAATTCAGGATTGTCCATCTGAATGTCCGGGGTCTCATCCCCAAGAGCCTAGAAGTCGCAAAACTTTTGAACGAGAATGACGTGGATGTTGCAATGTTACAAGAGTGCATCCTTGGACTTAGGACAGTCCACTTCACTGGCTATTCGTGCTTCCGCTGTGGGTGCAAGAACTGCAGGGGATTGGTGACCCTGGTCAGAAATACGCTAAATGCTCAGCCGAGCAGCGCCCACGGCTCACGCGGGAAAACGGATACGCTTGCGGTGGATGTTTATAAGGATGGGAGGAAGTACCATTGTGTAAACGTGTACAATCCCCCCAAGACGGAGCTCAGTCTAATAACAGCTGAGGGTACTCTGCTTGGCACCTTCGTATGTGGTGATTTCAACGCCATGTCTCCGGCATGGGGCTATGAACGCACTGATGCGGCTGGCCAGAGGATTGAGGAGATTTGTAATATTACAAATTTAGTTAGGTTGCAGGACCATGAGTCTGTACCCACCTTGCTGCACGGTGCGAGTGGGAGCGAAACGAGACCCGACTTAACACTCGTCTCGGCTGACCTGGCCTGTAACACCTCTTTCCGCGTGCTAGATTGCGTCGGTAGTGATCATAAACCCGTTCTCGTCTCAGTGGATATTCCTCCACCTGAGAGAAACCCAGGAGCTAAGCACAGGTGCTGGGTTTATTCAAAAGCAAATTGGGACGCCTTCAAGGCAGCAGCTGACGCTGCCTTGGAGAGGGTAGATACCGAGTGTGGAACAGTCGACGTTGTATACAAGGAGATCACTGAAGCGATCTTAGGTGCCGCACGTAGGACGATCCCAAAGAGCCTTCCGAAACGTAAGTTCAGACCATTTTGGACTACAGCCCTTGCAAGGTTAGTTCGGCAAAGACAAGCCGCTCGAAAGAAAGCTTGTCGATTGAAAACGGCTGAGGCGCGCCGTGAGTACAATAAACTAACTGAGCAAGTAAAAAGGGCGTCTGCTGAGGCCAAAAAGCAGAAATGGACTGATACATGCGAGAAGTTGGATCTAAGGGAGAGCCAAAAGACATGGAAATTGCTGAAAGACTTGACCCAGGCTGGGGCAGTTAGAACTGGTGCCCCGATGCAAACGGACTCAGGCCTGACGGCTAGCGATAGCAAGAAGGCCGAAGTGCTTAACAAGCACTTTGCAGAGGTCAGCAAGTCGAGTAAGAAGAGTACATTGTCCAAGGCACTGGATAAAGTCCGACGAGTCAAAGAGAAGGCTGAGTTTGGCACGGAAAATCGAGACATGTTCAGAGCTCCATTCTCTGTCAATGAATTGGCATACGCAGTCAGGAAGTGTCGCATGAGAAAGGCCCCAGGTAGTGACTTGATCAGTAATGAGATGATCACACACCTCGGGGCAGCGGGACAAGCAAAGCTTCTCCAGTTTGTCAATCGCACGTGGTTGACAGGAGAACTCCCTCAGAGGTGGAGGGAGGCTGTCATAGTGCCGGTACTTAAAAAAGGGAAAAAGACTGACCAAGCTGAAAGCTACCGTCCTATTTCCCTCACTTCATGTGTTGGGAAAGTAGCTGAACGCATGGTCAACCGAAGGTTGATGTGGTTCTTAGAGGAAAAAGGGCTCATTACCCCAAAGCAAGGAGGCTTTCGGCGGGGTAAGAGTGCGATGGACATGGTCACGCTCCTCGTCCAAGAAATAGCCGACGGCTTTCAGAGAGCTGAGTCAACGGCGGTAGTTTTCCTAGATCTCAAGCAGGCTTACGATCGAGTCTCGCGACCAGGACTATTGTTGAAGCTGCAGCGGTTGGGTGTCACCGCTGAGATGTACATTTGGTTACGCAGTTTCCTCAGTAATCGTACTATCACGACACGCGTTGGGAGCAGCGTGTCGAGGAAACGGACCCTCGAACAGGGTCTTCCACAGGGCTCTGCCCTCAGTTGTACATTGTTCCTAGCTTTCATCAATGACCTGCCTGAGTTTCTGGGATGTAAAAGCCTACTGTATGCCGACGATTTAGCGATCTGGAAGACCGGAAAGAGTGCCTCAGTCCTTGAGAGAGCACTCCAGAAGGACCTGACTACGGTCGGCTGTTATACTAGGATGTGGGGGCTAGAGATTAACGTCTCGAAGACCGTCTACTCGCTGTTTACCATGGGCACGAGTATCCTTAAGGAGCCATTTAGACTGGAGGTAGAGGGTGAGGTTCTTGCTCTGGAACCTAAGCCCAAGTACCTGGGAGTAACACTTGACAGAAAGCTTACTCTCTGCACACATCTGTCGGAGGTTGCCCGCTGCGCCTCTGACAGACTGAATATTGTCAAGAAGTTGGCGAGCACGTCCTGGGGGGCTCGAGCAGATGTCCTGAGGTCACTGTACATGGGTGCAGTAAGGTCTCAGATTGATTATAGCCAGGTTGTGCAGGTCTATGGGTCTAAGTCCTCTTTAGAGGCCCTAGATGTTGTACAGAACCAGGCTCTCCGGCTGATCACAGGCACTTTTCGAACGGCACCCACAGCAGCGGTGGAAATCATGGCAAATGTGCCACCTCTAGGTATCCGTAGAGAGCAGGCCGTTTTAACCGCGTATGAGCGGTTCAAGCGGCAGGAGGAGACCTCTGTCCTAAGGGAGATGGTCGATGGCTGGGTGGAAAGAAAGCGGCTCTCGATGCAGTCTTTTATGCACCACGCAGTGAGACTTGCCTCCGAGATCAAGCTGCCGACTGACCGCCTAATGCTAGAGACTGTCTCAAGGCTCCCGCCTGGCGAGGCTCTCTACATGCCTGAGGTACGCACGACCCTGGTCGAAACCAATGCTGGGAACGCAAAGGATCGCCGAACCATCACGGATGTGGCTATGGAGATGATTGGAAACTATTCGGGGAACGCTATACTGGCCTATACTGATGCCTCTGTATCCAGTAGAGACGGCCGGACAAGCGCCTCGTTTGGGGTCCACATCACTCTCCCACAAACTGGCTTTGTGAAAGACCATGCTGGCCTATGTGGGTCACTCTGTGCTTACGAGGCAGAGATGACAGCCATTACTGAGGCAGTGGACCACATAGGGGAGCTAATCGGTGAGGGTACTTTGCCTGCTCTGGACATTGTCATTCTCACTGACGCGCTCTCTGTTCTCCAAGCTGTAAAAGGGACAGGAGAATGGCCGCTTCTGCTGGAAGCCATGCTGATGGCAATACAGGGTCTTGTGTCCCAACATCACGTGCATGTGACCCTTCAATGGGTTCCCGGGCATGCGGACGTGCCCGGCAATAAAAGGGCAGACGGCGTTGCCAAGGCAATAGTCCAGTCGACAGATTCCCAAGTGCTGCCCGTGAGTGCAAGAAAGAGCTCATTCGAGGCAGCACGTTCCATGATCTGCCTCTTCGGACAATCGAAGTGGTTCTCGGGCTGGGCTCATGGGGTGAACGGAGTTAACATCCGGAAAGTCCTAGAGCGGTCGTCCAAAACTGACCCGTGGTGGAAGCTCAGGCGTGTCGAGCAGGCGCTAATTGCCCAGTTCCGAACTGGGCACTGTCCTATTGGCGCGTACTTTGGGAGGTTGAGGCCCAATGTCGACACCCTTTGCAGACACTGCAGGGAAGTGGAGGAAACCGTAGATCATTTGCTATTCGAGTGCCCCGGACTGGCGGACCACAGGGTGGACCAGTCCGGAAGCCTGCTGGCCATCGGGCTCTATGGCAGTCTCCAGATGTTGAGAGACACAGCAGGTCTGATCTCACGGGCTCTAAGAGACTAAGTCTCAGCCCGCAGATAAAACTGAGAGAGTTCAAAGAGAGAGAGAGAGCAGTGGAATGCATTAATGCATGTATTAGTAGAACAGCACATAAAACTGTTTATTTCTGTTATTTTAAATAATAAAACTTTCCCCCAAGTATTGTAAAAGTGTTTTATTGCTGAAATTTTATCAATTCAATATTGTCAAGGCGTCAGCCGAATTTTAGCCAAATATTTCATAATCTGCCGAAAATCAGCCGAAAATCAGCCGCAAATGTCAATTGACTCAATTTACGGTCAAATTCGGCTAAGCCGGCTATCAGCCGAAAAACTATGTCAGCCAGCAGAAACTTAAAAAAAAATTCGGCTGGCAGGTCTAGATAGGACGTCTTCCTAATATCGGGGAACCGCTGAACTAGAGGAAAATGGTGAAAAAATCCTAGGTGTTCAGATCATTGCAAGTAGGCTGAGGGGTCTAATTGCAAGTATGCGCGGAAATGTGCAATCACAAGGTGAAACGTGTAACCAGCACCTCCATCCAGCATCTGAGTATGTGCCATCCGGTGACAACTGCCCCCTTCCCATATTCACGTCACTGGAATGTACAATTTGACAGGACTACCGATTCTGAGCAGAATTTCTTTTAACAGGGCTAACTTGGATATGACACATCTAGGTCTACTTCCCAAAATTAAAAAGAAAAAACAATAGCATTGGACTATTCCCCCCTTCAATTTTAGCCAATTAATTGGAACTCTCCTAGCATTTAAAAACAATCGTTAATTAAGATTATTATTCTATAGAAAGCTGGGGAAGAGTTCGAGCAAGGGTTGGACCAGGCCCGTAGCCAGGTCAAAGTAAGAAGGGAGGCACCAATAGTTTTTCTTTATTTTTTCCTCTTTTTCTTCTTTTTTAAGCGCGTGGGGGGGGGGGGCACGGCCCCCAGTGCCCCCCCGGCTACGGGGCCTGGTTGGACGACGTAACTCGATTAAAATATTTTTTGACAATGCCCGCTCTTCGAGTGGATTCATGGAATCAGATCCGTAAACTGAATTATTTTTTTTTAGGCAGTTGCTACGGTTCGGTCCGACCGAACCCGTATTTTTTTACTTCGGGTACCAGCCATAGATAATATTGCTCCACACCCTAACCCTAACCCTATCCCTAACCCTAACCCTATCCCTAAGCCTAACCCTAATCCTAAAAAAAAAATTCTGAAAAAAAAATAAAATTTATACGGAGTCACTGCGTTTTTTTTTACGCAGTGGCTACGGTTCGGTCCGACCGAACGCGTATTTCTTTTTTTTGGGTACCAGCCTTACTTATTATTGCATAGCGGCCGAGTCGCTGCACTGAACTATATAACAACATAATTTATTTTTTTTTCAGAATTTTTTTTTTTTTCAGGATTAGGGTTAGGGTTAGAGATAGGGTTAGGGTGTGGAGCAATATTATCTATGGTTGGTACCCGAAGTAAAAAATAATACGGGTTCGGTCGGATCAAACCGTAGCCACTGCCTTTTTTTTAAACAGGAATCGAAGTAAACGGACCATAACATTTGATTATAAACAGTATCGATTATTAAAAAAATACAACAAATTACTAGAAACTCACCCCAGTATTAATGATTTTTATCTAAAAATATTTAGTAAACAAAAATAAATATGTTATTTTATGTTACATTGAAAAAAAAACTTGTTTTTTTGGACAATTTTTCTGATCAGTATGTTATCGATTACTAGTAATAACTAATTTAGTACTTACTGCCGAAGGCTTTTTTCAAGATGGCCGCTGGAGATACTGCTCTCTGGCTTCATAACAAATTGGGTTCTACAGATGATTTATGGTCGGGAAAAAGTATTTGTTCCCAGTTGTCTCGAGAAAAGTTAATAAACATTCAAGACTGTTTTCATGCATTACAGTCTCATGTTAAAGTTAAATTGTTATTATCCTTTTTACACATTCCCCGAAGAAATGTCGAACAGGTGTGTTGTTTGTTTTGGTAACTTTTCACTTACACTTTACTGACTTTACACTGATACAGTTGTCAGCTGAGTTATAGAAATAAACACGACTACGTTTATAACCGTATCATAATCAGCACTATATTTTACAAATTTTCTTATTGATGCTAATGTTAAAATGACATGCTTTAATTTAGTTTAATGGATTTTAATTTGTTGAGATTTTGTTACATTGTTAGACATAACTATGCATTAAAAATATAATATATACTAGTATATAGTATATTCTATAAGTTACTTATCTAATGATATTACTTTTCTTGGAAAATATTCAGTTATAAAACTAAGACTATGTACATTTTTCTACACAGAAATGTGCCTTTTTCTGGTTAAAATGATTTTTATATAGCCATAATAGAATCAGCTGCAGGACACTAAAAATGTCAGCATACTCATACACATTAAATTTAACAATGAGCTTCTCAGGCTGACTCAGTCTCAGGTCATAGATTTCTTCAACATCAGCACTTTTTATTTAGATGATAATGATTTGAACTGATGTTAAAAAGTGGTGTACTGTCAGGCAGGTATCAATTTATCATTTATGCTAGGAAGGAAATGCTACTTTTAAAAAATGGCATTTAAAATGGCTCTATTTACCTTTTAATAATAAGCATATCATATCTATGCCATATGGATAAAAATTTTTTTTTATATTTATTACAAATCATTAATGAAAATTAAAGAAATGAGCTTATAAAAGCTTAATTTCTTTTATTGAAATAAATGTGTTATGTGATGTTCATATTTATGAATTATGTAATGATAGGATGGCAGTTCAGGAAGGGTATGGTTTGTATAAAAAATGTGTCATGTAATTTTTATAAATTATCTATATAAATAAAAATGTAAACAGGATTTACGCTATAAATCATAACCGAAAGTTCTTTACCGATTGCCTTAAAATATGCATACAAAATTGCAGAAAATTACTTGGTTTGTTGATTTATATTTTATATAATATTTAAAAATAATATTTAATCGATCGGTTTGGTAAAATTATTTCTTTACTTCACTTTACTTTTTTGTTAAACTACGGGAGTTAATTCAAAAGTCACAGAGTGCTAACTTGTATATTGTCAGTATTTGTTAAAAAGTAAACCAATCTGCTGTGTGCAAACTAATATTTCATCAGTTTTTTGTTTTAATTAACAAACAGTATCGTAAATTATTTATTTTTACTTTAGTTTGCAAATTATTATTTCATCAGTATTTTTTTTAGCAACAGGATTCTTGCTATTAATCATTACTCCGAGAGTACATCCAAAAGCACTGCATTAAAAAACATATCAAATTTAGAAAAGATTGTATCCTTGATAGAACTAATGTTCCTTTTTTTATAGTTTTAAATGATTGATAATTATTTTTCTAAAATTTGTCTGTTTTTTTTTAATAAACAGAATTAGAAACAAGGACTTTCTCAATACTTACTATTACATTACATAAGGCTTAGCCATGGCAACGCGTGGCCGAGTACAGCAAGTTTACTATAAAATCTGAAAGTTCATCCTAGAAAATAAACAAAAAAACAACAACATCCACTCACATAAACTAAAGATGTTCATTATAACATAAAAATAGTATTATACATGTTTATGCTGTATACTAATCGTTAAAATGTCCTTATTAATTATTAAACTATGTACAGGCTATTTTTGTAGAGATAATTTTTTTTTAATGAATATCATAAATAACCACAATATTACAATTATTAAAGGTATATTAGAGATGATTCATCATCATGTGACTGCCAAAATTGTCTTGATTTGAAATTTAGCTAATTTATATGTAGAAAATTCACACATTTTACAATAGCATTCCAATATTTGGATTGCTGATATTGCAGAAAAATACAAACATATCTCATAAAAAGTTTAACCTAATCATTAATATTTGATCCGTTGTAAGGAACTAGGAGTATTAAGTGATTAATTTTATTTCATATGTGCATTGCACATATTATTAAATAATACAGTTTAAGGTTTAAAACATACGACATCAATTTAAATAATTTAAGGTCTTAACTGTTAAGTGAAAAATGATTCAGACATATTTCTTTTTCAGTGGCAGACAGACCTTGAAGAGATAATATCATTAGGAACAAATGATCCTGATCCATGGGTTGCAACTATTGGGGAAATTATGAGAGAATTCCCATCAAGTGGTGCTCTTCTCATTGTGGAACAAGATAATAGATCTGATTCAAATATGTTGGTTTGTCTGGATGAAATTAAACTGCTTGGTAATTAATTTTTTTTTAATTCTGTTTTTTTTCTAACTTTCTTTTTTAAAATTTCTTTTTTTATTCTGTAATGAGCAGTATACTTACTTGATTTAACCTAACTCATTCTGCTATTGAATACTTTATTTAGCTCAGAATTCCAATGTGAGCATGATGCCACTTGAATGTCAGTACTTGAATAAAGCTGCTCTGACAGCTGCAGCTGGGCATATTCCAGAGGCGTCCAAACACTTCACAGTGAAAAGGAAACCAAAATCAGCTGCTTTGCGTGCCGAGATAATTCAAAAATGTAAATATTTTTATTTTACAGTTAACCCACTGGTTACTTAATGGAAAAACTAGATTATAGGAGTCACAAAAACACCTGCAACTTTTAAACTAATAGAGATACTGCATTAAAGAATTCATTTTATTATAAAGAAATGAATCAACTTTCTATCTGTGAAAGAATTAAAAGTTATAAATCTGTAATGTAAACATTTATGACCCTCTTGGCCAAGGCGATGAAATTCTTTGTGGTTATGTTTTCTACCATCCTGTCTTTTCATTATAGGGTAATTATGCAAATGACCTTAATATTCTAATAGATGAAACACAGACTTTACACCGATTAAAAATAAAAAAAAGTTCTTTTAGTCCTAAAAGGCCATCAGGGCAGATAAAGTGTAGAATTCATCTGTTTAACCTTGGCTTATGAAGAGATTGTGTGGGTAGCACTATGCCCAGCCGCCTTTATTTCCCAAACTTAAGTCAGGTACCCATTTAAAGCTGGCTGGACTTGTTGGCTGATTTTTAACCAAATTACACCTGGAAAAAATGTCCTTGGTTCTCACTGAGGATCGGACCCAGGATTCTCATGTCGATAGTAATCTACACCACTCTGCCATCCATCCCACTTTACTCCGATACCATGTGTTTAATCTCACGATTGAATAGAAATGTATTGCAGAAGTGAAATGTCAGAAATCGGCTCTCATAGTTCAGGGCACCTAGCATCCTTAATGAAGGGGTTAATTTTTTATTATCCAGACTATTGAGTGCTGAACGTAATTGAAATAATGAATTCTCTTAAATTTGAATAGTTCATTTAAATTAAGAAAAAAAAACGCACTGTTTGAGACCGTACTTAAAAGTAGTTCTACTGTCAGACCAAAAAAAACATGTTAGTTGTAATTCAGGAAAACAAATGTTAAACTATATACAGAAATGATTCCGTTCCATGGAATTTTTTTCCCATCATTACCATTGTTCTGGATTACACACCAAAGCTAAAGAGGATGCTTGCTTAGTATCTCATTCACACACTGTCATTTCTATGATTCAGGTCTTGAACAATTTTGGTTCTTAAAATTAGTATTAAATGTATATTAATAATTGCTTTAAGACATTTTTTTTTTAATTTCCTGATAGTGACCTGGGTGTTTTGATAATACTGTTCTATAAAACATTCAATAAAACTAGTTTTTGTTAAGATATTTAATAGTTAAAAAATCATACATTTATCTATCAATTATTTTATATACAGCTTCCGAAACTGTTTCTAACAAAAGAAACCATGCTTCAAGTTCAGTTCCTATAAAGTCCAGAAGTTTTGCCAAAACAATGGATATTAGTAAGTAGATTTTGCTTACCAAGAAATGAAAATAGTGACAGGCATGATGACTTAAATGTGACATAAACTTTTAGTTATTTTAATAGAAAATATAGCTCATAGATTAAAAAAATCTTTCAATACTGTAATTGATTTTTCTGTATTTTTTTTCCTTGTATAATTGTTTTAAGTATTCTTAGATATATGTTATACATATCAACTTTTTAAAAGATTTTTAACTTGCAGTTTATTATTTTCTTTTACTATTAGCACCATTGAAAACAACCCCTACTCGGTCATCTTTGACTGGATCTGATTTTCGATCTCCTAATACCTCTTTAAGACTCAACACATCTTTAAGTCGCTCCCCAATCACACCACTCCCAGTTTCATCTCGTCCTAGTTCCTCAAAGAAGGATACTAAAATTAAAGTGAGTATTTTAATATATGATCTCTAATTTTTTTTTTCTAAAAATGCTGATAATACTTAAAAACAAAATAAAAAAATTATTTTTATTTAATATCAGTTGCTTGAAATAGAGGAAATGCCTGTTGGTGCAAAAGAAGCAAAAAGAAGGAAAAAAATTGCAGGTATGAAAATAGATTACCTTAGTATTGTTACTGACTCTTTGGCTCTTGTCATATGATTACCTCTTATAGTAGTTACTCCAAACTGATTTTCCTTTACAAATAATTAAGTTTATTACACTCTGGCTACAAAATATGGGTCATTCTAAGATCATTGATTCCAAATTTGTCTAAGTATGTCAAAATTTAAGGAAGTTATGAATTTTTTTTAGCTTGTCAAATTTTAAGATAATTTTCAACATGTTAAAGAGCCCACTTTGGGGATAAATATTCCAAAAGATTTTGCTTCCAGAAAGACCATATTTAAGGAAATCAGACACTAGTATGTAAATAACATACTCAATTTTTTAAAATGAAAATTGGCATTTTTTAAATGCTTATATTTAAAAAACTAGCAAACCCACAAAAATGATTATGGTATCATTTTAAAAAGTAAAGTGTAAACAATGTAACTATTTAAACATTATACTTAAAAATAAAAAAAACAATGGGTTAGACAAGCATGATTGTTCATCATGGGTACAAAAAAAGCATTCTTTTATCATCTTTTTCAATACAAAAAATAACAATAAATAGGTCCTGTGAGTGCTCAACACAATTTTAATGACAGTAGTAGAAGAACAATTATTAACAAGTACTAAACTATATATAACTAGCAATCCTGCAGCATAACATACGCCGCCTTATCAATCAATATAATTACTGTAAATATATTTATAAATAAGCAATCAAACAATATAACAGGCTGACATCTTCGGAAAAAAATACATGGTATGCAAAGTTGAACTTTGACCTATCATGTGCAGACTTTATGGTGACTATCTGGTACCTTCCAGCTGATTTAAAAAAAATTTTATTGTTTATTTTTTTCATTCAGTTTCTAGCAAACATATTTCGGGGGGGGGGGGGGGGTTAATTTGCATTGCTTTTTTTTCTTGTTTGCAACAATTCGCTTTGTGTCTGTCTCAATCCACCCCTTCCCCCAGCACACTATAGTGTTATTTTTTTTTAGCTTGCTCAACCCAGCTTAAGTATCTTTTAGTATAACCTTCATCCTACAGTACCTACACTATTCAGTAAAGATAGCTGTTGTGTAATGCGTACATATTTTGAAACAGTTACCATTTGTTTGTAATCTATATTACTACACCAAGCAATGTAAATTAACACCCCCCCCCTCCGAAATGTGTTTGTTAGAAACTTGAATGAAAACAATAATCAATACAATGAAAAAGCAAGTTGCTGGAAGATACCATATAATATTACTTTTTTCTTCACACATAATTGTATTATTAAATGTGTTTTTTTATTTACAATAATCAGTTGACATAATGTTATTTTATGTACAGCATTCCCTCATTTCCGCGGTTAAACGGATACAGAATTTACCGCAACGGGGGATAAATAAAATAGTTTCGTATTTAGAGCACATAAAAACATGATTACGACCAAACAATACTGTTTTAAAAATTACTGGAGCTGTCTAGACATGAAATATTATTATACAACCACCGTCGTGCTCATATTGCTTAATATATTTAACCAAATAAAAGGACAAAACGTCATACAAGAAATTAAAATAATCTGGTTTTATAAAAGAAAAAAAAAACAACAACGCACTTGCTTTGGGAATTCCACAAATCTATAAATAGTCTTTCAGGCTGGTAAACAATGCGAGTTGTCGAACGTGGTTGACTTATAGTCTTGCTTGCTGTGATGTATTTCCGGCGTCTTTTCGAAGAGGAGAAATATATATATATATAGATATTAAAATAATTTTACAAGTACATGTACATGTATATCAAATTAACAAACTTACTGTTCTTTACTTCTTTGTGGATATTGTTTCAAGTATTCTATAGTTCAAAATCTTTATTATTTGTAACATATGCTTATGTCTTAATTAAATTGTAATTTTTTAAATTTAATTATGATTTATTCTGAGAAATGATACAGAAATCTTTGAATTATTAATATGTATTATTTCTTGCTGGGGTCAATTAGGATTCTATTTAAGAATTAGATGAATTATTAAATTGACATTTACAAAATCAGTAAATGCCTTCTAATAATGCTATCTGTGCTTTCATTTTGGTATCTTTTTGAACTTTTACATAACATCAACAGTTGTTTGTGTACATTACAAATCTTGAAGTTATTCGGAAAGTTATGTGATGATTTTATCTTAATTCTTCACATACAACAACAAAAAAATCTATTATCATTTTATTCATAACTTTTTCATGAGTTCTGTAGCAAAATTAACTGGAGGACAGCATATTATGTCCTGTATTGCCATATGTGTAGTACACAATACTGACTGATATATTTGAATTGCAATTAAACATTGTAATTAAACATTCCCATTCAGAGTTATTATGAACAGAAAATTGATTTTAATAGTTCATTCATTAATATAATTTAAATTAAAAAAATTCAAACACTGCAAAGTTAGTCTTAGTCTCACCAGTCTTACTTGTTTTTTTTCTGGCGAGACAATTCAACTTTCGATTTCTCTACCATTTTTGAAAAATCGAAATGACTTTAATTAAATAGTTTTCCTTCTTTTTTTATAACTTTATAAATATTTGAACATGTTATAGATTTGAAAAAATAAACATTAACGTTCTTCATCCGTGAAAAAAAATTGGGTTATTGTTCAAAGTATGTAGGGGTGATTTCAGACTTTGAGAGGTTCACTCGCAAATCACAGTAAATAAAATCATCCTAAAAATCATTTAAAGCTAGTTTATTATTTAACAGAAACATATTTTTATGTAATATACTGATAGTTATGCTATTTTACTTTATTTTGAGATATTTTTACTTACCTCTGATATTCGATTAGTCATAAAAATAATTTTTTTCTAAAGCACTATGAGTAGTCTGAAAATTCATTGCTTCGGCAATCGAGCTGGGGAAAAAATGTATAATTATAGGGCGTTTTTTTTTTTTTTTTTAAAGGGCGCAGCGAATTTTCGCCAATAATCGGGCGCAATTATATTTATAACAGTTTTATTCGGAAAAGGTCCAGCTTTTTAATGATTGATTTAAATTTTATCCAAATTAAAGAATTATGCAAAAAATATTTAAAATACATTTTGAAAGTTAAAATAAACAAATTTAATTTCTATTATTCATAAATTTAAAGATATGGTTATAAGATCTATTATTCCTGAATAAAATGATATATATCTTTATATATTTGGATTATTGGTGCAAATTCGCCTGACACGTTTATCATAGGGGGGGGTAGGAAATGTATGCGTTGGTCACAACAAAAAAAAACAGGGCTTGTGGGTACATTCAATTAAAGATTTCGTTTATTAAAATATTGAAAATCAAAACAAAACAATCATTTAATGAAGGTGCTTAAAATAAACTTTTAAATGATATATTTTATGATAATGTTGGTATTTCATTATCCAATCTTCAGTTGAAAATAGGCGTAAAATGATTTTCATGTAAGGAAATCGCTGTTTTTTCGTCAGTTTGGGGTTCCTACTTATTGCGTCAGAGTGTGAAATCTTGACACATGGCTCAAAATTGTAACATTTAATTTAAATTTTATACATCAATGAAACAAACTTTTAAAGTAACTTTTAAAGTTCTGTATATATTGTTTAAGCAATGCAGACAGCTTTTTGCAACTATACTGTAAAAATAGCTATATATTGGCCTTCTTAAGTGAAGTGCATTAGGTCTTTTCAGATATCCTAGACATGTATGTATCATGATTTCACCTCGGTACATTGTGAATACATTATCAAAAATAATGCAGTAAGTCATTTAGAAATTTACTCTCATTTTTGAACGTTTTCAATTTAATTTTTCTATGTTATTTCTCAAACAAAATTGAACTTTCTTAAAAACTCCTTTCTCTTTTTTAGGGATTACTATAGTTTTTAATATATCATTAAAGAATATATTAAGTAGAGAATATTCTTTTAAGAAGGTCAAGCAGTGTGGCACACTCTTCTGTCATCTTGAAGGTTCTGGGTTTGATCCACACTGAGAACCAAGGGTTTTTTCTAACTTCTGGTGAAAGCTGTTAGAAAGTCTCCAATGTCCACCCAGCTTTAAATGGGTACCTTACTTTAGTAAAAGAAGTTAGGGCGGCTGTGCGTTGTGCTAGCCACACAATCCCTTACTATAAAGTGGTCTCAGAATTAGATAAATCCGGTATTTTACCTGTCTGATAACCTTAAAGGGCTAAGGGACCTTAACTTTTATTCTGCTAACATAGAACGGGTGGTTGACTGGTGTAGAGAGCTCAACTGTCAACCTGAGGGTCCCAGGTTTGAACTATACCTTTGAGGGCTCAGAATTTTTATCAGTATCTAGTAAAGTTCTGATGTCCACTTAGCTTAACAAATGATTACTTAAAATTAGTTGGAAGTAAAGGTCACTGGGCAATGTGTTAGCCACACACTCTAACTTTATGGTCTTTTTTTTTTGCTAACAAATTTTATATTGGTCAATTTTATGATAGATATGGCTCAAGAAGCTCAGAAAAAAGAGGCAGCAGCGGCCGCAAATGCTGGTGGGGTCAGTCCAGTTGTGACATCTCCTACACCATCAACTGCAACATCCTACACTCCTGACTATGCTGCTGGACTCCTAGCACCGGCTGGGCCTGTAAAGTTTTTTAATACTTTTACGCTGATATATTTTTTTTATGTGCAATAATTGATTTAGATATCTGAAAATAAGTATATATTATAGTGTGGTTTACTGACTGGTTACTTTTCACCATTAATGATAGTGAATATGTTTATTTTTACAGAAAATGCCAATGACAGTTTTGAGTGTTGCATCATCAGCCCTTTCACAGCCATCTCCATCATATTTACCTAACTCAGTCAGACAAAATACTCCTTCAAATACATTGAGTGGTTTGTTTTCTTTCATTTCTATATCTTTTTTAAAAAAAAAAATAGCAGCAACCAATTTTCAGTTTTTAAAATTAGCATAAAATATCTGACATAAGATAAATATAATCATTATGGAAGTTGTCTTTTGCTGTTACTAACTGAATCAATGCTTTATGTTTGCTCATCATAATCTTTTTTTTGTATGTCATCATCATGGGTCTAACCAGTGACACTTGCTTTTATCTTTGTAAGAATTTTGTTAGAATTCGACATATTACTGTGTTAAACAAATTCATCGCTCACACTACTACACTTTGTGGGACGGATGGTATAGTGGTGTAGATGCTTGACTGTCGACCTGTGAGTCCTGGGTTCGATGCTCTCAAAGAGCCAAAGAAACTTTTCCAGGTCCTGGTGAAAGTTGATTAAAAAGTCCCACAAGTCCACCCAGCTTTAAATGGGTACCTGACTGAGCAGTAAAGGCTGCTCAGCATTGTGCTAACCACACCGGGGGTTACAGAAATGGATGAATTTTACACTTCATTAGCCCTAATGGACCTTTAGGGCTAAGGGAACTTAACTTTACTACCACTCTTTACTTATATGATGTTTTCCATTACATCATACACCTCCCTTATTCCATTCAAATTTCTTCATGGGTGTTATTGTTGCAATATCACAACAGTTACGACATTTTAGTAAACAGTGTATGTTCACACAGATTTTGACTACACAAATGAAGCGCCCTCAGTAAGGCCAAAGATTGCATAGACGTACCATTGGTACAGTAATGATTACATATATCTTTGCAAAAATACAGATATGTATTACTGGTACTTCAAAACTTCACTCGTGTACCCACGAAACACTTGCACTACTAGTTGTAATTAGGGAAATATATCATGAATAATTTTTTGCTCTCTGAAATCAACATTCGAAGTGTCACAAACATTAAAAATGAACAATAATGGAAGGAAACTTTTAGTTTACTGTTATTAAAAAAAACAAAAACATTTTATCTAATCGAGACTTTTTAGATATAACCATTGTTATGTTTTTTCATTAAATTTGTTCATTAATAATGTCAAATATTATATTTGAAAAATAATTATACACTTCCACAGACATTGGGACAATTTCTTCTGTTCTACCAATTGCCAAACAGAATCTCTCTCAGCAGCTTAAACAGCAATTGCTTCAACAGCAACAAATTGTTCGGCCAGCCACCCCCTCCCCAATATCCATGATGGCTCCAATTCTCATAGCACAGCAGCCATCATTCACCACAGTCACGTCATCTCAAGCCACCACCACACTTTTCACCAACACATCAACACCGTCAACCGCAGCCTTGCCTACTGCCATTGTGAGGCCACAGCAGACCATATTTGTTCAGCAAAATCCCAAATTGTCAGCACCACCTCAAATAGTTGCAGTCTCTCCTAGTGCAGTTCCAGCTCAGCCAGCTACAAAGAAAGGATTGTCTCTGACTGTAAGTTTATTCATTGCCCATATTCTTTTGTTTCTCTGTGTCCTGATTTATTGTACTTGCTCTAACCTTTGTTTTATTCTCTCCCTTTATAGAAGGAACAAATGATTGAAGCTCAAGAAATGTTTAAAGCTTCCAACAAAGTTTCAAGACCAGAAAAAGCTTTAATACTGGGTTTTATGGCTGGCTCAAGAGGTAAAAAAAAAAGATTTATTGAATGTTTATGTACACATTGGGAGAGGAGTTGTGTTTTGATTTAAAAAAAAATATTTTTATTATTATAATTTTTTTAAAAGGTAATTTTTTAGAACACAAATTCTAGTGGGTCAATAAAATATTCTCTAATAAAACAGCATACTACAGTTCATAGAGAAGTTATTTAGATAAGCATTTTATAATCTAGGCATTTTTTAAAAATGGACTATTTATGATTATCTAGCTACAAACACACACAGTTGTAAAATTAGAAATACATGAGGTTTTTCCTACGTAGTAATTAGTTTTTTTTGTTTTAATCAACATGAAAATACATTTTTAATTACGTTAATTTGTAATGTAATTACAAAAATTTTACCGTTTGCTTAGTCAAAGATGTATTTCATAGTATTTTAAATGTCTATTTTGTGTTCTTTGTCTTAGATTTACTGTCTCACTTTGTGTAATTTTTTTTTTAATTAATGATTTGTTCTCGTGACTTATGAATTTCATCATTTTGTCTTTGTACTAGAAAACCCATGCCCACAGCAAGGCTCTGTTCTAAATATAAAACTGAGTGAAAAAGAAGAACTAGTTAAAATGCCTGATGGATCAACTAAGAAGAAAATTGAAGACATTTATTTCCAAATGAATTATGCCACAGGAGAATGGAAAAGAATTCAGAAACTCAGAGATATGGCTGTTTCATGACATGACTTCAACATTTTGTTTCATTTGGTTTTGTTGTTCACTAGTTTATTGACTGGAATAGTTTATACAAATTCTGCAGAAAATTCAGTCTGGAGAATGAATATTGCAACAGTTCAGTGCTCAGTAGAAAATGTATTACCTCTGAAGAGACAATTGAATTTATATATACATATATATATTTAATATAGTACGACAGTTTGGAAACAACTGACCTAAAATAATCTTGATTACTTTTTAAGTCTTTAATTACACAATTTTTAAGGGGATGATTTAAAATTGACATTGAATTACATTTTTCTAACTGCAACAATGTTGCTCAGGAAAGTGTCTTTTTCAGCCTTTATAAATCACTGAATTGTTATAATAAATAAATTACAGTACAAAACTATTTTTGACATCAATTTTTAAATTATTATGCGCTATATACTTTATCTTTCCTTTGGTACCAAATTCCATTATGTCATAATTATGGCAGTTTTTTCAATTCTCACATCTAACTGTGGACTGGAAAAAGTTTTCTATTAAAAATATCTATTCTTCACAACAGTTCCAGTACACATATGTTCTCTCAGCTGCATGATATCTTTCCATCCCAGGAATTATTTTATTAAAAGAAATTACATTTGCATTAATACAGTACAGGTACTAAGATTTTTTTTTTTAATGTTATTTCTCAGTATATGTGTTGTTAAGTTTTAATCAACACAATTACATACAGTAGTTAGACGGTAGTTATTGAGGATAATAGAAAAAAAGTCAATTCACCCCATCAATTTTTTTTTTATTGTATCATAAACCTTGTTGAATATTCCATACTTTTAGTTACAATAGCAGTAGCACATTTATTTTTATGAAGCTTCCATCCCTCCTCCTCCTCCTCCCTTCTACCTTTCACTGCTGTTTGGTTTTATCACTTCTTGAACATAAAAGGCTTAAGCAAGAATTTGCTTGCAAAGTTTGCTGTTAATTGTTACAAGCTATAATATAGACCAGGGGTGGGCAAACTTTTTCTACGGAGGGCCACATTGAAATATACTCAATAATATACTCAACGTTTTGTCTCACTCAGCACTAGTAGGGTAAAATCATTATTTCAACCGTTCCCTTGTTATGAATAGGATTAATTCAGTTGAAAACTTGATTGTTATCGGCGGGCTGCATTCTCCATAACCGAGCCGTACAGAGAGCTGTCACGAAACACTGGCGATTTGTCGTTTACGTCCAGGACTGTCACAGTTATGGACGCCGTGGAGGCCAGCGGCAGGAGGTCATCTCCATCTAAGGCGCTTCCTCGCGGTCAAGCATCCTGCTGAGTTTGATCTGGTTGATGCCCTTGGCGGGGTTGATGGTGCTGAGGCTGAAATGGGCATCTTCAATGTCGCAGGTGATTTTACCTTGAGAGCAGACATCCACGTCAGTAACCTTCACGACGGCCACATATTTGCCAATATATCTGTTCTCTTCGATTCTGTCTCCACCTGGAGCGACATTCACGTCAATGACAGGTGGATTGTCGTTTAGGTCAATGACGTTCACTGTAATGTAGGCTTGGCTAGATTTTGGTGGTCTGCCATTGTCTGCAACTGTCACAAAGAACTGATATTTCTCCCTTGTTTCGTAATCCAATGTCTGTCTGGCGTACACCTTACCTGTATTCTCGTCTACTACGAAGGTGTTCCTTATCCACTGTAATACCTTCTTCATCAATTGTATATTTTAATGGTATCTGTTCCTGGCAGGTGATGAAATGTGCACATACTAAGCAATACAATAAACCCACTCTGTAGAGGACAGCCGTGGTGTATACAGTTGACATTCTTGTTGTGAGGTAGAATGGATGTAGGTCAATCATTGCAGGCAAAACTCTCCCTGTTCTTCTGGCAAGCAGGTGAAATGATTTAACATGCACATACATTTCATGTGCAAACAAGCTATTGCCCTGAAGTTTGACAATCAGTTCATTCATCTTTTCTATAATGGCAATGGCGAACATGAAGTCTGACTTCCACTCTTCATTAACAATGTTAGTAACAAAGTTACAAAGAAAGCCCTTCATCTCCAGGAACATAACTATTTCTTCCTTGATATTCCACACTCGCCTGAATACATGTAGTTTGCCCAGACGCAGCAAGTGGACACTGCTATGATAGTTTATATCATAATGTTTAAGTTTCCAAAGCTTTAAGCAGTGCCTGGAACTGCCTGTGATTAAGTGCCATTGCTCTGATGAGGTTTATTACACTGACAACTAGGTCAATAACATGCTTGATTTTCAACGCAGCTTTACACAGACTTTCATGATGGATGACACAGTGGATAGGTACAATTGTAGAGTCAGGATATTCTTCTTTAATTTTATTATTCATTAACTTCACCAGACCTACGTTTTTTCCAGATAAAGCATGCACTCCTTCAGTAGTTACACTTGCCATCTTGTTCCACACCAACCCACTTCTTTCAACACACGTCTCAACAGCACTGAATAAATCCTGGCCTGTGGTTGTGTCTTTGAGTGGCTCAACACTAAGTAAGCTTATAACGAGTGTTTATTCCCCGTATAAATACAAACAATGGTGCTGTATCAGATACTTTCACCCAAAGCAAGAGAGTACCACAAAAAGTCTTTGCTTGTATCTCGAAGTTGATGAATGAAATTGTCACTTATCTTTTCAAACCTTTCAAAAGGTAAATTGTTGACAAAATCCTCTGCCGTTTGATAAGAAAAAGTTTCGAATAGGAATGTTAACAATTAATGGTTAGTAATCACAAATAATTATCTGGAGCTATAAAACCGATTTAATATTTCTAGATTTGAATCAAATAGTCGGAATAAAATTTAAAAAATATAGCGAAAGTTCTAAACAAGAAAAAAAACATTGATATATAATTGCAACATGTACATACGTTCGGGCCGCATAATATACTCTAGTGAGCCGCATGCGGCCCACGGGCCGTAGTTTGCCCACCCCTGATATAGACCATACTCATTGAGCATTGAGTTTTGTGTGGCTCTCAGCGATCTAGTTTTATTTTTTCTTATATTAGTAGGGTTAGGATTTCTCACTGTTTCATTAAAAATAAAGTAAAAGTAAAAAAAAAAATCTTCTGTGAACTATTAAGTTAATTTGTGTAAATATCAAATGTGTTAGTGACCCATGTTTTGATTCACATTTTCATGTGTAAATGTTTTTATTACACCCTTTAGTTGCTGTAATATAAATTTATTTTTTGTACTTTTTTTTTTCTTATTCATAAATCTCAATCAACATCATTGAGTATTTTTTGTAAAATCATATTAAATTACATATGATGCTCTTCCTTGGCTTTAGTCCAGCTGTTATTTTTTTAAAAAAATCTTTATTTAAAGCAGCATAACATTATGTCCTCATTTGAACAATATAAGAATTCTTTTAACAGAAAAAATATTAATAGGATATATTTTTTTGGAAAATGTTTTAAGATATCTAAAGTTAAGATGCTCTAATAATAAATACATGTATTCATATTTAATTTTTTATTAGAAGTAGAAAAATGTGTCATGTTAACATAATCATATACATGCACCTAGAAATTGACATTCTGTTAATTTTAAAATGTAGCCAAAATTTTGTTTCAGTGGAATTTGCCAAGAAGTTCTAAAAGCTATACTTAATAATATACTCAACGTTTTGTCTCACTCAGCACTAGTAGGGTAAAATCATTATTTCAACCGTTCCCTTGTTATGAACAGGATTAATTCAGTTAGGATACTATTCATCTTTTATTGCTTAGATTGTTGTATTTTATTTGTTGCTAAGATGTTTTGGTAATTTTCTTTGTTTTTTTTTTTTTTAAATTTTAGACAACCAAATTCTTGTTAAAATTATTATTTAATTTTTGATAGCTAATTGATAAAATAATACATTAAATTATTCTCTATGTCTCCATAAATTTGATAGGCCAGTATATTTGTTAAATTTTTTAAATATCTGGTCAAACAGTTAAAAAAAAGGTTTCATACACATTTTATAAAAGGCCTTAAAGGTAAAATAATTTTGTTGAATTACTTTCACCAGTATAAAGGTAAAATAATTTTGTTGAATTACTTTCACCAGTATAAAGGTAAAATAATTTTGTTGAATTACTTTCACCAGTATAAAGGTAAAATAATTTTGTTGAATTACTTTCACCAGTATGGTCTACTTAACGCTTGTAAGTTCAGCGACTTGTTTCTATTTTTTAAAATTATTATTGGTTGCATGAGCTTCCAAAAATGAAGAATTAAAAATGTTAAGTTTTTCTTCTTGTGCTGTTTATTTTACATTCGCACCTGACACTATGATAAGACATTTTCTTGTAAACTAATAGAAATATCAATCTATTCCTGTGTACATACAGCTCATGCAAATAAAATTTTACAGTATGGGCAAAAAAAAAAGATTATTTTGATACAAAATTTTATATTTAATAAAAAAAAAATGACTAAAACTAAAACAGCTCAAGATACTTTCACCACAGCTTCCAAAAAAATGCAAACCCAACGCTTACAGGTGACATAAAGGTTTGCCTGATTTCTGGGAAAAAATACATAATCACACAAGCATAAACATGTTAGGTGGTCCAATGCCCAATCAGTGGATGGCTAAATTTGTTTTAGTTGTTCTAATGTTAGGTCATTCAGATTCAAAAGCATGACTGTATCTTGATATTAGATTTAGTGTGTTACAGTGGACATTAATTCAGTCTTTTTTTTTCATCCTAACTGTATTTTTGTATTATGTTACAGAAATGTGCAATGACTGACTTTGACTTGTTATAACTTTTTTTTTCTGCTACGTTTTCATTTCTTTAAATTAAATGTCCACAAAATTTGTACATAGAGACATATCCATTATAATTCACCAATGCTAAGTCTTAACTAAATATATCTATGTTGAAACATGTTCATTGAATAAATTTTGCCAATAAACTTATGAACTATTTGTTGTCTTGTTACCTACATTGAAACCATTTCATATATTTCACTGTTTTTCTTTCTGATTAATTGTATAAATATATGTATTATTGTTAACAGAATCAATGACACTGCCTTCTCATTTCTTTTTTAAATGAATATTATAAAAGTTAGGTCATTGTATACTGTTTTTGATAAACAATGACATGTATTATTTAAACTCAAATAAAACTAAATTAAATTAACATTATCTGTTACAGAAATAAATTAGTGCAAATCATTTTTTTAAATAAAAAAAAAATTACATTTATAGAAATAAAAAAAAAATTACATTTTTAGAAATAAAAAAAAATTGACCAACGTGAAGCATTTAATTTTTTCATGATAAGAATTTAGTTTACTATTCATTTTTAGATTAGACCAACCTAGCTAGAAGCTACCTAGGCAAACTGATTTATTATTTAATTAAGCCTCTGCTAATGAACAGATTTCCAAGTGAAATAAATATTCATGATTATAACATTTTAAGCTAGCACTTTAAACATTATTCTGATCATTTATGCAAAATTTTAAAGTGTCATTATTCTATAATCCTCTGAAACAAAAAAAAATATCACCTTTTTATGCACCAAACATATACATGAGTTTTGCTATTTTAAGTTTTTATTTGTTTCATATTTTGTTGCAGTATTATGTTTCACTGTAGTAAGCTAACAAAAAAAATTCATTTTCTTTTAAAGAAATAACACCGAATTCATTAATGAAATGCCAACGATATGCTGTATAAATTATGGTTCACTCCTAGTATGTATTAAAGTTAACCCCTCTTTTTTTGGCTTAAAAAAATAATGAGATATTTAAGTGGATGAAGAAGATCATGAATTCCAGAGTGAATCTTTTCTTTCTTTTTTTTTGATTTCAGTTTAATATGATTCTATGAGAGAATTATAGAGATAAAAAATAAAAATAAAGAAAACCAGTAATCTATTTATTGTTATGAATATTAATGAAAACAGTCAAAGTGGTAATTAAAAAAACCATGATACAAATTGAATACACATTGGGCATAAGATTTATGATTTACTCCATCAGTAGATACAATACCATCAGTGGATATAATCCCATCAGTAGAAACATTCCCATCAGTGGATACATTCCCATCAGTGGATATTATCCCATCAGTGGATACATTCCCATCAGTGGATACATTCCCATCAGTGGATATAATCCCATCAGTAGAAACATTCCCATCAGTAGAAACATCCCCATCAGTGGATACAATCCCATCAGTGGATATAATCCCATCAGTACAAACAATCCCATCAGTGGATATAATCCCATCAGTGGGAACAATCCCATCAGGGATACAATACCATCAGTGAATACATTCTCATCAGTGGATATAATCCCATCAGAAGAAAAATTCCTATCAGTAGAAACATTCCCATCAGTGGATACATTCCCATCAGTGGAAACAATCCCATCAGTGGATACAATCCCATCAGTACAAACAATCCCATCAGTGGATACAATCCCATCAGTACAAACAATCCCACCAGTGGATATAATCCCATCAGTACAAACAATCCCATCAGTGGATACAATCCCATCAGTGGATAGGAAAAAGAGCTGCATCACGGCAAATTGATGGAATATTTTTACTCGAACTTAAGTAAATTAATATGTACTTAATATTTAATATGTGAGTCTGATGAAATAGTTGAACTGGCCAGTCAGCAGAAGTTTGTCCATGTCAGGTATGGCATATAGATATATCTACGTTATAGCCATGTCAGGTATGGCATATAGATATATCTACGTTATAGCCATGTCAGGTATGGCATATAGATATATCTACGTTATAGCCATGTCAGGTATGGCATTTAGATATATCTATGTTATAGCCATGTCAGGTATGGCATATAGATATATCTACGTTATAGCCATGTCAGGTATGGCATATAGATATATCTACGTTATAGCCATGTCAGTATGGCATATAGATATATCTACGTTATAGCCATGTCAGGTATGGCATATAGATATATCTACGTTATAGCCATGTCAGGTATGGCATATATATATATCTACGTTATAGCCATGTCAGGTATGGCATATAGATATATCTACGTTATAGCCATGTCAGGTATGGCATATAGATATATCTACGATATAGCCATGTCAGGTATGGCATAAAGATGTATCTATGTTATAGCCATGTCAGGTATGGTATATAGATAGATATATCTATGTTATAGCCATGTCAGGTATGGCATATAGATATATCTATGTTATAGCAAGTCTTGTGTATAAATATGGATAGCATTTGTCGGTTTTACCTGATGCCATTTATGTAACCAGGTTAAATTCAAAGTTTGTCTTTTTTGTTAGAAACTACATAAATATACATTGATGTAATAAAAAGTTGAGAATGACACCAAATTAACCTACTAGCTCACTAAATTTTTCTTAGTTTGCCAAAAGTGATGGGAGGAACTGGTTACTCTGTTTAAAGTTCATATGGTGCAAAGGAAGATACAATAAAATTATTTCAGAATGAAAGAATTTTTTTTTCTTATTAGTATAAAATTATTAAAATAATAAAAAAAGATTTAAAAAAATCAGATGAAAAGTTCCCTTAGCCTAACAGATGAAGTGTAGAATTCATCCTAATAGATGAAGTGTAGAATTCATCTGTTTCTGAAACCACAGCATGCTAAGGGACTAAGTGGTAATCTTATGTCAAGTACTCTTTTGAAGCTGGGCGGACTTAGGGGATTTCTCTTTCTAGGCATCATCGAACCAGGGACTCTAACCACTCGGCCATCCATCCACCAAAATCAGATGCATCCATTAAGTAAATGCATACATTTATTGAAGAAAGTCATTTCCAATTTATAAAAATTTCATCAATAAAATATTGATTTTCACACAATCAACATTAGAGAATATTTTAAAAACATGTATTATGAAAACAAAGCAACACAGAAAACAAATAAAAGAAAATTAGTCTCAACATACACAGCTAAAAATACAATAACGTAGTAGTTGTCGTTACTTTTTACACTTTTTTTCAGTAAAAAAGTAATATTTTTTTCTATAAATTATAAATAAATAAGTCAAACTTATTAATATTTTTTTTCTATAAATTATAAATAAAAAAGTCAAACTTATTAATCAGCCAATTAAACTAATCATGTCTGATGAGGTAACCTGAGTAAATAGTGGTTGGTAATCGAATTAATCATTGTTTTCATGGGTGATATATAAACTATTAAGGAAAATACATGTTTTATTGCACATTAGACAAATATTAAAAAAAAACAACAACTGTTTTTCTACAACAAATCACAGATTGGTCTTGTTTAACTTGAGATTGTCAACTAATACGAATTCATCAGCATAGATGCCCACCATGTTTGCATCTAGCATCGTTTTAAAATAGGCTTATTACTTCTAGGTAAATTTCCCTGATTAAAAAATGGCACTTTATTTACTGCCCAAACCTGTTTTCAGTTTAGTGCATCAGAATGAAAATGTGTTACTCAAGCAATGTACCTTCACTGTTCAATTTCAGCTTCCCTTTTCATGTGAGGTTTTTTTTATCTTGGCATAGTTGATGCTGGTCACTTAAGAGTTAAGGCCAGTAGACACTTTTTTTTTTGTTTAAAAGGGAGATCGTTTAATTTTTTTTTGTTTAAATTCCTGGGGTTTTTTTTTTTTGGTTTTAATTTAGAAATATCAAAAAGTTCATATTTCACTGAGGAGTAAAAATTTGTCTTTACAAGACTATCACAAATAAATAAAGCTGTACTGCATAATTTTGTTCACATTAACTTACTCTAAACAGAAAGGCTGCAGCCAGAGATTCTAGGCAAACTATGACAGCTTTTGCACCTCTGACCTCTTCACCCCAATTTCGCTGCAAAATAAATATATAAATAATACATTTTCACATGAACTAGGTCCCAAAAAGTTTTAGCCCCTGACAGGTATTTAGGTTTTCACCACCTTGTGACCGCCCTGTTACAAACTTATAAAACTGATTATTATATATGACGACTGACGAGCCAGTCATTTTGTTTCAAGTCAACAAATCTTCAGTGGATGGCTAGGGAAATGAAATAATTTACCTTGTCATATTATAGTTACTAAATCAGTTTTTGGTATTTGTAAATCGCTTTTAGAGATCTGTTGTAAAAAAAAAAAAGAAACTTATAACTACAGCTTGCCCAGTTGGCCGCTGAATAAAAGTCGTCTAAACTAGATAGAACATTAGCAGTAAGTTCCATCAAGATTTTGGTTTTCAGATTTTTTTTGTACATGAATTCTTCTTTGAATATGTAACTGCCATGGTGGTTGCCAAATGTCACACCAACAGTTGCACGACTGTGTGTCACAAGATTTTAAGTCACGTAAGACCGTTATAGTGACCTTGATACTCTGTCGCACTCATCTGTCTCATCATCAGGGATTGCTGCTCAGCTTCTACTGTCCTGCCCTTGCCATTTCCGCCACCCCCTCCTTTCAAGGGAAGTAATGATATGGCCGAGTCCTTGTAGGTCAGACTTGAATTCCGTCCCTTGTAATTACCATCCCCGGCTTGCTCGGGCAACTGAGTGACGGAAGCGTTGGACTCCCGGGGACGGGACAAGTACGTGGCATAGGTCACGTGATGGCTGTTGCTTCTTCCTTTCGGAAGATGGTGTAGTCTGGTGATACGGAACCTCTGCCATTTCTTTTTGATTTCGCTCTGCACCTGTAATGACACATTTTAATCGATATCAAACGTTCAGACAATATCCATGGGCGATGTCGTATGAGGGGCGCGGGAACCACTAAGCGGGAAGCCCCCCCCTCCCCTGGGGCTCTCAACAAAGGAAATGTTTTATTGACAAAATAACGCTTCTCATCGGTAGGAAAAATAGGCCATAGCCTAGAGTCCCCACTGAAGACCCTGCCAGGTAATTTTGCTGAGCGCCCCCCAAACACCCCCATAATACACAAGAACTGCTATGAATAACCTAATATATTTTAATCTAATGAAACAATGCGGTATCTATTTATTTTTCTAAATGACCACACACAGAGTTTCCAATTGTATTGAACATTGTGGTCAGTGTTTAAAAAAAAGCATTGTGTGGAATTAAAGACAATCTACACTTACGTACCTCTCCGTTCATGAAACAAAATAACACTGCCACGAAAAAGCCCTGTGGATGATGAGAGAAGAATATGGTGTAAATAAGAAACCAGCAAACTCATAAACCTACATTATTTGACACATGCCTATAGATTTGCTTACAACCCATATAACCCATATAACGACTTGAAAAAGCATATAAACATATTCCAAGTTATTAAAATGAAATATATTTGCCTGTTTTCGTCCGTTGGATACTTCGGCGAAAACTTATAGGGCATAATGTAGCTAGGATTGGCTATTTGCGTAAAGGTGATGATTAAATGACACTTTACCTGAACTGAATTAAAGAACATCTCAAAATACAGCTGTATTAGTTCTGCCGTATGGTTTACATTTGTAGGGATACCAGCAAACACGATGTAGTGGACACCAAACAGTGGAATCAAAACTAGAGTAGACTTGGCCAGTTTTCTGTAAACGGACAGTGACTTTCATTAATATCCATCCATCCGTCCGTCTAGAAAAATAATGTCTGTCTGTCTATCTGTCTGTCTAACTGTCTAGAATAATAATATTTTAATAAAATTTAACTTTGTATATGTTAATTTTGTAATGATTCAGGAGTTGAAGTGGGAAAAAAAGCGATAAAGGTTTATTTTAAAATTAAAAACATGGGGCTCCGCCAATAAGAACAAAAACAACGATCAATCATTCAATAAACCTACGAATAAATATATTTTCTACGAGCTATTTGTAATTACACAAATAGTCTATCTAATTCAATACATTAATAAATAAAGTTAAAAAAAAAAAAACAACAACAACGACACATTAAAATAATCGACATCCCCCATCTCTCTCCCCACCCCCCCCCCCCAAAAAAAAATTCCATTTCCTTTTACTATTCTCGTTAATGTATTTTGTATGTAACTTTTTCTTTCTTTAGTGTTGGAAATATTTTTTTTAGGTTTTCAGGCAGGTTAATAAAATAAATCAGACTGGCGGATTCAGCCTGCCCTCCCCCCCCCCTCCCCCGCACGAAGCCGATTATGTGAATGATAATTTTAATTATTCCCCCTGAATGTTTCTAAATATAGAATTCTTAGTTGAAATAATTTGGCTCTCCACACAATTACACAGCCCACGAAAGTGGAGCAAAACTAAATCTTCTTAAAATAATATAAACTATTTATAACATTCAAAATTTCTGAATTATTTCCAGTGTCATATGAGAACAAAATTAAATGGCAACGCGATATTTTTAACCCTGAACAACGTCACATAATGTGAGAACGACGGTCTTTTTTACCATTAAGAATGTCACATTATGTGAGCAAACGTATGGTCTAATTTACCCATAATGTGAGAACGACGGTCTTATTTACCCTTAAGAATGTCACATTATGAAAAGCCCAAATTTCGTAGTGCATGTTCTTTAACTTGTGTCTAAACGTACGTGTATCTAACAGTACTGTGAATTCTTACAATAGACGGTTGTCACCGCGATACAAATGCATAAATCAGTCTATTGCAGACAGGAGGCTAATTAAGAAAGCAAAAGATGAGGTGAAAGGGAAACTGTGTTTATCGTGACTCTTTTGTTCAACTGTAGAATGTTTGACTGAGAAGGTGATGGGGTTATCGAGATTTGTCTTCATTCATGAATTAAAATTTAAATAAAGAAGTAAGGGGGGATAGTATACACCAGTCTACTTATGCTATACATTTGAAATGATAATTAGATGTTGCGAGCAGTGGTGCAACCGGGGGGGGGGGCTTGAGCGCCCCCCCCCCTCCCAGGCCAAATCATCAATACATAATTTATGTTATAAAGTTACAAAAAAGACTGTCAAACTGTCTTTTTTCATAATGTGAGCCCCCCTCCCAGCATTATTTGCTGGTTGCGCCACTGGTTGCGAGGGAGGAGGGTGGGGGAATGGAAGCCAGGTATCAGTCATCGTTAAGAGAAGACCGAGTTTGACAGACTTGAAAAAAAATATATAGTCTAGCTGTGAATGAACGTTAATGCAGTTAAATCTTTTCATTATATTATAAAACAACTGGAATGATATTTCATCCATGTTACGACCTTTGACATTAGTATTTATTTATGATTCCTTATATGTGTTTATTCTATAATTAATTTATGATACCACATCTGTGTTGATAGTACAATTTATCTATGATACCACATCTGTTTTGATAGTACAATTTATCTATGATACCACATCTGTGTTAATTAAATGCAAGTGGTAAGGCAGGTTATATATATATAACCATGGTGAAGGCTTACTTAAAATTAGGGAGCGACCGATAATCGGATCGGTATCGGTATCGGACCGATATTGGCACTATCGGTTAATATCGGATCGGCCGATTGTTGCAGGAAGTGACCGATAGTCGAACCGATATTGGCACTATGGGTTAACTGTCGGACCGGCCGTTGTTTGGCTGCCTATACATTGTTTTTTTTTCACAACAGAGTTGCATAAAAAAAAAAACAGTAAATAACCCAATTCTATAACCAGATCAGACAAGATTAAAAAAAAAAAAGGAAAAAAAAAACCGTACACAGAAATTGTCACGTCTACATCAGAGATATGACCTTGAAACAATAGGATTGGTGTGACGAGCTAAAGTAGATTTAGAGACAGAGACAATCCCCTTCGACCTTTTAACATAGTAGATATCTAAGAATTAGGATTAGTACAAATAATAGTGACAAGGTGACAGACAACTTAGGGCAAGGTGGGAAACAATATAATAGTAGACAGCAAAGGTGTGAAGACTGGGAGGCGCCGTCGGACAGTCTAGCAGGTTAACAATGACGACCATGTGACGCTCCTAGAAAGATTAGATAGTGAAGAGACTGTGACGTACTTAGGGTAATTAGGGCACGGACGATAGGGGTATAAATAGGGGCTGGATTCGGACATTAGTGAGTGAGGGGGCAGTTCGTAGTTAGGAGAAGTTATGAGAGGAGTTAGGACGGGCTAGAGAAGAGAGATCGTTACGAGTCATAGTTAGAGAGAAGTTCTTAGTGTTGAGGAGTTTTAGAGATCTCTAGTTAGTCAGAGTTGAGGCAGAGCAAATTACTGTGGATTTAAATGTGTATTCGTTTATGGACTTGTTGTATTCTGATGTACATTGATGTAAATAAATCGTTGTACTAACAACGCATCGAGTTTGGTTGGTTTTTGAGTTGTGACAAAGTAGTGAGCAAATAAGAGTGAAACAGACAGACATTAAGCTAAATTGACATCTCTACGTTTGAATTAAAACGCACAACTCATAACATAAACCAAAGGGCCTGAGACGTTTATAGAGCATAACCAAAGAGCCCGTAACATTTATGGAATAAAAGAAAAAGGACCCGTAACAATTGGCATTTCTTAATTCTAATGTATGACCTTGAATGATACAATTAGTGAACATCTGTGTGTATTTTTTGTTGGGATGGGAAGTTGGAGGGGGGGGGGGGGAACAAGACTTACGTGTGGGCGAAGTGTCACGAAATATGACAGGCAAGGGGTAAGCATGGGTTGACATACGTCATTAGCTGTAGCACGAGAAAGACACGTGTTTGGCATTGTTGTTGATTAAAAAAAATATCGGTATCTGAAAGGGGGAGTAAACAAGACACGCGTGGGCGAAGTGTTACAAAATATGTGAACATGGGTTGAAATACGTCATACACCACGAGAATAACACATATTTGGCATTGTTGTTGCTTAAGGGGCTGTCCATTAATTACGTCAACAAAATAGGGGGGGGGGTCAGAAAATTTTTGACTATTGTTGACGGGGGGGGGAGGTCAAGAAAAGTTGACGTCAACAATGTTACTTTTTTAAATTTAATATAATTACTTAATAAATAGGAAAATTAAGCAGCGTTTGTAGTTCTGTGTTACTCACTCGCTTAACATTCAGTATTTTAATTAAACTAACTATATTCCTACTAATTTTGCCACATAAACATTTTGTAAGCCACCTTTTTTAGGGGGGGGGTAATCAAATGTTGACGTAATTTTATAGGGGGTCTCTGGAAGTTTGACAAGTTGTTGAAAAGGGGGAGGGGGGGGGAGGTAAAAATCGCCAAAAAATTGTTGACATAAATAATGGACAGCCCCTAAAAAGAAAATATCGGTATCGGTATCGGTAAAAATGCTGGGGGAAAATATCGGTATCGGACTATCGGTAAAAAGGCATATCGGTCGCTCCCTACTTAAAATCATTTTCAAAGTATACAGACAAAAAATAATGTGTGGTAGTCCATTTTTTAAAAATTTCCCGTTTGTATTTTTGTTTCTTTTGAAATAATAAAACAGAATTCGGCTTTATTTCTGGATGAGTCAAAGTATATAGACATGTATAGTATACATCACACACCTATATATCTATAGTATACATGTATACACTGCATTCTATATAGACATGTATAGTATACATGTATACACTGCATTCTGATATAGACATGTATAGTATACATTTATGCACTGCATTCTGATGCCGTGACTTTATCGAGAAACTAATATTGCCAGGTTGCCATAATTTAAAGGTATCTTCACATCTTGGAGGTCAAAGGTTTCAAGCTGGTGTCATGCATTATCAACAAACTGTATAAACAAGCACTCATCATGAAGCCAGGAGGGTGTGAGAGGAGGAAGAAGGAGGAGACCATTGGACAGCTCTCACCTGTACCTGAACTTCTTAGCCTCCGGTGAATTGACCGCATTCAGTTTAGTGAACAACACGCGGAGAATGTTCAGGAAAAATATGAAATTCACCTGTCAGATGATACAAGATACACATCATATATATGAAATTCACCTGACAGATGATACAAGATACACATCATATATATGAAATTCACCTGTCAGATGATACAAGATACACATCATATATTAAATTGTTGGCGATACAAAATAAATACAATGAAATACTTGGGAACTTGAAATTGTATTTGACCTTTAATGCCGTTGTCGAACCCCTGCTATATACTACTAATGCCGGTTGCCTAACTCCTGCTATAAACTACTAATGACGGTTGCCTAACCTCTGCTATATACTACTAATGACGGTTGCCGAATCCCTACGATATACTACTAGTGCCGGTTGCCGAACCCCTACGATATACTACTAGTGCCGATTTCCGAACCCCCTACGATATACTACTAGTGCCGGTTGCCGAACCCCTGCTATAAACTACTAATGCAGGTTGCCTAACTCCTGCTATAAACTACTAGTGCCGGTTGCCTAACCTCTGCTATATACTGCTAATGACGGTTGCCGAACCCCTACGATATACTACTAATGCCGGTTGCCTAACTCCTGCTATATACTACTAACGACGGTTGCCGAACCCCTACGATATACTACTAGTGCAGGTTGCCTAACTCCTGCTATATACTACTAACGACGGTTTCCGAATTCCTGCTATCAACGACTAATGCCGGTTGCCGAACCTTGCTAATGGGGACAGATTTTGCATTGCCATAGCTTATAGTACAATGACAGGGGCCACCATGGATGAGTGTTAGGTGACCAGATTCGATGAGATTTGAACTAACCACATGGAGATAGGGCTCATAACTATAGTGTCACATAGAGATAGGGCTCATAACTATAGCGTCACATTGAGATAGGGCTCATAACCAGAGCGTCACATTGAGATAGGGCTCATAACCAGAGCGTCACATTGAGATAGGGCTCATAACCAGAGCGTCACATTGAGATAGGGCTCATAACCAGAGCGTCACATGGAGATAGGGCTCATAACCAGAGCGTCACTTGGAGATAGGGCTCATAACCAGAGCGTCACATGGAGATAGGGCTCATAACTATAGCGTCACATTGAGATAGGGCTCATAACCAGAGCGTCACATGGAGATAGGGCTCATAACCAGAGCGTCACATGGAGATAGGGCTCATAACCAGAGCGTCACATGGAGATAGGGCTCATAAATATAGGGTCACCCAATCACCCTGTCACTCAAGCGCACAGTCACCCAATCACCTAATAACCCAGTCATCCAGTATTTCAGTCACCCAGTCATCTAATCTCATAGTCACTCAGTCACCCACTCACTCAGTCTCTATTAATTACACAATTCGTTCCTGAAAATCTATCTCCAAATAATTTGAGTTTCGAATCAGTGTTTACCAAGGAATACTAATTTAGACATAATTTGTTTAATTTTTCCAATGAACTGATTTTGGATACATAGATGGGAATATTTTGAAGTTTTATTTTCGCCATATCAAAAATTCCAATCCCCAAGTGGCGCACCTCTTTGATTTTTTTTATTCACCCAAATCTCTATAAATAGTTGTATCACCTTAAAAATTAGTAGGCCCTACATTTAAAAAAGGCTAATTTTTTAAAAGTTTTATTTTGTATACGAGTGTGCACTTCATCTAAATTCTCTCCACTACCATATTAGACCCCGTTTTCTAATTTTTACACCAACAACCTCTCTTGCACGTTGTCGGACCGGCGCTGAACCTCACTCCTTAATCTATTTCCGAATTTCCCCCTTTATACAAACATTACTAGAAACATAGTAACTATCTTCGTTGCCAACAAGTTTTGAATTAATTGACACGAAGATTTTAAAATAGTGCTTTGTCATCGAGAGTAAACAAGTGTTCGAATTATCAAATCGATCGATTATAGTGAGGCTCTTTAAAGTACTTTGACTATATACAAATAAATATAGAACAACAACAGCAGTTGTTAGGCGTGGCTTACACTGGTAAAGACTTCATGTACCCAGCAGATACATAAACATTTCTCCACTATATATATATATATATATATATATATATATATATATATATATATATATATATATATATATATAAATGAAACCCCACACAAACCTTTTGAATAGTAACGAAGTGTTTCATAGAGAGACATTTCTTAAGTTTAAAATAACAACAACGGCCGACACTAAACTAATTAAAGAGATATGACCTATACAACCTGTCCTATAAATATCTGATATCTTTGTGTGGAGTTACCGCCCCTAATATCATAAGATGAGTCCGTGTGTAATTTGTACTGAGTTTAGAGAGTTTCCGTGCTCGCGCGCGTCCGTGTGTGTGTGTGGTGCTGGGGGGGGGGAAGGGATGATGATGGGAGATAATTAGATTATGTATGACGATGTCCTACTGCCCGGGTAGGAGGTCACGGTTTTGTAGTTTATGTTTCCATGTTTATGTTTAGTAACCAAGGCTACATAACGTGCATTTCTGAGAGTCACGTGATTTAAGTCTGGATTGATTCTTCTTTCCGAACTAATTTTTTTCTTATAACTCACATGGCAAAATATAATCAGATAATTATGTAATTTAATTTTAATACGGGGTATAGTAAATATTTGTACAGCAGGTTATATTAAAGCATTCGTTAAACCATAAATTTTCTTTTGTTATCTTGATAAAATTTTGGAATGCCATATTTCTGTGTGAACTAAAACTATTAAATGATCTCTTCCGATCTTCACATTAATTCCGTGTATTTTTTTGTGCAGTCATGCATCTTTATATTATTGAGTAAAGTTTTCATAGCAAAGACCATTGATAAGGTAGATGAAGTTCACTTGTCTCTAGCAGCCACTGCACAGTTATACATTTGTGGGGCTACCTGATATAAAACACCATTCAGAGCATTGATTGAGTCTGAATGTAGTGCCTTTAAAAATAAATAAATAAAAAAATAAAACAACGTTCCAGTAGAAGCGAATTCAGGATTTCGATTAAATGTCTAGAGACGTAAATGCATCTTATCAAAAACGCTTTTATCCTTAGGCGTGGTCGCCTGTGGCGTTTGTCCCAGTCGCCACCCTCCGAGGCCGCATAATTTAATTAAATATATCATTCAGTTTTTGTAGTCCTGCTAAACAAGAATGGAGAAGAATAAATAACCTACATGTCACTAAATGCGTTATTAAATGACAACAAGTAATAGAACTACATGTCATTAAATACATTATTAAATGACAACAATTAATAGACTTACATGTCATTAAACACATTATTAAATGACAACAATTAATAGACATACATGTCATTAAAACGTTATTCAATGCGCCGCAATTAAAAAATTGAATTATTAAAATTAAACTCTCCCCATATTTTTGAGTTTACTGGTTTTCTATACTCTCGGGAACTTTCCGTAGCTATCAGCTACTACTGGACCTTTCTTTGCACTGCTCGTCGTAGGTTTTTATGTGCAAGCACGTCCATATCTCTGAGTTTAAGTCGGTCATTATGCAGCATATGTTGCTTGTACATAGACTACCGACTACTTCCTGTTTACTCCAATCAAAACCACGAATTCCAAAGGTTATCGCTGAGAAGAGAGGAGCTTAAAGACACGCCAAAAAACAGATGTACAACTTACCACTATTGACAAAACAATGGGTCCTCTCATAATCCAGAAATAGCCGGCTGTTGGGTTGGTGTTCCAGCAACTGGTAATTGAGAAAAAAAATAGTTAAGGTAATGGATAGTTTTAATTAATGTTGTTTACAGCAAGTGGTAATTTAATAAGAAAGAGTGGATGGAATGAACAGTTTTTATTAATATTGTCGACATAACTAGGAATTGTCAAACACTTTCATGTACAGTAAAATATATCTGGAGTTCTATAGAACAAAATCGACACACAGTGGAAGGACATTATTTAGTACTAGCTGTACCCTGCAAAACATTTGCATAGAGTTAATTCCCATAGGTTTGATTAGTAGGCTAGGTTATTTTTTGGTTTCGGACGATCCAATTTTTTTATAATTTTTATTAGAATTGTTTACGTTTGAGGATTTTAAACTGGAATACTGTTGTATTAATTCTTTACTTTCGATTTAAAGCAGAACCTACACCGCTATTATTTATATAGATGATTATAAAAATCACGAGATGCAAGTTGTGGTTTCAGCCTATACAAATTAATTAACAGCTGATTGATTTCTTATATACGATCTTTCGAACTGTAAACTGTACTTTTTTAAACACAAAATTAACCGATGATTTTAACAACTTGTATTCATGTGAGTTAAACAGTGAGAAAAATTTTTTTATGTTTAAAACTCAGCACTTACAATGCTAGTATGGAGACTCAAAGCAGTGTCGCAGGTAGCTACTGTGGCAATTTAACATACGCAGTGGCTCCGGCACCAGCCAAAACCATTATATTAGGGTATAAGGCACATGGCATATATACAATTTTTTTTTCAGAATTTTTTTTTCCAGGATTAGGGTTAGGGATATGGATAGGGTTAGGGATATGGTTAGGGTTCGGGATAGGGTTAGGGTTAGGGATAGGGTTAGGGTGTGGAGCAATATCTATGGCTGGTACCCGAAGAAAAAAAATACGGGTTCGGTCGGACCGAACCCGTAGCCACTGCGTTTAACATATTTGGCGCACTCTCGCAGATTTGAAATACATTTATAAAAGCGTGTCGTTGTGTACACCCCCTTCCGCCTTTTGCGGCATGGCTACTCGCACTACCCTTCCTAAAAAATGGCTATTAACAATATTTCAAGTCAACGGACACATCTTACATCACGAACACACAGAATACTTTTTTTAAAAGCTTTCTGACATATTCAAATAAAAAAACAAAAACCACCACAAACTTTTTTCCCCCTTAATTCATACATAAAACTGAATATAACAGAGAATAAAACAAACAGATAAATATAACAGAGAATAAAACAGGCGGAGAATATAACAGAGAATAAGGATGAAAGAAGAGACACGAAAATATCAAGACAGATAAAATACAAGAGATAAGACATATTGCAAAATAAACAAACTTTCTTGTTTATCTGTATGTAGGCTACATAAAAGTGTGCAAGTAATAAACAATATAAATATTGTTGTTTTTTTTCCTTCATTCTGCAGACAAGTTTGTGACATCTTTTGCTAGTTTAATCTCTGACTATAACAGGTCTATATCAGTGGCCCTCAAAGTGTGTGCTGATTTGAGTTGTTAGATAAAATTTTCACAATTACTTTATCGAAAAAATTTAATATTACTTTTAGTTTTCTTACTTGTATCCTTTTTTTTCTTTCTGTACTGGGTGGGGGTGGGGGGCGGGGGATAGCGAACATCGAACAGGTGGGTATCGAACACCGAACAGGTGGGTAGCGAAAGCTGAACAGGTGGGTAGCGAACAACGAACAGGTGGGTATCGAACACCGAACAGGTGGGTAGCGAAAGCTGATCAGGTGGGTAGCGAACATCGAACAGGTGGGTATCGAACACCGAACAGGTGGGTAGCGAAAGCTGATCAGGTGGGTAGCGAACATCGAACAGTGGGGTATCGAACACCGAACAGGTGGGTAGCGAAAGCTGAACAGGTGGGTAGCGAACATCGAACAGTGGGGTATCGAACACCGAACAGGTGGGTAGCGAAAGCTGAACAGGTGGGTAGCGAACATCGAACAGTGGGGTATCGAACACCGAACAGGTGGGTAGCGAAAGCTGAACAGGTGGGTAGCGAACATCGAACAGGTGGGTAGCGAACACCGAACAGGTGGGTAGCGAAAGTTGAACAGGTGGGTAGCGAACATCGAACAGGTGGGTATCGAACACCGAACAGGTGGGTAGCGAAAGCTGAACAGGTGGGTAGCGAACATCGAACAGGTGGGTATCGAACACCGAACAGGTGGGTAGCGAAAGCTGATCAGGTGGGTAGCGAACATCGGACAGTGGGGTATCGAACACCGAACAGGTGGGTAGCGAAAGCTGAACAGGTGGGTAGCGAACATCGAACAGTGGGGTATCGAACACCGAACAGGTGGGTAGCGAACATCGAACAGTGGGGTATCGGACACCGAACAGGTCAGTAGCGAAAGCTGAACAGGTGGGTAGCGAACATCGAACAGGTGGGTAGCGAAAGCAGAACAGGTTTCTTATCTTAGTGTATCGTGAATCGCAACAACATTGTGCACCACAATATTTACTTTTTTTTTTTTACAATAGTGGCTCTCAAACTTTTAAGCTCTATGACAACAGATTCAGTTTCGCGACCCACTGTTTTGTTTTCGCAGGACAAAGAAAAACTGATAAAAAAAGAAAGAAGAAAGCAGCGTCATCAAATGTGTACATAGACCCCCCCCCCCACCACTTTTAATGTGCAGATGTACAAATGTTTAGTTTTGTAACTAACTCTTAATATAAAAGGAAAAGTTTTAATCTTGCATACAATATTGATCATTTATTTATGAATTTTGTCGCCTGTGACCCACTAGTTGGTCTCGACTGAGAACCACTGCTATACAGAAATAATCAATTGCATCACTAAACCCAAAGGAAATCTAACGCCATTTTTTAATCATAAAATCAAAACTAGCGATTGGCTTATAACACAACACACTGTTTCTAGTGAAATAGTTTATGAAGGATCATGTCTCACGTTACATAAATTTTGTAATAAACAGAAAGTTTGGTGATAGAAAGAAAGTTTGGTAATAGACAGAAAGTGTGGTAAAAGAAATTTTGGTGATAGACAGAAAGTTTGGTAATAGACAAAAAGTTTAATAATAGACAGAAAGTTTGGTAATAGACAAAAAGTTTGGTGACTGATAGAAAGAAAGTTTAGTAATACTAGTAATAGACCGAAAGATTGGTAATAGACAGAAAGTTTTGTGACTGGTAGACAGAAAGTTGGGTGATAGAAAGTTTGGTAATGGACAGAAAGTTTTGTGACTGGTAGACAGAAAGTTTGGTGATAGAAAGTTTGGTAATAGACAGAAAGTTTGGTAAAAGACTGAAAGTTTGGTAATAGACAGAAATTTTGGTGATAGACAAAAATTTTGGTGATAGACAGAAAGTCTGGTAATAGCTTTTTGGTTTCAGCCAGTAAATTGCGGGATTCAACCAGTCCATGATGGCCGGATAATTTAAGTGTCAGTGGAAGTAAAGCACCACTCCAAGAACACTGAGTGATTGACATGTAGCTAGAGGCTAGGGTTAGTGCAGAATTATCAAATCTTTTAGCCTTGATAAATAACCTATCTATCTGTCTGTCTATCTATCTATCTATCTATCTATCTATCTATCTATCTATCTATCTATCTATCTATCTATCTATCTATCTATCTATCTATCTATCTATCTATCTATCTATCTATCTATCTATCTATCTATCTATCTATCTATCTATCTATCTATCTATCTATCTATCTATCTATCTATCTATCTATCTATCTATCTATCTATCTATCTATCTATCTATCTATCTATCTATCTATCTATCTATCTATCTATCTATCTATCTATCTATCTATCTATCTATCTGTCGGTCTTTCTGTCTGACTGTCTGCCTGCCTGTCTGTCTAATTATGCTTTACTATGTTTAATAACTCACTTCAATAGTGTAGACTGACTTTTCTCCATGTTATTTTAGTGTGGTGCTGTCAATGTTACCAAGCTACTTAATAAGTGCGATAAATAATCCAAGCCTATCGGGACATATGATGGATTTAGTAGTGGGAAGTGGTTTTAAAAGCTTACTTAATGAAACTATCGACCTTTCACAAGAAAGTACCTATCGCCTCTTGCAACCCAATGATTTGGAATCGTATTAGCACTGATGAAATGTTTTGACACTTTCCATACGACACACCAGGGATCAGAACCAATGTTAAACTCGGGGTCAGCCAGTGTAATAGGCAAAGTTCATTCAAGGTTTTATCGACTTTTACACTCACAGAGATGCAGTGGCGTACCTAGGGGGGGGGGCGGTGGGTGCGGTCCGCACCGGGCGGCACGTTTTATTACTTTTTAGGGGGGGGGCGGCAAAAATGTATAGATTAAATTGAAATACCTAAATGAGAGGGCGGCAAAATCGTCTTCCGCCCTGGGCGGCCGATACCCATGCTACGCCGCTGCAGAGATGGGGAAAAATGTAGAAATATCCCAGGATTAGGGATAACAATATTTAAGATCATAACTGGGATAAACACACACATTGTTTTCATTAGCAGCATTTCTGTTTTGATAGACGCATAGTATGGAGAATGTAAATGCTGTTTAATAGGACTGTACCGGATTCTAATTTTTAGATCCTGTAGGAATCGGAACCGGAATCGGATTTAATATTTGAATCCTGCCGGAATCGGAACAGGAACCGGATTTTACCGAATTAAATAGTAATTTTTCCGAACGAAGTAGTAATTTCTCGCCTAACATAAAAAAAAGATATAAGAATGAAAAATATAATAAAAATTTAATTTTTAAGTTCTAGATAGCAAAAAACAGTATTAACTATTTAGATCTTGAAGACTGTGACTAAAACCCCTTACCCAATCTTGAGTTAAGAAAGATAACTCTGTCAAAATAACAGGTTCTTCGTTTTAAAAAATTATTTTAATAAAGCTGTACCTAATTTAACTTGATTTCTATTACAATCAAACAAAGAAATGGATAACATATCTTAGAAAGTATAATAAACATGTTTATTAATAAATGAATTCCAAAAAAAAAATAGCTTATTTTTCTTTAGTTTTCCATAGTGACGTCACCGAACCGTGTTATTTCATTAATACTTTCATTTAAACCATTATCTATTTCCCATAAAAACGCAAATTAAAATGCATTTCAAATCTAAATCAATATCACTTTAATGTTCAATTAAAAATGTATCTTCAAGTTATTTATCTAAATTTGCGAGGAATTTTATCCAAATCGTGACAAAATCCACTAAATTAAAAAAATGTGCAGAAAAATAAATTATTGAACTTTTTTAAAACTGTAAACACCCAAAAATAGATCGTTGTCTGCTCTTTAAAAAAAGTTAAACTTTGATAGCTAAAAATAGTTTATAGAAAACACGTAATCAAAAGTAGCGGAAGATAAGGTGTCGTATTACTAGACCAGGGTCGGCAACCTTTTGAGACGGAAGAGCCTAAAGTTATAATTTACAATTTTCTCAATTTTTAAAGAGCCACTAAATTTGTTGTTTCAATATTACGGTATTTGATCAGGCCGCAATTTGACATCGAAAGAGCCACAACTTGACATCGAAAGAGCCGCATGCGGCTCGCGAGCCGCAGGTTGCCGACCCCTGTACTAGACTAAATACGATTCAAATCTTCCTTTTTAATATATTTGTACTTACATATAGAACTAAAATTATTGTAGTTTTAAAATCAAAGGAAACTATTGTTTTAATTTAATTGTATAGCGCTAAATATTTTAAAATTATGTTGCGCTGAAAAAATGTCTTACACATTTCAAGCAACAAAGAAATCCGGCTTAAATCCGGCACATTTTAACCGGAACCGGAATCGGAACCGGATTTGTTAAAACTGCCGGAATCCGGCTTAACAGGAACCGGAATCGGATTCCGGTACAGCCCTACTGTTTAACAATGTTTTGCCTAACAAGTCATTTCAATCGAAGTTTCTATAAATGTGTTTTCTAAGACTGGACAACCATTTTATACTTTAGTTACTATTTCATTACATTTTTATTTTAATATCAAGAAACCTTTTTTTTTTCAATTACATTTTTCATTTGTAAAATAAAAATGGCGCCAAAGTTCCAACAATTTAATGGAACAAATTATTTTTGTTTCTTTTCAGCATTCCATTTTTCTCCATTTTCCGTTCCGAGAGATGGGAGATGGAGAGAAGCATGAAGGGGAGACAGTTTGCTAACAACAAACGTCGCCAATTTTTTTAATTTTGTTGTTGTTGTCGTCTGCTAGAAACATGGAGAGAGTGGTGACAAGACAATCAATACTCACTAAATATCTTCCAGGGTAGATCGAACAATGATCCAGGGGACGACAAACAATGCAGGAGATGCTGTAACACAAATAGAAACACATCATTCAATGAATAATGTTGAGGTACTTAAAAAATGATTTGTATTGTTTCGTTTACTAATACAATTGTCTTCTTATTCATTCCCTGATTTTATGTGCGTGTAATAATTGTTAAAACGAAAAAAAAAATGTTTGGAAATGATGTAAATATGTAGATCTTTTTACAGAAATTTATTTGTTTCATTTTGTCCAATGGGATGGCCGACGCAGAGTAGGATATTGGAAGGGCGGTGTTATGAATTGCAGCAATGTTTAGAGCCGTGCGGCGTTATGAATTGCGGCTATGTTTAGAGCCGTGCGGTATTATGAATTGCGGCAATGTTTAGAGCCGTGCGGCGTTATGAATTGCAGCAATGTTTAGAGCCGTGGGTACTATGAATTGCAGCAATGTTTAGAGCCGTGCGGCTTTATGAATTGCAGCAATGTTTAGAGCCGTGCGTTATTATGAATTGCAGCAATGTTTAGAGCCGTGCGTTATTATGAATTGCAGCAATGTTTAGAGCCGTGCGGCGTTATGAATTGCAGCAATGTTTGGAGCCGTGCGTTATTATGAATTGCAGCAATGTTTAGAGCCGTGCGTTATTATTAATTGCAGCAATGTTTAGAGCCGTGCGTTATTATGAACTGCAGCAATGTTTAGAGACCTGGTTCTCAACCAGGGGCACGCGTACCCCCAAGGCTATGGAGGTGTACGCATCGACATGTAATTTTCGTTTTAAAACAACCAGGAGGTTGAAGTAGGTCACCAGTTTGCTTTCAACTTTGAGGGGTACCCACGGACATATTTTCGCACCCTTGGGAGTAGAGTCGCGAAAAAGCTTGAGAGCCGCTGGTTTAGAGTTTGCTGTAGAAATTACTTGTCTAATTTATTGCGTGCTACTGACTAAACGCGTGCGTCCGGCTCTTTCTAGTATTCGTTAACAACTAAAGAGATGACATGCGAAGCAAAGATCAAATCTTGCAATGCTGGTGGTAAACAGCTAGTGATGAGCTGATTGCTAATCAAAGTATCAAGTTTCACAAGTCACAGGGGATGTAATCAAAGTCTAGAAATAAAAATCAATCAAAGTGTTGGCTTCATATTTCAGTTGCCCACCGGTAAAATATATCACTAAATGTATCACAAAATGTATCACAAAATGTATCACCAAATGCATCACAAAATGTATCACTAAATGTATCACAAAATTTATCACAAAATGTATCACAAAATGCATCACTAAATGTATCACTAAATGTATCACTAAATGTTTCTCAAATTGTATCACTAAATGTATCACAAAATGTATCACTAAATGTATCACTAAATGTTTTGCCGTTTAAGCCTTTGCCTTTGTCATACTTATGTCCACTTGTTATGGGATCAAGGCAATCTCATCGTACTTCTCAGAGATTCCACGGGTATGGGAGAACAACGCTAAGTGGCCGAATATAATATAGTCTTCACGGTTGATAAAACAATCAGAGATTGGCATGGCATTACCATAGCAACATAAACCACTTTTTGGGAAAAGCCCATGTACAGTTTTAAAAATCCCATCTATCCCATGATTCTAATTTGTAATCAATGAAATGAGTTTCAAATATTTTCACCTAAAACTTCATTTTCCAACACCTGATAGTTTAATTGCGTTTTATAGATGTTGTCTTATAGATGTTGTTTTATAGATGTTGTTTTATAGATGTTGTTTTATAGATGTTGTTTTACAGATGTTGTTTTATAGATGTTGTTTTATAGATGTTGTTTTATAGATGTTGTTTTATAGATATTGTTTTATAGATGTTGTTTTATAGATGTTGTTTTATAGATGTTGTTTTATAAATGTTGTTTTATAGATGTTGTTTTATAGATGTTGTTTTATAGATGTTGTTTTATAGATGTTGTTTTATAGATGTTGTTTTATAGATGTTGTTTTATAGATATTTATGTCAAGAAATTTAACTAAAGCAAAAAAAAAATAACAACTTTTGAATAAGCTCCCCCCACCCCCCTTAACGGAAACATCCACCGCCTTCTTGACCTATTTCATTTTAAATGGCCGTGACCCAAATCATCGGTTAGTTTGGGGGGATCAACAGAAAGCTCTGTAAGGGACGTCATGAAAATGTTTTTTCCCAGGGATTTTAACTCAAAAAAAAAAGAAGATTGATCATATTGTTTAGTAGTATAAGGGTCAGTGATACCCAGAAATACATTGATAGCTACCATCTGTCTACCATGGCCTACAAGATGTAAAAAAATGTCTATGTATTTCAATCAGAACTGTAGTATATAAGGTTATCACTCTCTCTCTCTCTTTCTCTCTCTCTCTCTCTCTTTCTCTCTCTCTCTCTCTTTTTCTCTCTCTCTCTCTCTCTTTCTCTCTCTCTCTCTCTCTCTCTCTCTCTCACACACACACACGTATATGTTAGTTATATGTCATATATGTCTTTCTATGTCCTTCTCTTTTTTTCCGACCCAAACAGTCACTAATAAAATTTTTTCACATAAACAGCTTGTAGCTAATTTAATTAGATCATTTAAGATTACATTGAAACGACATATTTGTTTACTTTATATGATGTTAAAATAAATTTGAGAGGGGGTATCTACGGCATCAAATATAATGTCCATTATATTGGGGTGGGGGCAGATATTGCTTAAAATATAATGTCCATCATATTGGGGTGGGGGCAGATATTGCATCAAATGTAATGTCTTTTATTACATCCAGTTGTCTAAATGAAAGAAAAAAGGATATAGGACATTATGAGTCAAATGTGAGTTGTAACAACCCATAAACCTGAGGACTAAGATTTCGTTGTGAGCATAGTTGTGAGTAGACTTTGTCTGGATTACTGGAATAAAACAAATATTAGTGGGGCTAAATACGACTGTGTTATTATTTTTCTACGAAAATTAAATCTGGGTTGATTTGAAGAACTGTCATAAAGAGCACGTTCTACTGACGTCACTTCCTGTAGCTCTTGCTTGTTGGGACCCGCGGTACCGGGCGGACGAGATTGTCTAAACAAACAGCGACACTCGACACTTTCAGCACAACTACCGTACATTTGACAGTATCGGCACAACTACCGTACATTTGACAGTATCGGCACAACTACCGTAATTTGACACTGTCAGCACAACTACTCTACAATTGACAGTGTCAGCATCACACGTCACGACGTTTGAGTCAGTACAACACGCCATGACATATTATTATCGTGTCATAAATAACGTAGTAGTTACAACAGTCGAAACAGAAATAAGCCCTATCACTTCCATAACCCATTATCAGTGCGTTCATTCAAACGGCATCCATTTTTACTGTTATTTTTATGTTTTTTTTTTTAAATCACTCTTCTAGACATCTATCCAACCATTTTCTTCTGTTTATCGAACTATTTTTAATAACCTTTATCTTAACGGAGTACATTACTATACCATTCTAATAATTTTATTTCAGATCACTTTAACATTTGACTGCCAACACGTCGCTGAAAAAAAATTATGAATAGAAGAACAGGAATAGTCAGGCCAATTGTAGAATATAATACTTGGTTGTGTGTGTGTGACTTACCCCAACCAAGTAAGATGTAATACATGGTTGTGTGTGTGGCTTTACCCCATCCAAGTAAGATGCGATACTTGGTAGCGTGTTTGACTTACCCCAGCCACGTAAGATATAATACTTGCTTGCGTGTGTGACTTACCCCATCCAAGTAAGATGTAATATTTGGTTGTGCCACGTTCAGAGAAAACAGCCACAGAGATGATCATGTGGAGATAGAGAGCCTCAGCAAATATCCACATGTAGTTGGCTCCAAGAGTGTAATGGAAAAATGTAAAAAACAATTTACACTCCCAATGCTGAGGAGGACATAAAACACAATTTCATTTTAAATCTTTTTGTGAGGGGATAAATTAAACAAAATGTCTTTAAACTCGGACACAAAGATACCTCCCCTCCCACCCCCACATACACACACGCGTTCGTCTTCCCCAAACACAAAGATACCTCCCCTCCCACCCCCACATACACACACGCGTTCGTCTTCCCCAAACACAAAGATACCTCCCCTCCCACCCCCACATACACACACGCGTTCGTCTTCCCCAAACACAAAGATACCTCCCCTCCCACCCCCACATACACACACGCGTTCGTCTTCCCCAAACACAAAGATACCTCCCCTCCCACCCCCCCCTTCCTAGACATAGCGAACGAGATCTAGATGTCTACAACACAACCTTTGATCCACTTCTGTCTGTGAGTGAAACTGGTGAGATTGGTCCAACCCTGGCCCGTCTGTGAGTGAAACTGGTGAGATTGGTCCAACCCTGGCCCGTCTGTGAGTTAAACTGGTGAGATTGGTCTAACCCTGGCCCGTCTGTGAGTTAAACTGGTGAGATTGGTCCAACCCTGGCCCGTCTGTGAGTTAAACTGGTGAGATTGGTCCAACCCTGGCCCGTCTGTGAGTTAAACTGGTGAGATTGGTCTAACCCTGGCCCGTCTGTGAGTTAAACTGGTGAGATTGGTCTAACCCTGGCCCGTCTGTGAGTTAAACTGGTGAGATTGGTCCAACCCTGGCCCGTCTGTGAGTTAAACTGGTGAGATTGGTCCAACCCTGGCCCGTCTGTGAGTTAACTGGTGAGATTGGTCCAACCCTGGCCCGTCTGTGAGTTAAACTGGTGAGATTGGTCCAACCCTGGCCCGTCTGTGAGTGAAACTGGTGAGATTGGTCCAACCCTGGTCCGTCTGTGAGTGAAACTGGTGAGATTGGTCCAACCCTGGCCCGTCTGTGAGTGAAACTGGTGAGATTGGTCCAACCCTGGTCCGTCTGTGAGTGAAACTGGTGAGATTGGTCCAACCCTGGTCCGTCTGTGAGTGAAACTGGTGAGATTAGCTCACCCCCTGGTCCGTCTGTGAGATTGGTCCAACCCTGGTCTGTCTGTGAGTGAAACTGGTGAGATTAGCTCACCCCCTGGTCTGTCTGTGAGTTAAACTGGTGAGATTAGTCCATCCCTGGCCTGTCTGTGTGTGAAACTGGTGAGATTAGCTCATCCCTAGTCTGTCTGTGAGCTAAACTGGTGAGATTAGCTCATCCTTGGTCTGTCTTCTAGGCGAGTTCATTTAGTGATTTAGATATGTGTAAACATATGTTTTGCCTTCTATGTATAAACATACAACCACAGTGAAAATAAAATGAGCCAGTAATATGTTGTATATATCTAGTGAGCAAGTAAAATGTTGTATATATCTAGTGAGCAAGTAATATGTTGTATATATCTAGTGAGCAAGTAATATGTTGTATATATCTAGTGAGCAAGTAATATGTTGTATATATCTAGTGAGCAAGTAATATGTTGTATATATCTAGTGAGCAAGTAATATGTTGTATATATCTAGTGAGCAAGTAATATGTTGTATATATATCTAGTGAGCAAGTAATATGTTGTATATATCTAGTGCAAGACAAAACAAAACAGCGACCACATCAACAAACAGTTGGTTTATAAAAACAACAAACATGGCATTGATAACAAGATGTTTGGGGCAATATAATAGAATTCCCTGGCAGCATAACTAGGACACGATTTATTTAGTACTGGATATCTTTCTTCACGTACAACAGACAGTTGAAAGAGAATCGCGAGACCTGCCTCGCGCTGGGTGGCAGGAGGTGGACCTAAGGGACCCCAGGAAAAGGGAAAAAACATCATGCAGTTTTTTTTTGTAACACCCCACCCCCCTTTTTACCCCTTACACACACCTTCATCCAATTTTAAAGCAACACCACAGAAGAAAAAAAAATCATTTCCATTTACGTTATCTTGTCAATTACATCCTGATATTTTAAATTGAACTATTTACCGAAGTTCCATTTTTGAACATGAGGACATCGCTCTGGTCTCTGATGACGTCACTGGGAAACCCCAAACCACCCACGAGCAGATTTTCTTTCATAAATGAAAACGAGGCTCGCAAAATGAAAGAGAAAAACAGGTTCAGATGTATCGTATTTCTTGGACAGTGAAGTTTTCTGAAACAATAAACCATAAAGTAGATGTTCATTTCGTAAGCATTTTAGTTCTAAACTAAAAAAAAAAAATGAAATTTCACTGGATCATTAATTAAATAGTTACTAAATATATTTTGATTATTAAAGACAACTTCTTTTTTCATTTTTTGTTTTTATTTTTTGCAAGTAGACTCTAAATTTAAAGCAACAACATATGTATTGCTTGCAGTGATGAAATAAATCCTTTTTATATATATATATATATATATATATATATATATATATAAATATTAAATGCAGCATTATAAATAACATAGCTAGACCTTACAAACTGCAAATACTTGATTGATATAAGAAACTGGCAAAATATAAATATACCTCATTGGTCACAACATGGAAGATATCATCTATAGTATCAAGTTGTAAACTTAATGACATTTCATTGAAAATTCCAACATTATTGGACTAAAAAGTTAATTTTCAATGTAGAACAAAATCAGTAGAAATAAGCAACATATTTACAATGTACAACAGTTGGAAGATAAGTGAACATAACAGTCACTCTATGACATTCAGCTGGTACAGTTAAATTACAGTCACTAAGTCAATAACACTTCTAGATAATATGCCACACAGCCTAGGGGGGGAGATATACACAAAGATAAGAACTAAAATTTATAACTTAAGTTGTTGTTGTTTAAATAACATAATAGAACACCGGCAGTAAATGAAAGACAAGTAGGTAATTAGATTAAATAAAATAAGATGGTTGGTCAAAATTGAATGAAATAAATAGAAATCTTAAAGTACATCACTTTTAGAATCTGTATGAACAAACAACTGGGAAATGAAAAAAAACTGTAAGACTTATATTTCTGCGACAAATACAGAATTAGCAACAATACATTTTTATTTACTTTAACAAATCATTCAAAAAGATTCAGAAACCTGCGTCTTAAGAGATAATTTAGACATTGAAACAATCCAATAAGTATCATTTACAACTGACTCACTCAAATATTCAAATGTGGCACATCGTGAGATGTTGATGCAGATTTATGTGGAATTTGACAGATGGAAAGAGGACATTGTAAGCTATCCCCCAAGGACAAAACATTTAATGACAAAAATGGGTTAAGATATCAAATATTTACACGTTGGAACTAATTCTATTGGCACACAAGAAAAAAATCAGAGACAAGAAAGACACAGAGAAGTTGAATGGTTTTGAAAAATGGGTCGGATATGATCCATCATAACGACATTTGATGTATCATATTATAAAGGTGTTACACAGTTTATTCATTCTGTTATTGGAGAAATGTATTTTTAATATGCAATCAGTTACAAAACTAGGCTTTGTATTGAAATATCTTTTATTTGATAGCATTACGGATCTTGATGAAACAGGCCGCTCTGCAAGCGACAAGATGTTCTCACACCTCGAATTATTTGTTAAGACAACCATCATTCATTGATATCTGTCTATCTCTGACTTCCTGTCTGTACAGTGCCGTAGCGAGCTTAACTCGCGCACGGGGCACAATACCTTTTTAATACCTTTCTAGAGCCCCCCCACCCCCATTCGAAAACCATATAATATTATATGTAAAATATACCATTTGGCGCCCCTTTGTGAGTAGCGCCCGGGACATGATTACCCCCCCCCCCCACTACGCCTCTTTGTATGTAGGACTATTTTTATCTGCCTGTCTAACTGCCTAAATGACTAGAGCAGTCTGTCTGCTGCCTGTTTGTATCTGCCTGTATACCTGCCTGTATGATTAGAACTGTCTGCCTGCCTGCATCTGTATGTGTACCTGCCTGTATAACTGGAGCTGTCGGCCTCCCTGATTGGATGACTGTATCTGTCCGCCTGCCTGCTATATGAATGTTAGTGCTCGCATGACTGCTTATTTCTGAATGCCTGTATACCTGTCTGTATGACTGCTTGTTTCTGACTGCCTGTATACCTGCCTGTATGACTAGAACTGTCTGACTGCCTGTATACTTTTTATGAAGATCAGGACAGCCAGTTCGGATTTAATTTGCTCATTAGAAGACTATTATTATCTAGTGAACTTAGACACGAAACCAAATAACACTAGTTAGCTAATGATGTGTACTTCGTATTATTACTATTATATGCTTTTTGTTGACACTTATTGTTGACAAATTTTGTGCCGAGCCTAGGGATTTTGGAGCCGGGGGGGGGGGGCTAGCCTCTTTGAGGGCACCTGCATTTCGACATTCGACACCATGACATGAGATAATGTACTTAATATTTAATATAAAAAAGGTTTTGCCCCCCCCCCCCTTAAGCTGGGACCCGTGGGGGATTTTCGAATTTGGACCCCCACCCTAGGTACGCCTCTGCTTCCATGAAATGTCTACAACAGATGCATATAGTCTTCGTGTAAAAACATGCTCCTAACATGTGCTCACGCATCCAGAACCCTGGCAGTTATTCCGTTTACTTACTTGAAACTAATCATAATGAAGATGGAGAGGACCAACGAGCCGAGTGACACCCCGTAGCCAATGCTGTACATCAGTCGGATATGTGGCACGTGGGACTGAAAGGAGAGAAACGATTGGCTGATTAGATGCTATGATAAGGGAGGTAACACATACACCTGACAAGTTCATCTGGTTTTATTATGGCCTAATGGAAAGGATAACAGTAAGAAGAAATGAAAACTGTGTGTGTGAGGTGTGGAGATTGAGAATATTAAAAAAATAATGCATTTTTTTTTTAAATCTTTATATTTGGGCTTTTTAAGATTTTCAGTTCCGATTATAATTCTTTAAATAGATTTTCAAAATTTTACTTCATTTCAATGTTTACGAGATTCATTTCACATCATTTAGTGGGAAAAAAAATGTGAGAAATCCACACTACTCATGTTTTTTTTTCTCAATGATTTTTATTTGTAACAATGAACTAAAGGAATTCATTACATTTTTTTAAACCGTACGTGGGCGGTAATAAACAAAGATCATAAAAGATCTCTGTCCATTGTCCAAAACTATAGAAACAAATTAACAGTACATTCTATAGATATCTCATCTAAACTAAAGTTTATTTGTCATCATTTAACTCGCTGCCCAGGTGTCGTCTCCATAGATATCTCTATCGTAGGCTGACTGGCACTGTCATTAATTAATGTCAAGTTTGTGAGACAAGTCATAATTACATCGGAAATAACATAAGGGAGCCTTCACATCACCATTGACACTTCCACACCTTAGAAGTAATGGGATTCACTCTAATAAAAAATGATATTTAAACTACGTTATTTCCATTAAGATGCTATTTAATAATGAGTTGATTATGCATGTTATCGTGGAGTGTTATTGGTTTATACATGTTATCGTGGAGTGTTATTGGTTTATACATGTTATCGTGGAGTGTTATTGGTTTATGCATGTTATCGTGGAGTGTTATTGGTTTATACATATTATCATGGAATGTTATTGGTTTATGCATGTTATCGTGGAGTGTTATTTGTTAATGCATGTTATCGTGGAGGGTTATTGGTTTATGCATGTTATCATGGAGTGTTATTGGTTTATGCATGTTATCGTGGAGGGTTATTGGTTAATAAGCATTCATTGAACGTTTATGACAATGTGTCTGAATAAATCGATAATATTGAAAGAGCATTGATTAAAAGAAAAAGCATTCGTGTAAAACTAGTTGCTAAATGAGGTTAATGGTGGTCAATACACTACATTGAATTAACAATTTTAATACATTTCAATAATTCATTGCTTTTTCAATAGAGACAATACAACTAACCATACAACTAGCCATACAACATAAACATAACCATACAAATAATCATGCAAAGAAAGCTAAAAGAATCGTTACGTGTTGTAACTTTCCATAAAGATCAAATAACCAACATAAAACCAGTGCCGTAGTGAGCTTAACTCGCGCCCGGGGCACAATACCTTTTTAGTACCCCCCCCCCTCCGATTTCGAAAAACATATAATATGATATGTAAAATATACTATTTGGCGCCCCTTTGTGAGTAGCACCCGGGGTATGATGCCCCCCTGCCCACCCCTCACTACGCCTCTGCATAAAACGTATTATGTATTTAACTTATGTAAGAGATTAATGCGCACTACATTTACCCCTCCCCCCCCCCCCCCGCTTGAAATCAGTCTTAATTTATTCTGCTTGATAAACTCACAGATAACTGTGTGATCGGACTGTAAGTTTCATATTTTACTAATAACCCGAAGTCTTGATTTTTATGTTTAATTTCTCTCCATCAAATATTTTCTAGAAGAATCTATATAAGTATTTTCACTCTCAAGTGTGTTTTATTTAGATCGAAAGTAAAAATACTGTTTCCTGTTTTAAATATTAATGGCCTCTTGCATGCGTCTCGATTCATTCATTACATGTTTTGTTTACAAAATAAATTCCTACCACGAGTTGATGTGATAGCTGATTGCCACATCATACTTCCACCCCTAAAATAATAAATTCCTACCACGAGTTGATGTGATAGCTGATTGCCACATCATACTTCCACCCCTAAAATAACAAAGTCCTACCACGAGTGGATGTGATGGTTCATCTAACTGTTTCTTCGCCGTACAAAGCGTCAAGTCGGTCCAAGTGCTGTTAATCAGGTCGTTAAAGAACCAACTGCCGTTCTTTAAGCACGTGCGTCTGGCATTTTCTGGGATGAGATTAAAACAAAAGAGACGACATGTAGAACGAACATGTGAAATGGAGCAATTAAAAACAAAAACAACCGCCACATTTAACAAAACAAAACATGAAGTGGTGAGTATATCCAGTTTCACAATTAAATGACAAGATAAAGTGTACATCAATGTTTAATTATTGCACGGATATACTAAAGAAGATTATACGTTTCACAAATGTCACAATTCAAGATCACATACCACATTCACTGTCATTATTGATTTTTTTTTTTTACTTTTTGTTATTTTCTACTACAGATTTTGTGGGAACGGATGGTCGAGTGGTAAAGCGCTAAACTGTCAACCTGAGGGTCCCTGGTTTGATCCCCGGTGAGGACCAAAGAATATTTTTGGTCATGGTGAAAGTCCCCGCTCTGTCTTCTGTGGTGCCTCCATGGCCATTGCACTATGGGTTATGGTGGGGGGGGGTGAAAGAAGGGCACCATAAAAAAAGGGTTTATAGGATTTAAGAGATCTATCTCATCCTTACAGGGACTTTACACACACACACACACAGACACACACACAAACACAGACACACACACACACAGACACACACACAAACACAGACACACACACACACACAACACACCCACCCACTCCACACACACACACGTCTATATATAACGTACATACTGTGTGTTCTACACACACAGTTAATTGCATATTAAGCTTCTCCTATTTTAATTTAATAATTACATTTCATTTTGTCAAAATACGTGCCTTTAATTCACAAAACAATTAGTTTTGTGCTAGAGAATTAACAAAGCCTGAGGATTTGTTAATTAGTCGTTAATTTTTTAATCTTTAAATAATAAAAAAAAACAAGTTTATTAATCAAGGAAAACAAAGCCTGTTGGAATAAATAATTCGATCTGATAAAAATGTGGTGTATTTAATCTAAAAATCTATTGAATTGTATGTGTCTTTTATTATTATTATTAAAAAGTTGTAGCCAGGAAGTAGAAAACATGCTAACATTTTTAATGAGTTTTAATTACTCATTTCCTTTAAAATATAAAACGATTATTATCATTAGTGATATTTTATTAAGAAGATAATCCGAAACAGCATGACAAAAATACCCATTATAATTATGTTAACAGCTTTTTGAAATTTTAAAATTACAAAATTGTATCCAGTCCATTTATTATTTTTATTTTTGTTCAAGCTGCACGCCAGGAATTATTTAATAACTCTTAGGGATTCTTGAAACTATGGCCGTACTTAGAGGCGGATTTAAGGACGGGCGCACAGGGTGCGCGCCCACGGCCCCAATAACTTAGGGGCCCCCACTGAGTCAAATTTTAAAACCCATTGATATGTCTCTGTTTTTTTTAAAGAGCCCAACTAGCATGAGTCCGCCCCTGGCAGTACTCACTGTTGGCTGGGAGTCCAGATGGGATTATCCCTGGTCTATCTGTAAGACCTTAACGAAATTAAGGTCAGTGTTTCTATTGTTGTTGTTGTTGTGTGATGTCCCTGTAAGGATGAGATGAAATCTCTTAGATCCTATAAACCATGGATGGGACAGTTTTTGCAGTGCCCTTCTTTCATCCCCACCATTGCCATAGTGCAATGGCCATGGAGGCACCACGGGAGATATATCGGGAACTTGAGCCAAGACCTGAAAAATTCCGTGGTACTACCGGAGATCGAACCAGGTACTTTCGGGTCGACGGTCAAGCGCTTTACCGCACGACCATCCGTCTCCGTCAGTGTTTCTATTATCAATGCTGATTCATTAACTGTGTAAGTTTTGCCCTGTCCCAGTTTATATCTGAGGGGATAAATCCTGTGACTGAGAAGAAGCACTAAATGAGTTTTAATCTTGCGGACATGGGCATTATACATTGTGCACCGTCTTTATCCGATCTACAATAATGGACAATGTCCACTTCTGTCTTTATCTCAGCGACAATGTTGACCATTGTCCAGCTGACTTGTGCTTTATTTCATCATAAGAGTATCTCCATTTCCAATCATTTCGTCAAGTTACGTTAGATCAAAAGTATCGGTGACAGAAGTATTGAAACTGTTAGACCGTCCTCTGTCATGTTTTGTTGTATTACTAATAACACCATGTCATGTTTTGTTGTTTAACTGATAACACCATGTCATGTTTTGTTGTATTACTGATAACACCATGCCATGTTTTTTTTTGTATTACTGATAACACCACGTCATGTTCTGTTGTAATGATAATAAAATATCACGAAACATTTCGTTTCAATATAAAAGTTAAAAGACGGACATGGATCATTATTTTTACATTGTTTCAGGAACATATATCTTGTTTATGTATGCTGAAAATGTCAATAGGTCAGTAACGTTCTTTGATCGAAAGTCGTTATATATCAAATGTCTGATGTAAATATTTTTACGATACTATTTGGCGCCCCTATTAGTTCCAGTGAATATAAAGCAGCAAGTATCCATGGACAACAAAAATCCAATGTATTTCTAACCTTTTCTGCAATTCATCCTTATGAAAAACTACGATAAAAGAAAGAGAATAAAAGCGTCATGAAGCTGCTACATCGATTTCCCATTTTACTTTGTAGATGTTCAAACGTATAGTCTAGTAACATATAGAGATATTGTGTAGTAATTATGTATTTATTGATTCTCGGTCTTGTAATTAAAACCAGTGGGGGGGGGGTCTTGAAATACACTTTGAGAAACACTGATCTAGACCGAGAATGATTTCAGTTGATTCAGTAATAGACATCACAATACCCGTCGTCGTCTCCTGTGTTAGGTTTAGAATAAACCTCATCACCCCCCCCCCAGTCAACCTGATAACTTACAATGGGTCAACACGCACACACGCACGTACTCACACGTATAATATATACGTGCCATATATATTTATATATATATACAGTCGATTCCGCTTAATTGGGACACATCGGGACCGAGACTTTTTGTCCCAATTAAGCGGCTGTCCCAATTAAACATACACATTTACTATTGGCTTCTTGGTTTGGTTTCTTTGAGATTTGTCCCAAATAAGCGGCTGTCCCAATTAAGCGGTGTCCCAATTAAGCGGAATCCACTGTATATATTTATAAATATATATGGCACACGTAGTGACAACACAGCCACAGTGCTCACCCCAAGGCTTAAATCCATTTATGAAATCAGGACATGGCTGAGTAGCCACCGTGTCCGGTGGAGTTTCTGGCCAACAAAGTAGGTCATCCCACACAGCTGGACAATAGGAAGCTGTAGAATATAACATCATAACATACATTTTTTTGTATCATATATATATAACAGGAAAGTTAATTTTATTTATACATTTCTTTTCACGAATGAAAACTATTGAATGTTTTATTTTCTGAAGTAGTTAGTAATAGAACTACTACATTAAACAGTGCAGTGAAATTTAGTTCTTTTTTTTGAGGTTACTAAATCGTTTAGTGGTACAATTCACAAAAGTCATACTAATAGAGAAACTCTTTTACACCGAGAAGACGGATACGTTTTAAAATGGTTAACTCTCAGATAATAATTGTGGTCAAACTTCAGGAATTTAAATTGGAGTATAAATAAATGGCCCATGTTGATGAGGAAATTGAAAACAACTATTGCTCTAGTAAACATGCACCTCGGTAGCGAAATTTCCCAAAACATGTTTTTTCGAAACGCTTAGTCGTAGATTTAGCAATGATGGAGATGTTAAGAAATTATTTATCAAAATCAAACAGTGGAACGTACTTTTATGGTACTAGACCTGAACTCTATAGCACGGTAGTGTGTATATGTGTGTAATTATGGTCACCAGTTTATTATTATTAATGTACAGCAGACTAGTCCACTAGTCTTAATGGTCAAAGGTCATACCAAGTATCACGGGCACATTAAAGTATATATATATATATATATATATATATATATATATATATATATATATATATTTGAAGTGTGACTTCAAGTGATAAATTAAAAAGTAAAAGTAAAGTTCTCTTAACCCCAACGGGCCATCGGGGCAGATGAAGTGTAGAATTCATCTGTTTCTATAACATTGGCATATAAAGGGATTGTGTGGTTAGCACAACGCCCAGCCGCCTTTACTTCCCCAACTTAAAGTCAGGTACCCATTTAAAGCTGGGTGGACTTGTGGGACGACTTTGTACCAAATTTCACCTGGAAAAATTCCATGGGCCTCTCCGAGGATCGAACCCAGCACTCTCAGGTTGACAGTCGAGTATCTACACCACTCGGCCATCCGTCCCACTTATGTGATAAAGAATGCCGAAAAAGCTCTACGCGGTGGAAAGGGGGGGGGGGAGACGGATGTAAAAAAATAAAGATGGGAAAAAAAACCTTATGTAATAAGTTAATGGTCGCCATCTGACAGATCAGAAATACAACATACAAGGTTGACCAACCGTAACTTCAACACTTATTTTCTAAGAAATAATTTTTTTTTTTAACGTTACAATATCGTTTTCTGGATTACTATAATTTTCACTGAGCTGTGTTTTATTCTGGTCCACTAGATTACTGTCATTATATTACATGATTACTGAATCAATATCTACAGCGGCTGGGGACAAAAACGTCTCAACATGAGATTCTCAGTGTAGTGAACTTTGTCAGGTACTGATTTAGAATGGGTCACTCTTTATGTCTCCTTTGTTGAATACAGATTGATGGACTTGCATACTTTGGTGGATCTGGTTATAAAGTTCCACGTTTTTTTTTCAGTGTAATAGGAACATGACTTTGATTGGCCAGCAACACAGATACAAATTTTAATTCAATAAATGTCTAATCGTATAACACTTTAAACGTATTATGTAGTATGGAGTTTAATTTTCGGTTGCTCTGTATACATTTTTGTATTAAATCTGTTAAACTGATTGACCTAATAGTAGATTGAAAAAAAATGTAAGTTTGGCGAATCTTCATGAAGCTAACACACACACACACACACACACACAAACGAACAAATCACAACTACAGGCAAATAGTAAAGTGATTTTTCTTTAACTCTATCTAATAAGACTAATTTTGTTATGATTAATTTTTATTATCTGATACTGAGAACTGTTTGTAAGTGAGACCAATCGGCATCGTACACGTCATAGGCTCGACAACCAGCTATATCAGTTACCCATGGCCACCGCAGTGCCTCGATGATCATGACACCTTACACGATATCCATATCTGCGAGGTCTCTGTAGAGATGAGATTTTTATTTCTTGCATCCTATGAACCACTATAGTGCTCTTTTTTTTTATAATACACGCCTTTCATCCCTACCATAACCGATAGTGCTACGACCTTGGAGGCACCACAGGAGACATGAAGGGAACCTAAGCATGAACTGAAAAATCCCATTGTTTCACACCGAAGATCGAAACAGGAACCTTTCGACAGTCGAAAGCATTACCGCACGACCACAGTGTAAAATATATGACGAAAGATCACAGGTGTATATTCTAACCACTAAAGGGCCACTATGTGTTCTTAAATTTGATTGAGAAGTCGGACCAGCAGAAAATAATAATGTGTTTTTAATACTTTTAAAGGAACTAACATAAATAAAATGTAAACGTTATCTTTGTAAATGAACGGAAGGGAATGTACGGTGGGTCGGAGAATAAAAGTGGTTGATGTAGAGTGTGTTTATTAATGAGTGTAGAAGTGGGTGATGTAGAGAGTGTTTATTAATGAGTGTAGAAGTGGGTGATGTAGAGAGTGTTTATTAATGAGTGTAGAAGTGGTTGATGTAGAGAGTGTTTATTAATGAGTGTAGAAGTGGTTGATGTAGAGTGTGTTTATTAATGAGTGTAGAAGTGGGTGATGTAGAGAGTGTTTATTAATGAGTGTAGAAGTGGGTGATGTAGATAGTGTTTATTAATGAGTGTAGAAGTGGGTGATGTAGAGAGTGTTTATTAATGAGTGTAGAAGTGGTTGATGTAGAGAGTGTTTATTAATGAGTGTAGAAGTGGGTGATGTAGAGAGTGTTTATTAATGAGTGTAGAAGTGGTTGATGTAGAGAGTGTTTATTAATGAGTGTAGAAGAGCTTTATAACTGATAGAGGATGACACCCAGGATCTATTCTCTGAGTGAATAAAAAATTATTTCTTACTTGTGAGTGCATTTTATACTATTTTTAGAAAAAAAGCGTGTTTTTTTTTTAATTCTTTTTTCTTTTCTTTTCTACTTTTTATGGTTCGATTCTACCCCCCCCCCCGTTATCCTGTATTGTAACGTTGATACAGGAGAGATAGAGTGACTTCTCCCATCCCCTCCCAAACATTAGCCTATAAAATACTTGTCATTGGAAGATCCTAGGTTCAAAACGAAACACGGTCACAGTTTATTATTGCGAGGCTCTGTCTAGGTACTTAAAAATTGAAAGTCTAATCAGAGTAAGGTGGACTAAAATTGATGTATCTCATTATTGAATATTGTATTGTCATCGAAAGTAAGCAGGTATGCGAAATTTTAAAAGAAATTAAGTAATAGGAAGTGGGTTCAAAATTGATTACGAAATTCCATAATTCCATAATTACATAAGCTTGCAAAAAAAACCAGCAGGCAAAAACCATAACACCCAGGTGTGGCGCCCAAACACCATAACACCCAGGTGGGGAGCCCAAACACCATAACACATATATGTAAAGCCCAAACACCATAACACCCAGGTGTAAAGCCCAAACACCGTAACAACCAGGTGTGGAGCCCAAACACCATAACACCTATGTGTAAAGCCCAATAAGAATAATCACACAGATGTACTCACCATTCTTTGTTTGATTTTGAAGTAAAATTATTTGGGTCAAACATTTGACGTGTGCAGCGTTCATTCTGGCTACTTGCTCATCTCCAGAAATGTTCACAATATCCTGACTGCTCTGTTTAAAGTACAAAAAGAATGAAATCTAGATGACTTATAACTATCACCATTAAATTTCAATTAAAACAAATACAACACTCATGTTAAAACAATCACCAATACACTCCCCAATGCAATCACCTATACACTCACCAATACGCTCACCTATACACTCACCTATACACTCACCAATACACTCACCAATACACTCACCAATACACTCACCAATACACTCACCAATACACTCACCAATACACTCACCAAAACACCAATACACCCACCAATACACCCACCAATACACCCAACAATACACCCACCAATACACCCACCAATACACCCACCAATACACCCACCAATACACCCACCAATACACCCACCAATACACCCACCGACACACTCACCGACACACTCACCGACACACTCACCGACACACTCACCAATACACCCACCAATACACCCACCAATACACCCACCAATACACTCACCAATACACTCACCAACACACCCACCAACACACCCACCAACACACTCACCGACACACTCACCAATACACCCACCAATACACCCACCAATACACCCACCAAAACACCCACCAATACACCCACCAAAACACCCACCAATACACTCACCAATACACCCATCAATACACCCACCAATACACCCACCAATACACCCACCAATACACTCACCAATACACCCACCAACACACTCACCAATACACCCACCAATACACCCACCAACACACCCACCAATACACCCACTAATACACCCACCAATACTCCCACCAACACACTCACCAATACACTCACCAATACACCCACCAACACACTCACGAATACACCCACCAATACACCCACCAATACACCCACTAATACACCCACTAATACACCCACCAATACACCCACCAATACACCTACCAATACACCCACCAATACTCCCACCAACACACTCACCAATACACTCACGCATTCCACATAATTTATTTTCTCGTTACAGTATTTAAATTACATTATATACTGTGTTAAAGTACATTATTTTACTGTGTTAAAGTACATTATTTACTGTGTTAAAGTACATTATTTTACTGTGTTAAAGTACATTATTTTACTGAGTTAAAGTACATTATTTGACTGTGTTAAAGTACATTATTTGACTGTGTTAAAGTACATTATTTTACTGTGTTAAAGTACATTATTTTACTGTGTTAAAGTACATTATTTTACTGTGTTAAAGTACATTATTTTACTGAGTTAAAGTACATTATTTGACTGTGTTAAAGTACATTATTTTACTGTGTTAAAGTACATTATTTTACTGAGTTAAAGTACATTATTTGACTGTGTTAAAGCCCATTATTTTACTGAGTTAAAGTACATTATTTTACTGAGTTAAAGTACAGTTCGTGTTAGTTCTGTCAAAACATTTTTTTCAATTAAAAAAAAAATTCTTGTCATTATAAAAAGACATGTACCACTTTCCTCTGAATCATTTGTGCAAACTTTTGAATATCTTAACCCTCCTTCAGGCCGTTGAACTATTTATAGATTTTAAATCCTTCCCATGTTCTATTGTTTATCGCCAATTCAATCATTCTATAATGAAACTATTTACAGCATAGATTGTGCTGCCGAGATGGATTCTAATTTAGTCAATGAAAGTTTGTTTTTTCACGTAGGAAATATATTTTTTACCGTATCTGATGTAATTATTTCATCTTCCTTTTATTTTCTTTAATCCGTGGAAGATTTGTCGTTGTTAATCTTCTGGTTTGTCTCCTTGATGAAAATGTGTATTTAAAAAAAAAAACATGGATTTCCCAAAATGCCCTTATTTAAAAAGTAAACATTCCTTTATGGTGCTCATAAGAACCTTTTGGGGTAGATGAAGTTCGCATTTTGTGGAAACTAAAACTCAGTCGAGGATTGTCCAGCTAAGGCGACGCACACACACCTTTTGTTAGCCAATACAAATCATGTTATCGCATGAGACATATCCCGGCATTCACAATGTTTCAGACCGTAAGTGTCAGGTCAAAGCTTCTCGTACCTTTATATTCCGTCATAAGTACCGATCCAGGCGTCAGATATTTAAAGTTACTTTCTTCACAAACAGAAAATAAAACCATACAACATTCTTTATGAAACTCATCTCGTAGAAAGAAATGTTAACAGAACGATTCTTGAAAATAAAATCATACAACATTCTTTACGAAACTCATCTCATAGAAAGAAATGTTAACAGAACGATTCTTGATTTTTCTCTCACGTTGACGAATTTCTAGATGAATCAAATCATTGTTTGAGCAGATGCAATGTAAGAGGTTAAAGACAAATTAAATGACATTATGTTTCCAGCAACATGTGTCACAAGCTATATTTCAACATAGAATACGAAGGATAAGAAATATAACTGCCAGCATGATATGGTGTATCGTGCCTACCGCACCAGCATTGTTGGCGGCGCTGATGCATGTCTGCCATGCATACAGAGCGGTGGGGTGAGTGTGCCCGCTATCATCTGCCGGGATGGCAGAAAAGGGGTTTTAAGACTTGCCCAAAATGGCCAGACCAGCAGGGTGTGCGTACTGTTGATCGGCCAGAATGGCAAGGCAAGGGGTTTTTCCTGCCACTCGGACAGAGGGGAGGGTGTAATGTACCTGTACCCAATGCCCGAAATGGCAAGCTGCGCAAGTGTGCTTGAGTGGAAGGGTGTTGTGTGCCGACCACATCCGTCACCACCGCCAGCTGTGAATACTGCGGTCTCGGATAGTCCTCATTGACCACAGTACCACCACCCTCGCAAGTAATGGTTTTTTTTTCCTGACTAGAGAACTCCTATGATCCATCCCATGTGGATCATGGTATGTCTCTCAGACCAGGAAGGAGAGTTCATACAAATATCATGCCAAAATATTCTAAGATACTCTCCAACTTAATCCCATACACAGCCAATAACAAAACAATTTATGAGTACATTACTTTAGGGATATTGGAATAATTTGTGTGAAAATATAAGTTCAAAATGTTCTGCGCCTAAAAATAATCATAATTAATTTAAATACTATTAAATAATATTGATTTTATTAAAATATAATCGGTGGTTAAAAAAAAGCTAAGTAGGTAAAATATTATTACATATTTTTTAAATACAATAATATTATTGTATGTAACAACACGTTGTAATATATTTACAATTAAATCAGGGGAGGGTACTTATACAGACAAAAACAGCCCTCGGTTACGCCCTTGAATGTCAAAATCAGAATTGTGACTTTTGACAGACAGTATACTTTTATGCGTCCATCGAAAAATTGTCATCTTGAGTGAAGAGAACCTTGGCCTCAATTCTCTCAGTCAATCAGTAATTTTATTTCAATATTAACTTTTTTTTAGGGACACAACAATAATAATCAATAAAAATTAATTATGAGATATTGAGCATACTGTAATGTTAAAATCCGAATTCCATTTAGCCTAATAATGATACAATCGCGAGCTCATAACGATGTTCCTAAAAAAATCAATTTCCAGTTTCATACTTATTCCACTTTCTTTACATTCTCCATACAAATGTACTGTTACTAGTACTACACCCTTTCTTTACATTCTCAATACAAATGTACTGTTACTAGTACTACACCCTTTCTTTACATTCTCCATACAAATGTACTGTTACTAGTACTACACCCTTTCTTTACATTCTCCATACAAATGTGCTGTTACTAGTACTACACCCTTTTATTTTTCTACATCGCCCTGCATCGTTTAAGCCAACACATCTTCATTTATCTACTGTAATTATCTCCCCATTGACCAATTAATTACACTTTGTACTTTAAAAATGACAGAATCTCTCTGCACTTTAAAACAAATTATTCATCTCTGAACCAGAGCCTTAGATAGCTATTGTGGCGCGCTGTGCAGTTTAGTCCTCCCAATCTGAAAAGTGTAAAAAAAAACCTTTTAACTGCGCCCTGTGCCCCACAGTATCCTGTCTATATTACTGCTCTGAACTAACTAATTAAATACAGTGGATTCCGCTTAATTGGGACAGCCGCTTATTTGGGACAAATCTCAAAGAAACCAAACCAAGAAGCCAATAGTAAATGTGTATGTTTAATTGGGACAGCCGCTTAATCGGGACAAAAAGCCTCGGTCCCGATGTGTCCCAATTAAGCGGAATCGACTGTATTGCCTAATAACACTGTCAAGTTGGGATCATTATCACTTGTCACTATTATCATCATTATTAAACTATTATTTACTAAGCATTCCGATGACTAAGCTTGACCTGTATTTATGACATGCACTTCAAATATAAAAAAAAAATTCCATGGCGATTTTTTAAATGACAAATGTCAATAGAAATGATTATCTCAGTGCATTCATGCCTTGTTTTCTGATTGTCTCCCATGCTATAGATTTCACATGAGTTCCTGGACTGTTTGTTTGCATCTTGTAATTGCGTCATTTTTCACCAGGACATTTTTTCTCTCTGGCCCTGGAGTTATTTTTCCTGAGTTGTTCCTCCTAATGTCCAAATGATTTTCATGTGGACGTCCAAATATTTATTTCAACTTTGTGTCTGTAGTTAACATTTCAAAATGAATGTATTTTTCCTGTTATTGACATTTTCAGAAGAGCACTTATGAATATCTGAAACACAAAATCTTACTACTGTCTTTCTGTGTAATTACTCACTAGAGAGAGATAGAGTTTCAATGTCTCGTTCGGGACATTATTTAGAAACTTTCAAACATAGATACTCAATAAAAAATAACATTCCTACTAGTTGTATTAAAAAATAAAGAAGATATGGACCAATATTTTTAACCAGTATGTTCAAAATGTCCGTGACAGATTTAAGACATTGTGTGGGACAAAATGATAAACAATGTTCATTAAGCAAATCAGAACTGCTGCGGGCCGTATTGAAGACTAAATGTACTTAAATATCACTACTGTAGTCAAGACTAAATGTACTTAAATATTACTACTGTAGTCAAGACTAAATGTACTTAAATATCACTACTGTATTCAAGACTATATGTACTTAAATATCACTACTGTATTCAAGACTATATGTACTTAAATATCACTACTGTATTCAAGACTAAATGTACTTAAATATCACTACTGTATTCAAGACTAAATGTACTTAAATATCACTACTGTATTCAAGACTAAATGTACTTAAATATCACTACTGTATTCAAGACTAAATGTACTTAAATATAACTACTGTATTCAAGACTAAATGAAGCTGAACATCGTACTGTATTCAAGACTAAATGTAGCTAAACATCATACTGTATTCAAGACTAAATGTAGGTTATGTAGCTAAACATCATACTGTATTCAAGACTAAATGTAGGTTATGTAGCTAAACATCATACTGTATTCAAGACTAAATGTAGCTAATCATCATACTGTATTCAAGACTAAATGTAACTGAACATCATACTGTATTCAAGACTTATGTAGTTAAACATCATACTGTGCAAGCAGTCAAATATAAACAATGTCCCAACGCAGGTTACCTAGTTACTCAGCAATAAATACTGAGATGTGCAGACCAGGGATACTGACATAACAAAATAAGAAGATAGGTTCATATCCTTGTTAAGCTATACATACATTTACCATTATTGTTAATTAATGGTACCAGTTTCTTGAACTGCTTCAAGGATATGAAATAACACACTTATATAACACTGTAACTGTCAGTTTCCGTATTATTATTATTATTATTATTATTATTAATCAATGGTACCATTTCCTAGCTGTTAACTTCAAAGAGATGAAACTGAACGGACCAGTCTGTATGGATTTGAAATAATACGTTGTATGGTGCCTCCCCCCTCCCCCCCCACTGGTTTGACTGATGAGATAATATGCCCCACACAGGTAACTGGAAAAGTCTGCCCAGTGCAGAAATGTCAGTCGTATTGGAAATAATGACTGGGCATCCAGGTGATTTACCACCCATTGTCGTTGGTCAGCATGACTTGTAGGTGGTGAAAAAATAGAGGTCAACCTACCACACGGTTTGTTTTTAATAAATATGAAAATCTCCAGAAGTTATAAAAAAAAAAGATTTGTAGACTTTGAAAGAGTTTTATTTTTTTCAACAAAATGCTTTCTTTGTAGTCGCTGGTGGTGTGAAGCTGCACAAAATCAGTTTATAATGAATTGAAAGTTCTATACTAGATTACAAACCAGAACAATGTATTACGAGTGAATGTTAATCTTTTTTCTAACATTAAATTATGGGCAACATTTCCAGAGGTATTCGTATTCTAGCATTTAATTATTGGCAACATTTCCCGAGGTATTCGTATTCTAGCATTTAATTATTGGCAACATTTCCCGAGGTATTCGTATTCTAGCATTTAATTATTGGCAACATTTCCCGAGATATTCCTACCCTCACTCCACACATTTTTCTTTAACGATATAACAATAAATTACTAATATATATATTACTAAAAGAGCCATCCAACCAACACTTTCACTACTGTACGGTCGAAACTAATTGTTTTTAGTACTGACTGTAAGTTTTAATATTCAACCGTTAAATCTTTATGTCCAGAGTACGACTGTAATGACTAAAGTTAAACGTTAACATATACATAATGCATATAGCGATTCTTTAATATAGATTTAACATTATTATATTGTACGGGTGGCCACGTAATATTAAAGAACCGTGAAAAGAACATTGCATCAAGATTTATTGAACAGGTTTTATAAAATATTAAGAGTGAAAAACTGGCAATTTGGGAGCCACACGAAACTTATCAAAGAGCTTCATACGCCATTGAGAATTGCATTTGGCCACAATTGTTAAATCCATTTAATATGTGAGAAGAGAGTTCAGCTGCTCAACTCATCCAGATTGTTGTTTAAGTACACTCGTTATGTTTACATTTCTAGAATCCGTCGTTTGAAGCTAATTCCGACAATCTTCCACCGCAAGCGATATACCTTCTGGCATGGATGCTGTATTAATGGTGAACGGATATCTTATCCGTTCAATATGTTTTGTTTATAAATAGATTTTCAGGCTTTCTTGTAAATTCCCTAAATGCTGTTCTATACATTTCAGAGCATCATCATCGACTTTTCTGGCCGAACTTGTTATAAACCTATGAAGATAGGGAAACAAGCCCACTTATACATTATCAACACTCTATTGCAATACATGTTATATTGCCATGTTAATCTTAACATTCATTTTATCTTGAATGTTAAACATTTAAATTTCTCTGCTTGCAACGATACGTTGATATTATTTTAAAACTGACAATATACCTGTTATGTATGTACACAACCCTTTCTTATCGTTTCAACAGTTTCTCAGCTTAAATCTGTCATTGAGGAAAACTTGGAGTTCATGTCTAAGATCAAATAATCGTCTTTAAATTTTCCCTTAAAGATGACTAAGGAACATCGCTATGAAAAAAGTTGCGCATCTAGTTAGTTAATTATTTTCACAGTTTTATCTAGAACTTTGTTTTTAGATCGCCGAGCATGCTATGATTGCCTGATCGTCTCTGGGCATGCAACAATGTGCTGATATGACGATATGGGCAATATTCTGAATCCTCGTAAACCAATACTTTATTAAATCCAACTACATTTTTTACACTGTCAATGATTGTTCTTACACATTTAATCCAATTCCATTTCGTTTTCAAATATTAACGTAAAAGTTGTCTTCTTCTTCTGTATAACCTTGAAAATTAAAGCCTGTTTTTCATTACTAGACCTATCGATGTTTGGTCTATGTACTGTATTTTATTTGAGATGGAAACGCAGTGAAAAGTTTGTTGTGCCCCATCTCATAACTTCTGCCATTATCTTAGCCAATCGTCTCTGCTTCTCTTCATTTTGCAATTAAAAGCGATAAGCAGTACATAGTTTCTAGAATTTTATTTTCGTCACCTTTTGTCAAACACCGCATTATTTTCCGGACAAATTTAAATTCTTACGTTTAAGAATAACTCGATTTGTTTATCTTTGTACCAATTGTGGTTAATCTCAAAAAGTTACTTCAAGTTGGATGGTTTCAGTTTCATTGTTAGATTTTGTGGAATAAGCACTTTTTCATCTCTAGTTCGATAATCCAAATTTAAAGATATTCTTTGTCGTACATTTGTGTTTTCCTTGGTCTTTTAAAAAAAGTTCGTTCGGAATTGAAGTTACTTTTGTTAGTTGATTGTTACTATACTGACTGATTTCTTTCGGTTTAAAACTTCTAGATGCATAATTTTGAATGTTGGGGATACAAGTTATATTTCGTCAGAATATAAAAAAAACAAATCAGCGAGACTTATTAAAACACATAACACATCTTTACTATTAGAAAAATGGCACAAAAGTAAAAAAAAAATATACGCGATGTGCTAAATGTGCATCTACAGGAATCTTGGAAAGCGGGAGGGGGGACTGGGATTAGGGGTTGGGGGGTTGGAATAGGAGATAGGTGTGTGTGTGGTTGGTGGGGATGGGTGTTGCACATGTTCACAGCTCACGGAGGCAGTGCCGTAGCAAGCTTAACTCGCGCCCGGGGCCAATACCTTTTTAGCGCCCCCCCCACCGTTCGAAAAACATATAATATTATATTACAATATACCATTTGGCGCCCCTTCGTGAGTAGCGCCCGGGGCATGATGCCCCTCCCTTGCCCACCCCTCTGCACGGAGGCGCTACTGAACCACACATAAACAAATTTCATGGAAGAACTAGTGGTGGTCGTAATGTTGCACTCCTGAGTGACCTTGACTGCGCTTTCATTGCAGGTTTTTGTTCCAGATTGGACTGTTCTTATTGGTGCATTCAATTTCCTTAAACTGAGAAATGATGGTTACGATATCGCCTTGCAAATCTTTCAGAAGTTTTCAATTCCGTCAATTTGTTTACCAGTAGCCGAAGTTCACAACAAAATTGTGAACAAGGGTTTTGGTTGTTTTTTTTTGGTTGCCTTTGATC